>RXID01022274.1:2496490-2995891 GCA_005019695.1 Trichopus zeylanicus subsp. travancoricus
TCTCATCGGCGCCGCCCCTCGCCGATGGATCCACGACCGGAAGCATAATCCCCTTCGCCGTCGGCACCGATGGCGCCATCTCCGATCCCGCCTCGAGAATTCGATCTCGAAAAACGAAGAAAAAAAATGGAAATAAAGAGATCAAAAGTCGCGCTGTTGGTCTCGCGAACAGAACTAATGCGCCGGCATGGATTTGAATATCGGATGTACAACGTGCCCTACACGAAGGTTTCGTACGCAATGATCTTGACAATTGATCCAATATTTACATATCCTAAAGCAGAATGAACGTATAAGATCTTGTCGCATGTGTAGTTGTGTGGAGCACTGCGTAGATTTTCCTCCTGGAGACAATTCAACACACGTGCAATCAACACGCTGGTAGTCTTCGATCGATAAAAATATGGGATAGTTTGCAAATTCCCCCATGATATAATGACATCATTATTGTTTGCGGATTAAGGGTGTATTTGGATAGAATTTCTGTCCTAAAAGTGATAAAATAATAAAAATGATAAAAAATGATGAAAGTATGAATTCAGTTATTTGATAAATTTTAATATAAAAGTATAAAAAATGATAGTTTTATGAGTTTTGTGAGTTGATTCGTTTGTATAAAGAGATCCAAAGTAGAAAGTATAATTGCAATCATTTTGATAAGGTGATATGTGAAAGTAAAAAAATCATTTAGTAGTTATATTAATTAAAAATATAATATTTATTATAAATAAAATTAATATAACTATTACTTAAAAAATAATTAATTAGGATAATATTCAATTATAATATTATTAATAATTATGATAATAAAAGAAATTATCATAATTTGGAAAAAAAAAATTTAGCTAACTAATTATAATTACGATAATTAGGATAGAGATTAATGAAAATCATTTGATATTTTTTACATGTAGACTCTTAGGAACTAAAAAATTTCAATAGTTATTTTTAAAATCTCTAACAGTTATTTTTTGAAAACTTCCAACAACTGGTTTTGCAGCCTCAACGACTACTTTTTTCTTGAAAACACAGAAGATATGTTTTGTGAAGACTTTAATGGCTTCTACTATCATATTTTGACTGAAACCAATCTGTCAAGGTGCAAGCACAACAAACTTTATAGAGTTTGGACTTTATGCAAGCCCGAGAGCAAATGCAAAAGATTTTATCAATATTTTTTATGCAAAAGATTTTTATATGAAATTCACTCATATATGCTTAATTCTTAGCATTTTTTCAGCTTAATGTCACTACGGTTATTTTCAATAGGTGGATGACTATCATCACTTGATCATCAACCTAAAATACCAAATAAAATCCTTTGAGGGGCATGTTAATAAAGCAAAGTAAAGTATTATTTCAAATAAGACTGATTTTTGTGGCATACCTAATACTATCAGTAATAAAGTTATTTTATATAGCATGTTATGTATTAAATAAGTAATGAAGTTGAACAATATTGTTGCAAGTGTCACATGAAATTTTGACATGAATTTATTTGAAAACTGACGTAAAATGTTGAGTATTCCTAAAATAATATCACAAGTAACATACATAATTAAAAGGCATACATTCAATCATAAAAATACAGGCATTAGGCACACATTAAACCATAAAAATATTGGTATTAGGTACACATTTAGCCTTATTAATACAAATGTCTTGAAATTAAATATGCATAATACATATACAGTAATTACAAGACACATTCAGCCATAAAAATACAAATGTCCTAAAATTAAATGGTCATAATATATAACAACATCTATTATTGGTACACATTCGGCCTTATAAACACAAATATCCATAATACCATAAAGATAGTACATAAACATAAGTTATATGGATAAATATTCACAGCAACATAAGCCACAATACAAAAATAGATATAAATATTGTCTATTAATCAGAATGTTTGCAGGTAACCACATGAAGCTATGCGAGTAGATATCAAAGCACATAAAACTCACAAATGCCCACACATCAAAACCCAATCAAGTACCAACTTCAAGTCAACAAAATATAGTATCATGACAGTAGATTAACCTAGTCCAAAAAGCCAATAGAAAACCTATGAAAGTAGTTTAATTTAAGCTCTTGATCCATCCCCTTAACGAATGCCCTGTCCTCAGGTTCTTATTCATACAAGCACTTATACATGTTTGAGTCAATTTTAACAAAAAAATTTCCTAAAATTTCTAACTTTCATAAATAAACTCATGAAATTTCTAAAATTTTCAAATAAACTCCTCAAAAATTGTTATTTATAAATAAGTCCAAATTTGATTCAAAAAGGACTATGAAAATTTCAAAATTTTATAAATATATTTTTTTTGTAAAAGCTCCCCTCAAAATTTGTAAAATCACACTTGGATCCATTTTTAAGAGAATTTATAAATAAGCCCTTAAAAATTTTTATTTGCGAATAATTTTGAGTTTTATTGAAAGAGGACTTTGAAAAGTTTAAATTTTTTACAAATATATTTTTTTTATAAATAGGACCCTGAAACTTACAAAATTATATTTGATCTAATTTTTGGAAAAATTTGTGAATAAATCCTTCAAAAATTTTATTTACAAATAAATCCAAATTTTATTCAAAAAGGAGCCATGAAAACTTCAGTATATGTTATTTTTACAAAAAAGCCACTGAAGTTTGTGGAATTACACTTTAGTCTAATTTTCAAAAATTTACAAATAATCTCCCCTGAAACTTTAGTATCAAAAAATAATATAAAATTTGAATATTTTCATCAGAAAAATGAATCCCAATTAACGAATTACTTGCCATTCACAATGATGGAAATACAATCCATCACAAAACCACAATATTCAAAATAAACCAATCACAAGATTTTGAAAATATAATTAAATATTATTTCATTACAAATTGGGATTCAATATTATGACAAATCAAGCCATTCAAGGATTTGATTCCAGTCTTCTTTAAAGCTTATAAAAAGACTGGAAAACTTGCAAAATAGAATAATAAGAAAAGGAAATAGAAGATAGAGTAGCAGATCAAGAGGCCATCATTGACGAGTTCATCAACAAGGGCCAAAGATTGAAAAGGTGAAAGTTCAACTTAGTTTCATTCTTCATTCCTATTCTCTCTATCTGTTCTCCCTTTTCCTATTCCTGCAAGGTGCCTATGCCCATTGCTACACCCATCACTGGTTGCACCCTCCTCATTGATGAAAGCCTAACTCCATCATCCTATCATGGCTCAACCCTTCCTTGTTGCATCCAAGCCGCTTTCCAGACCTCTTGAGCACCACCTATCTCTCGATCCATCTCCAATGGCGAATGAGAATAGCTCCACCTTTGGCACTACCGACGGAGGAGAAGATAAGCAAGTGGTAAACCCGTGGGAGGTGACAACAAAGGATGGCAGCAAGATCGACTATGACAAGCTCATCGAGAAGTTTGGTTGCTAGTGCCTTGGCCGGGACCTTGTCCACCGTGTTAAGAAGTTCACCCGACACTCTGCCCATATCGTCCTCCTATGTAGCTAAAATCGGCTGGATCCGGCCGGAAGGCGATTGAATCCGGCCAAGGCAAGGTGAAGCAGGGCGCCTCTTGGCCCACCGCGATGAAAATTGGCTAGATCTAGCCAAGAGAGGGCGCAGTGGGGCACCTCCCGACCTGCCATGATCATAGCTGGCTGGATCTAGCTAAAGAAGGGGATCGGGCTGCTCCTAGCCCGGTCATAGGAAGAACCAAATAAAAAAAAAGAAAAAGAGAGAAGCAAGAAAAGGGCTACAGGTGGGCAAGAAGAAGAAGAGGTATAAAAGAAGAAAAAATAATAATAATAAAAGAGTAGCAAAAAAAGGAGTTGGCAACCCACGTGAGAATGAGGGAGCTATGGGGTTGAAAGAAAAAATATGTATAATATAAAAGAAAAAAGAAGGTTGCACTTTGTCTCAATTTTCGTGCCACCATCACCATAGCCACCTACTACTCCCTAGAAGATGGTGGATTTCATGATCCTATTGCAGCCATTGGCGGCCCATTGAAGATGGTGGTAAAAACAGCAGATTCCGTAACCCTGTTGTGGTCACTTGCAGTCCTTCGAAGATGGCGATGAAGACGGCAAACTTCGTAACCTTATTGCAGTCACTTGTGGTCTCTCGAAGATGGTGATGAAGACAGTAATAAAGACAATGAATCCATGACTCTGTTGCAGCCACCTGCAGCCCCTCAAAGACAACAGATCTCCATTACCACAAGCCAGCCTTCGGGCTTGCATTAGTTAGCCTTCGAGCTTACATCCAAGTCAGCCTTTTGGCTCACTTCTAATCTAGCCTTCAGACTCACACTAAACTAACTTTCAGGCTTGCATCTATGTGAGCCTTTGGGCTGACACCTTAGTCAGCCTTCAAGCTTGCATCAACCAGTCTTCAGACTTGCATCCAAGCTAGATTTCAAGCTCGCTTCTAAGCCAGCCTTCAGGTTTGCATTAGCTAACATTTGGGCTCGCACTTAGCCAGCCGTTGGGTGTACATCCAAGTTAGCCTTTGGGTTCATATTAGTCAGCCTTCAAGCTCATATTTAGTTAGCCTTTAAGCTTATACTAAGCTAGCCTTAGGGGTCAAATCCAAGCCAGCCCTCGAGGTTACACTCAGCCAGAATTTGGGCTCGCACTTAGCCAGCCTTCAGGCTTACATTAGCTAGCCTTCGGACGCGTATCCAAGTTAACCTTCGGGATCACACTCAACTATCCTTCGAGCTCATATCAGCTAGCCTTTGGGATCACATCCAAGCCATTTTTGGACTCGCATTAAACCAGCCTTTGGGCTTTCATCAAAGCCAGCTTTCTACCTTGCCCCTTAGGTAACCTTGGAACTCGCATCTTAGCCAGCTTTCGAGCTTGCATTTAAATTAGCATTTGGGCTTACATTAAAGTCAGCCTTCGGGCTCGCATCTAAGCTAGCTTTTGGGCTTGTATTAAAGCCAGCATTTGGGCTCACATTCAAGCTAGTCTTTGGGCTCGCATTTAAGTCAGCCTTCGGACTCACACTTAGCTAGCCTTTGGGCTCACATCCAAGCTAGCCTTCGAGCTCGCACTTGGTCAGCCTTTGGGTTCGCATCTAAACCTTGCACTAAGCTAGCTTTTGAGCGCATGAACTAAGCTAATCTTTGAGTTCGCACATTTGAAACCGGACTATGGGTCTATTCAAAATCATCAAAAATAACAAAGGATCCTTAAATCAAACTACTTAACATAAAATAATTCAATTATTGAAATTGAACTCAATCAAAATAAATGGACCAAGGCTAAGTTGGCTCAAATGGACTCAAATTGGTCAAAGAGATGGGATAAAACCCAAATTGAACTAAACTTCAAAAAATTTAAATTTAGTTAACCTAAACCAAACAAACTCAAATTCAATCCTAATCAGACTTGAGACGGGTTGATCTAAAATTCAAATTGAGTTCAAATCAAATCCAATATGATTGAACTAAGTTTAAATCAAAACTTGATTGGGTCAAATCAAGTCCAAACTAAAAGAACAAACTCAAAGTCAAGCTAGAATCAGGCTAGGTTGAGGCTGAACTAAAACTAAGTTGAGTTAAAATTGACTTAAACTTTCACCAAAGTCTAATAGACTTGGACTCTATAGGGGTTCAACACAAGATCAAAACTTGTCTCAAGCTAAATGAAATCGAACTCAAATCCAAATCATATTAGTGTCAATAGAACTAATTATGGTCAAAATGAGTCCTACTGGGAGTGTTAAAAACTTTGGTAATACTCTAGAATTATGAACAAAAGGTGATATCACACCCTGACCTGAACTTGAGTTAGTTTGAATAAAACTAAATAAGATCAAACTGAGTCTCTCTAGGTGTGGTACAAAGCTTTTAACAATACTTCAAAATTATACCCAACTCCCTAAGCCATTGGCAATATTGTCAAATCAAAGAAGTTAATCGCCAACACACTTAAAGTTGTACACCACACTTTAAAGTTATACCCAACTCCATAAGTTGTTGGTGATGCTACCAAACTAAAAAAGGTAATCGCCAACAAGCTCTAAGTTATTAATCACATTTCAAAGTTACACTCAACTCCATAAGCTATTGGCGATGCTACTAAATCAAAGAAGTTAATTGCTAATACACTTCAAGCTATCAGCCACAATTCAAAGTTATACCTAACTCGATATGCTGTTGGTGATGCTAACAAACCAAAAAAGTTAATCGCCAATATGCTTAAAATTATTGGTCATACTTCAAAGTTATAACCAACCCCCTAGGTCATCAATAACACTACCAAATCGATGAAGTCAACTAATAATGCGTTCAAAGTCATTGACCACATTTTAAGTTAGTCAACCCCATAAGCAGTTGACGATGCCCCTTTTCAAGCTAGTCAACCCCATAAGTAGTTGACAATACTCCCTTTCAATCTAATCAATCCCACAAGTAGTTGACAATATGCTTTTCAAGGTAATCAACCCTAGAAGTAGTTGGCAACAGATTTTCAAACTATACCCAACCTCATAAACTATTGGTGACACTACACAAATTAATGAAGTTATTGCTTATGTCTTATTGGCTATGAAAATACTTTAAAAATCCTAATGAAGTTATCATCTATGCCTTATCAGTTATGAAAATACTTCAAAAACTAAAAAATTTATCACTTATGTCTTATCAGCTATAGAAACACTTCAAAAATCTTACTGAAGTTATCGCATATGTGTTATCAGCTATTGAAACACTTTAAAGATTGAAGAAATTATTGTCTATGCCCTATCAGCTACAAAACACTTCAAGATTAAACAAAGTTATTGTTCATGCCTTATCGACTAACGAAAATACTCCAACCTAAATAGAGTTATCTCTCATGTCTTATCAGCTAACAAAAATACTCCAATCTCAATGGAGTTATTGCCAATGCCTTATTGGCTAATGAAAACACTCTTATCTAAATAAAGTTATCACCTACACCTTACTGGGTACAAAAATACTTTAAATTTTGAAGTTATTACCAATGTTCAAAGCAATTGAAAATACTTTAAACTTCTCCTATTCCTTTTCATGATTCAGATCAGATACCATGTGGTCTAGTGCAGAGGGAGCAGGGCAACAGCACACATCAAAGCTTCTTCTCCTCTCTCTCTCTTTTTCTTTTTTTATTTCTTCTGTATTTTCTATAATTCATTGTAAAGTGAGGGTATGTCCTTATTTAAGTCATGTACCATCTTTCTTAAATTAATCAAATAATATTTTCTTTTTTTCTTTATCTCTATTTTATTAGCTAGGTTTTTTCGCTTTAGGAGATTCTTGATAATTATCAGAATAATTAATAATAGGAGTTTGCACCTATTGAAAGTCAATATTTCCACAATATCTGATAGTACACTCAAATTAAAATAAATCTTGATTTGTGATTTAAAATCGGTCCCCGAGGTCTCTTCTATCCCGAACCACCAAATTCAATTCCACAAACTCTAGCATGCCCAATGAGACTTGACTTCTTCTCCAAATGTAGAAACCTAGTTAATATGATAGAGACGCTAATAAGGTAAAATTATGATTGAAAATTGATTAATTATATTCTCCTTTATAAAAGAAAGAATCAAATGGTAATAACGAAAAAGATCTCCACTCTAAGATTCACTATCATCTTGGGGGCAAGTTTACTTGTGTAGTTACCTCAGTCAATGATTGCTACAGAAGTAGCTCAGATCAAGTTCAAGAGTGCACCTATTACTACACTAGCTGAAGTGGTTGACATGCAAAATCATTTCGTTTCTTGCCTTCCATCAAGGGGAAAGAGACCCAATACCATCATTCCTAACGAGATGAGTTATTCGGATGAAGAGGTAGAAGTCACACCTCAACCAAAAAGGATATTAGCCTTGCTGAGGTTAGGACCGAAATGATACTCAATCTTCAATTGCCTTCACCTAGTTCCTCACAAGGGGCAATCAAAAGTAAATCTAGATATAAATATCAAGGAAGAAGATATCATCCTGACTATCGCAAGTAAATAAAAAGTTATAGAAATCTTTAACCGACTTGGGAAGCCTACCCCTTGAATAAAGTCAGTCATTACCATCCCTAGCTTCAACTCCTTCACTCCATTAAGCAATTTGGAGAAGGGTAGGAGCAAATCACAGTCTTGCCTTAAGACTATAGCAAAAGGGCAAATCACCAAATAAAATCATAAGAGTTATTGTAAAACTATAACCTAACATGAGGGTTTACTAAAGGAAATCACCCACACTGTTAGAATCATTTCTCATCATGATTCTAGGAGGAACCATGAGCCCGCACCCTAGCCGGCCAAATGCCAAAAGAAGATTATTTGGGTGAGGCTTATAGATGAAGAAATTCAAGAGGGGAGGGCCTTTGTGGACCAATCCTTGCGACTGCACCAAAGAGAGCGTGTGGCAACCTGCTCCATGAGTCGACTCTTGAATGAGATGACTCAACTGATGGGAGAAATTAGCCTCCACCCAAAGCCTAAATCTCATTCTCAAAGCATAAACCATCATGTTCTGATAAAAGCCTTGGTTAAAACTGAAAGCTTTAATCAAGCAGTGACCATAGAAGTACTGCAAAAACAATAGAGACAGCAAGACAAAGAGAAAGATGAAGCTCGAAAGAAGGTTATGGAGTTGATGGAGATAATGTTACAAATAAGCTAGAATCTCAATAAGTTGGAATAATCTCAATAACCATCTCAAGTAGCAGATGTGGCAGAAGGCGCATCTTCTGTAGATAAGATCCATGAAAATATAAGCCCTTCACAAGCATCTCTTTCAGTAAGGAATACCCAATTCTAGATTTTAGGGATACCTGATAATATGAAACTCCCAACATACATCTAATAGTAAGTAAAATGAGTGGTTATATAGTTGAGACAAGAAAGTAAGATGGGTAGAGTAAATGATACTAACAAACCATACTTTAGCCATCACGACCGAGTGCCATATCCCAGAGGCTATACAGTGCCTAATTTCAAATAGTTTAATGGCATTGGTAATCTTGAATAGCATATAACTCAATTTGTGACTCTACATGGATATTCAAGTAATAGTCACTCATTATTACTCCGCTAATTTTTAGCAAGCTTGATGGGAGTAACATTCGAGTGGTATGCTAGTTTGCAACTAAAATCCATACAAACTTGGGCACACATGAAAGAGGCTTTCTGAATCAAGTTCAAAGGAGTCAGTAATAAAGTGACCACTGCAGACCTTGTTTCAACACTAAAATGCAACAATGAGTCAATTCTGAATTACATCACATGATGGAGAAATCTCAGCATCAAGTGTGAATAACCTATGAGCTAATTTGAAGTAGTGAACCTAGTTCTCAGCAACATAAGGAAAGAATGGATGGCATCCTATATGAGCGCCTCTTCCATCAATACCTTTGAATACCTCATCATGCAAGTAAAGAAGTGAGAAAGGATTATCCCACCAACCTTATCTAGTTCACAAAATTTCAAGCCGAAAAAAGATAAGGTAAAATGTGAGGAGGCTTTCAAAAATGTGAGGACTATATGCATAGCAACTGAGTGAAAAAAAACCCTTCAAACTCCACCATAAACAAGGGTAATCCTTAAAAGCCACCAATACTTAAAGGAGATGGAGAAGTGGAATGATCAAATGATCTCCAACAAAGGCTCAAAAAAATTATTTTTTCAAAAGAGAAAAAAGTAAGTAAAATCTTTTAGGATGTACTGAAATTAGACATCCAATTGCCATAATCTAAGAGGCCAAGAGAGGCCCACAAAATAGATCACCCAAATTATTATCTTTACTATAAAGTTTTAGGACATACCGTTGAAGACTGCTATGTGTTCAAGGATTGGGTTAAGAAGCAAAATCGAGAAGGCAAGCTAACTCTTTCGAAGGTAACCTTATTCAAAACACGCATCAAACACATCAATCATATTATTGTGTTCGAGGACCATAAACCACTTGTTGTATCCTTTTTTGGGGAAGAAGCACAGCGTACTCTAGAATAAGTGCACTTATGGAATATCTACATTTCAAAGAGGCTAAAGAAATCGATGAAGAAAATGACTAGAAACCTTGAAGAACCTTGGATGGTAATAAAGAAAGCCTCATCAAAGTAAACTGTCTCATTCACTTGAAGCATCAAGAGAAGAAAGAATAAAAGTAAGAAGAAGAAACTAGTTCAGCTAGATGAATACGATGTCAAGAAATCTGTCATTCAAGAATACATCGATGCTCTGAATGTATATGTTTAGGGAGAAAGAAGTCAAATAAGTCTTGAAGAATTCTTACTTGACAAACTCAAAGCCTTACTAGAGAACCCTGGTGCAGAGAATGAAGAAAGTAAACTTTTTAGTGGCAATATGCTCTGCCATATTTATCATCGAAAGTTTACAAGCAAACCGACCCCTACCTCATCACTTCAATGATGAGGAAATTCAGGGTGTAGGGCAATAAGAAGAAAATATATTTGTTAGGGATGTTACTGATGAACATAGAAATCCCACAGGTCTTCCTGAGGGTTGTTCCCGAGATAATTATCTTAGTGAGTGGTTTGCCAGTGAGTATGACTATGGCATGCTCAAGTTATAATTAGATATTGTGAAAAAGCTAGCTACAACTAACATGAGATTTGTCAGGAGGCAAATACAAATACTGAACTAGCATATGAATTCTATGGCTGTCCACATAGAAGGCATGACAAATATGACTACTATGCTCTATGAGAAAGTCGAGAGGATGAAGAGGGTATTAGTAGAAAAGATAAAGCCATATAAATGACCCCATAGGGGTGGTGAGAAACTAGTAACTGACCCTCATCAAAATTAGAATGACCACTCGTGCCATTTACTCTAGAGACAGGTAAAGAAAGCTAGATACTATTGAAGAAAGTTAGCCAAGTCTATGGCCTCTTGTCGCATGGTGACTCACATGTTCGAGGTGAACATTGATGGGTTGTTATCCTAGCCTCCCTTAGGCAATCCAAAAACTAATGTTCAACCTGCTACGTCTGGTGAAGTCTCAGTCTTAGAACCCGTGGAAAGATGCACTTTGCCAACTTTAGAGAAATTATTCATACAAGGCATAGACGATGAATATGACTCCATGTTTGACTCAGAGCAATTTTGCAACTGCTTTGGAAGGTCCTACACCAGCAAGCACCAAAGGAAGAAGCAGGAATTTTAGGAGAGGTTCAAGTGAGCTAATGCTAAAGCTCATTCCATCTCCGCATCAAGTCAATCTAAAAATCCACAATCAAGCTGATCTGAATATCCATGAAAGAAACATTCTAAACACAAAGTCTTGAAGAAGATTATGCAAGCAGACAAAATAGAAGAATTTGTCTAGAGAGTTTCTGAAGATCTTTCTACAAGGAAGCCCCATGTGCCAAATTTTGATATTGAATGGGACGATTATTAGCTAGCCACCTCCTTCAATAACATTCAGGGAACTATTGACTGGGGGCAAAAGTTTTCTACCTCCTGTCATATGATTAGCCTCGGAAGTAACTCTAAAGATGAACCTTATTAGTCTCATGATGCTAGGTTTCAAGTGAGGAGAGTAAACTAGAAACAACTTTGAGATGAAAAAGTGCTACCTCTGAGACAAGCTCCAATTCCTAGGGATAATAATATCCCCAAGGGAAAGAAAAGGAAAATTCAGATAAATGAGGGCATTAAGCCTTCACATGCTGAACCTATACCAAAAAGGTGAAATACAACATAGCAGCCTACCTTAAGAAAATCCCTACTATGCTGAGTGTATTTGATACCTTGATGATGTCACAATAACTCAGGGATACACTAGTGCATATCTTGTAGAATCAAACCAATTACCAAGTATACTTTGCTAAAGAGAAGATGAAGGAGTCTTTGTATGCACGTCAAACTTCTGTCATCACCTTCACAATTGATGATCTGCTACCTAGAACAACATACCATAAAAAACCATTATATGTCACAAGAAATAGAGACAATATTAGGATCAATCACATCCTGATTGATCTAGGTTCCTCAGTTAATTTGATGACTCTCCGAACTCTAAGATCTTTAACTTTAGATGTGTGTCACTTGTTATCCAAGATTATAACCACACTCAGTTAATCAAAACAGCCAAAGAGCTCTGTAAACCATAACCATCTCTCTAAAAGTAAGCGAGATGATGACAGACACTAAGTTTTATATGATTGATACTGACGCATCATACAAAGGATTAATAGGAAGGTCATTACTACATAAAAATAAAGTAGTGTCATCAACCCTATATCAATGCCTTAAATATTTTGAGGATGGTGAAAAACACTGAATTGATGAGATGTATACTCTTTTGATGTTCATAAGGTGGATTATGATGATGTGAAATGCTATCAAAAATCCAGCACTGATAGGGGGTTTGCTTCCATCAATTAAGTAAAGAGAAAGATTGCTTGCCTAGTCTTTGCACCTCCTCTCCTAGGAAGCAATTCTAACCTAGCCTCTTTAGTTGAAGAAGCTCCATGAGTTTGCCTGGGTAGTTATATTTCTAACAAAGATGATGATAAAGGTCAAACGGAAAATACTTTCCTTATTATTAAAGTTCTGAAAATCTTATTTAAGCCATTAGATGAGTTAAGCATTAATATTGCAAAAGCACTAATGACTTTCTACATTCCTCCATGACACATTAGAGAAAAGAAAATACTATTTTACAAGGTAATCCCTTATGCTCCAAGCATACATGAAATTATGGGGACTGAAGATCTAGCGGATGATGGTGACCATCAACTAGTAGTCATGCCTAAGTATTTCGCAAACCATCTTTATCAGATAATTGACAAATCTAGCTATGGACATCTACAAACAAAGAGAGAGAGTCATTTATTCAAAAAACTATGGGATCCACCCCAATGATATGCTTACATTCCTAGAAAAGGAAGTAAGAGCACCAAAGGACTAGGCTACATTATCCTAAATGCCCACACGTGTCTTATGGTCACCATTGGACCCCTCTCCAATATTTAGGATAACCAAATGACATCAACACCCCTTGACACGTATGCCCAGTCAGCCATGACCTTTCAAACTTCACAAGAAGGTGCCACCTTTGGTGGGATTTCATCAAAACCAAAAGAAAGTGGGTATGAAGTAGCCAAAATGCCTCTAAACGAATCTTTGCCAAACCTCACTTGACATGATAAATCACTTGGTGAAAAAATAATTCTCAAACTAAAGGAAACTCTATCAAAATTTAAGGATAGGGAGCAAGCCACAATTGATGAATTGATGGAGATCAACCTAGGCTTAGAGGAGGGCCCCAAGCCAACTTTCATTAGCACTCAACTTTCAAAGGAAAGTCAAACTCAATTCAAAGTAGTGCTCCAAGAGTACATTGGCTGCTTTATATGGAGCTATAAGGAGATGCCTGGACTAGATCCTAAAGTTATAGTCCATAAGCTCGCTATCAATCTTGAGCTTTTGCCTATCAAACAAGTACTTAGAAAGATGAAACTTGACTTAGATTAAAAGATAATGGAAGAAACAAAGAAATTGATTGAAGTAGGTTTCATCAGAGGAAAAATACCTGGATTAGATGGCAAGAATCATACCAATCAAGAAGAAGAATGACTAAATTTGTATTTGTGTGGACTACAAAGACTTGAATAGAGTATGTCCAAAAGATAACTTTTCATTGCCAATAATGAAAATCATGATTGACAACATGACCAACTTTGAAATATTCTCTTTTATGGATGGTTTCTCAAGATATAACCAAATCAAGATACATCCTGATGACAAGAAACCTAGGCCTCCAAGACACCAATTGGCATTTACTACTACAAGGTGATGCCCTTTGGACTTAAGAATGCAGGCTACTTATCAAAGGGCGATGATTCAAATCTTTGATGACCTCATATATCAATTAGTGGAATCCTATGAAGTGCACTTTTAGGGTGTCATTGGGAAAATTTCTTGGTTTTATCGTCAGACATAGAGCAATTGAAATTGATCCATCTAAGATCAAAGCTAGCTTGGATATGCCACCACCGAGCAATTTAAAGCAATTGAGGTCATTCCAAAGCTGTCTTGCATCCATAAGAAGATTCATTTCAAATCTCTCTGAAAAATGCAAGTCTTTTTCCAAGTTAATAAAGAAAGATACTCTATTCATTTGGGATCAAGACTGTTAATAGGCCTTTGAAGAGATCAAGTAGCATCTCCTAAAGCCACTAGTCTTGGTAGCACCCCTACCCAATGAGCCCTTAATCTTCTACACAGTAGCAATGGAAGGATTCCTAGGGGCACTTTTTACCTAGAATAATAAAGAGGATAAAGAAAATATACTTTACTATATGAGTAGAATGCTACCAGATGATTCTCCTCTAAGTTGCAAGCTCCCTAATGAAGAAATCCTTTAAATGATTGAAGAAAAAGAACCTTACTGGAAGCTATACTTTGATGAGTTATCATCCATCAAGCCAGGGATCAAACCAAAGCTTTCACAAATTAAAGTAGACATTAGATTCATTTATGTCACTCTGAATGGGGGCATTTCACAATACTCCTACTTCCTCTCAATACCATCCATAAATAATAAAGTTGAATATGAGATCCTAATTATAGGACTGAAAATAGCCCTCAATATGGAAATATCACGCCTATATAATTTCGATGAGTCATAGCTAGTTATCAGCAAAGTCCAAGGCAAATATAAAGTCCATGAATCTGAGCTCCTAAAATACTATGAAAAGATTCAAGAACTCATAAAGCAAATCCTACATGTTCAAATAATTAAGGTCATTCAGTCCATCAATGTAAAAACTAACTCCTTAACCAAACTAGCCAAGACACTGGCTAACCCTAATCAGGGAAAAATTCTAATTATAGTCCGTAGTAAACAAGTGATAAGCTCAATCTTTATCATCAAGCACGAGAGGACTGAATCTAAATTGATAAAGAAGTCACATATTAAAAAACACTATTCACCAACTACCTCAAAAGTCGAGAATTTCAAGAAGATAAATCTATACGGACACAACTTGGAAAGAGGACCGCGCACTTTCTGCTCATCAAGGACACTCTCTATCGGAGATCTTTCAACCAACTACTTTTGAGTTGCTCTCAGACAAAGACGGCAAGAAAGTTATGTATGAAGTGCATTCTAGGGTTTATGGGGCTCACTAGTTAGGTCTAAAAATGATGACAAAAGAAGTAAAAGCGGATACTATTATCCTTTTTTTTAGAAAAGAATCTTGTACTAATTCGGTGTCTCTTGAAAGATCATCTCTAATAACGGACCGTTCTTCAAAAGTTTCAAGGTGGGACACTTCATGCATTATCACAAGATAGATTGGATATGTTCATCCATCTATAATGCCAGAGCCAATGGGCTTACTGAGACATTCAACAAGACCCTTTTCAAGATCTTGAAGAAAGTTATTGTCAGAAACAAGAAAAACTAGCACTAAAAGCTTACTGAGGTATTGTGGGCCTATTGCACCACATATCGAACCCCTATCCAATTAACACCATATGCATTGGTGTTCATGACTGAGATAATCTTGCCATTGGAAGTGTAGATCTCCTATCTAAGGTTTTTCTTGTAAGAAAAAATTACAAGAGAAGACAATGTTCACCTTCGCTTGGACGAGCTAAAGTCCTTGGATGAAAGAAGGCTCAGGCTTAGCAAAATCTAAAAATATATCGAGCATAAATGTCTAGGGCCTATAACAAAATGGCCCACGTTAGGTCCTTCCAATAGAGAGAAATGGTCTTAGTCTTGATAAGACCCATAATCCCAACTCAAAATAAGAAAGGCAAGTTCGAGTCTAATTGGGAAGACCCCTATATTGTTAAAAGGATATTTGAAGGGGGATCTTACTAACTGATTGATGACAATGGAGAAAGGTCTATGCCACTAATCAATGACTGATTTCTCAAAAAGTATTATGCCTAAGCCTTAAGGGCAACAATAATCACAACTAAAAGTGTCTATGTTTGTCTATGACAGAACGTTCGACTTCTTCAAAAAAGAATGCTCAGTCAAATATCCTTCCCATGTTTTTCAAGGTAAGACATAGATGCAAAGTCCCACTCAATTTGTGTGACGGTTAAATCTACACCCCATAAAAACCCACTTATTATGGCAACCTAAGTTTACTTTCATATGATAACCCAAGTCCACTTCACGTGGTAATCTAAGTCTACTTCTATATAATAAATTAAGTATATTTTCATATGACAACCCAAGTCTACTTTTACATAGCAACCTAAATCCACTTTCACATCTTTATGTGAAAAAATATATTACTATATAATTGATGGGTAGAGCCAATGGCTATGAACTTTACAAGTTAACAATAACATTTGATCAAATGACAAGGGAAGCTCTAGTGTATAGAAAGGACCTTACTGTTTAATTAAAGAAGTAACTATAGAGACAATAGAACCTACCATTTTTTTAGTGTCGGTAGAATTTAGTATTTTCGACTCAAATGTCTAGAAGGAATAAAAAATCATGGTTGGGAAGGTCATAGTAGCAAAAACCATGGGAATTTCTTTTTTAATATCGGAATAATCCACTTTTTTATTAATCAAATGGAAGAGGGAAGAAAAAGAATGGCTAAAATAAGAGAAATTAATTAGTTATTCATTAAAGTTTAATTTGATTTAATGACTAGAGTTAGACGAGGATCCACTTCACGTGGTAACCCTATCCCACTTCTATGTGGCAACCTAAGTCTAGTTATAATGGCAAATCAAGTTTACTCATTCTGATAAACTAAGTCTACTTTTACATGACAAATTAAAGTCACTTCTACGTAACAAACTAAGTCCATTTTTATATGGCATGTCAGGTCCACTTTCATGTGGTAAATCAAGTCCACTTTCACGTGTAGATCCAAATTCACTTTCATGTGGCAAAATCAAAATGGCAGCTTAAATCCACTCCCTTGTAGTGATTCAAGGCTACTCCTTGTGGCGGTTGAAACTCACATGATCAATTCTTAGGATGTTGATGCAAAGGGTAAGCACTTGAAAAATTTGTTCGCATCCACTCTCACTCACTGAGAAAACTCGCGAAGTGGATGCGAAGGGGGCATTTCTTTGAGTCAATTTTGAACCAAAAAATCCATAAAATTTCTAACTTTCTCAAATAAGCCCATGAAATTTTTGAATTTGCAAATAACCTCCTTAAAAGTCTTTATTTGCAAATAAGTCCAAATTTTATTAAAAAGGACCTTAAAATTTTCAGAATTTTATAAATATATTCTTTTTGCAAAAGCCCCTTGAAATTTGCAAAATCACACTTTGATCCATTTTTCAAAGAATTTGCAAATAAACCCTCGAAATTTTTATCTACAAATCAATTTGAGTTTTATTCAAAAAGAACTCTGAACATTTTAAACTTTTTATAAATATGTTCTTTTAATAGAAAAGGCCTTTGAAACTTATAAAATTATATTTTGATCTAATTTTTGGGAAAATTTATGAATAAACCTCTCAAATTTTTTATTTACAAATAAATCTAAATTTTATTCAAAAAGGGGCCATAAAAACTTCAGGATGTGTCATTTTTACAAAATTACACTATAATCTAATTTTTTAGAAATTTATAAATAACTCCTCCTGAAAATTCAGTATAAAAAAATAGTACAAAATTCAAGTATTTCATCAAGGAAATGAATCCCAATTAATGGATGACTTGCCATTCATAATGATGGAAATACAATCCATCAAAAACTATAATATTCCAAAATAAGCCAATCATGAGATTTTGGAAACACAATTAAATATCATTTCATTACAAATTGGGATTCAATATCATTACAAATCAGGCCACTTGGGGATTTGATTTTGATGTTCTTCAAAGCATATAAAAAAGACTGAAAAACCTACAAAATAGAATAACAAAAAAAGGAAACAAACGATAAAGTAGGGGATTAGGAGCTCATCATCAATGAGTTCATCAAGAAGGGCCAAAGATTGAAAAGGTGAAAGTTTGACTTAGCTTCATTCTTCTTCCTCTTCTCTCTGTCTGCTCTCCTTCTTCCTGTTCCTACAAGGTGTCTACGCCCATTACTACAACCATCAGCAATTGTGCCCTCCTCATCGATGGAAGCCTAACTCCATTGTCCCATCATGGCCCAACCCTTCCTTCTTGCACCAAAGTTGCTCACCATACCTCTTGAGCACCACCTATCCCTCAATCCATCTCCAGTGGAGGAGAAGATGAGTAGGTGGTAAACCCGTGGGAGGTGACGATAAAGGATGGTAGCAAGATTGACTATGACAAGCTCATTGAGAAGTTTGGTTGCCAGTTCCTTGGTGACGACCTCGTTCACTGTGGTGAGAAGCTCATTGGATGCTTCACCCACATCTTCCTTTTCCACAGCTGAAACAAGCCAAATCTGACTGTAAAGCGGTTGGATTTGGCTAAGGCAAGGAGTAGCAAGGTGCCTCTTACCCTGTCACAATGAAAATCTGTCGGATCTGGCCAGGAGGTAGTCGAATCCAGCCAAGGGAGGTTGCGATGAGGCGCTGCCTCCCACCCCATCACAGCCATTGCCAGTTGGGTCTGGCCAAAGAAAGGGACTGGGCTGCTCTTGGCCCAGTCGGGTTCACACATTTGAAACTAGGCTATAGGTCCATTTAAAATCATCATAAACAGCCAAGGACCCTTAAATCAAATTGCTTAACATAAAGTAATTTAATTATATTAAAATTAAACTCAATCAAAACCAATGGACTAACGCCAAGTTGTCTTAAATGGACTTAAATTGGTCAAAGAGATGGGCTAAAATCCAAACTAAACTAAACTCCAAAAAATTTAAATTGAGTTAACCTAAACCAAATAAACTCAGATTCAACCCTAATCAAACTTGAGACAAGTTAATCTAAAAATCAAAATGTGTTCAAATCAAATCTAATCTAAATTGAACTAAGTTCAAATCAAAACTTGATTGGGTCAAATCAAGTCCAAACTAAAAGGACAAACTCAAAGTCAAGCCAAAACCAAGCTAGGTTGAGCATGAACTAAAATTAAGTTAAGTTAAAATTGACGTGAACTTATACCAAAGTCCAACACACCTGGACTCTATAAAGGTCCAACACAAGATTAAAACATGTCTTAAGCTAAATGAAATCAAACTTAGACCTGAACTATATTAGTCACAATGGAACTAATTAGGGTCAAATTGAGTTCCACTAGGAGTGTTGAAATTTTGGTAATACTCCAAAGCTAAGAATAAAGGATGATGTCACTCACTAACCTGAATCCAAATTAGTTCGAATATAACTAAATAAGATTAAACTGAGTCTCATTGGGTGTACTACAAAAGCCTTCAGCAATACTTCAAAACTATACCTAACTCCCTGAGCCATTGGTGATATTGTCAAATCAAAGAAATTAATTGCCAACATGTTCAAAATTGTTGGCCACACTTTAAAGCTATACCCAACTCTATAAGTCGTTGGTGATGCTACCAAACTAAAGAATTTAATCGCCAACACGCTCTAAGTTGTCGGTCACACTTCAAGCTTTACCCAACTCCATAAGCTATTAGTGATGCTAACAAACCAAAGAAGTTAATTGTCAATATACTCCAAGCTATCGATCACACTTCAAAACTATACCCAACTCTATAAGCTATTGGTGATGCGCTCACACCAAAAAAATTAATCACCAATACGTTTAAAGCTATTGGCTACACTTCAAAATTATACCTGATCCCCTAAGTCGTCAATGATGCTACCAAATCAAAGAAGTCAACTAATAATGCGCTCAAAGCCATTAGCCATATTTCAAGCTAGTCAACCCCATAAGCAATTAACGATGCCCCCTTGCAAGCTAGTCAACCCCAAAAGTAGTTGACGATGTACCTTTCAAGGTAGCCAACCTCAAAAGTAATTGGTGATGCATATTCAAGCTATACTCAATCTCATAAGTCATTGGTGACGCTACCTAAATTAATGAAGTTCTAGTTTACACCCTATCGGCTATAGAAATACTTCAAAAATCCTAATGAAGTTATCACCTATGCCTTATTGGCTGTAAAAACACTTCAAAACCAAAAAAGTTATCGCCTAGGTCCTATCGGCTATGGAAACATTTTAAAAAACCTAATGAAATTATCACCTATGCCTTATTGGCTATCAAAATACTTTAAAAATCAAAAAAGTTATCGTCTATGCCCTATTGGCTATTGAAATACTTGAAGGTTAAACAAAGCTATCGCTTACATCTTATCGGCTAACAGAAATATTCCAACCCAAATAGAGTTATTGCTCACACCTTATTGGCTAACAAAAATACATCAACTCCAACAGAGTTATTGCCAACTCCTTATTGGCTAATGAAAACACTCCTACTCAAATGAAGTTTTGCCTACACCTTATTGACTATGAAAATACTTCAACTCTCAAAGTTATCACTGATGCTTAAAGCAATTGGAAACACTTTAAACTTCTCCTATTCCTTTCCATAATTTAGATCAAATGTCACATGGTCTAGTGCAAGGGGAGCGGGACAATAGCACACATTAAAACTTTTTCTCCACTCTCTCTCTTTTTATTTCTTTATTTCTTCTATATTTTCTATAATTCATTATAAGTGAGGACATACCATTACTTAAACCATGTACTATCTTTCTTAAATCAATTAAATAATGCTTTTTTTTTCTTTTTTTTCTTTTGTGTCTCTATTTTATTAGTTAGATTTTCTTGTTTTAGGAGATTTTTGATAATTATCGGGATAATTAATAATAGGGGCTTGCGCCTATTGAAAATTAATATTCCCATAATACTTGATAGCACACTCAAATTAAAATAAATCTTGATTTGTGATTCGAGATCACTCCCTAGGATCTCCGCTATCCGAGGCTACCAAATTCGATCCTATAGTATTCACCTTCAAGGAGTGGAATGGAGAACTCTTCTTCTTGAAAACCCATGACCATGAAGTATAACTCATCCCTCCAATCTATAGGAGCTTTCTCTCCTTTAGTGCACTAGCAACATTATTCATTATTGTAACTAAAATTTGTTGAAATTCATTATGAACAATAGTTGCATATTTTGGGGTCATTTTGTCATGGACAAAGGGATTAGGCACATGTTTGTCACGGGGGCACCTAAATCAAGGGACTTCACAGACTTTAGAGTCTTTTGTATCCTCCGTCAGGAACTCAGACAAGATATGTTCGAGTTCTTAGCATCCGGTGTGTCTGGACATACATTTTTGGCATAAAATCTTTAGGGGTGTGTACTGAGGATCCAATAGTATGATCAACATTGCAAATGATGACAAGCTGATTAGAATTACGATTTGTATGTTAATAAAAGAGGCAATCCATCTGTGAGACTATGTGACAAATTATACAAAAAAAATTTGAGTTTGTTAAGCAATATAAATTTCAAACTTAAAACTACATATCACTTACTAAGACATAATTAGCAAACATGTCATTCAACATTAGAACCATCTTCTTATCATAGTCTCAACTAGCCCACTGGTTGGTTTCCTCTACCATCTTTATCTTAAAATATTTCTTTTTCAATGCACGATAATGATTCTCCACATGTAGCATAGTAATCCTCTCATTAAAAGCCTCATTTATTGCTTGAGTACATACAATGAATGCACTCTTCTTGAAGCTTTTGTCTTCTCGCATACCATTATTTGTTTGGTCCACCAAGAAGTTAAATAGGAAATCAAAGGCTTATTGGGACCACTGGTAATTTAAGGTACCTTTCTTGTCCTTCCACTTTCTCTGATCCTTTGATACAAATCCTAATGCATATTCAAGCAAGGAATCAGCTGAATCTATAAAAAATGAACCCCCTTCCATCTGACCAAACAAATCCATCACCTTTAAGTAAGATGACATATTTCATTAGCATAAATCACAAATAAATGATAATTCTAAATAAAAAAATGTAAACGCTAACAATAATAAAGCAAAAGTTATCCATAAAATATAAAAATAATAATAACATATCATTCAAGAAATATAAATAGAGAAAACTCATATTCAATCTAGTGATTGTATTTGGCCCACATTCCCTTTGCAATTGAGTCCTTTAATTGAATCCATTGCTATTGTGCTTGGCGTTGCCCCCTTGAGTTGTTGATAATGACATAAGCTCACATTCATCAAACTCTTCTTCTTATCTTTTGTCCTCTTCCTCTTCTCATAATAGCTTATTCATCAGGTAATCGATAGGATGCACAGTCATAACATAGTTATGTAATACACAACAAGCTAGAACTATATCTACTTATGTTTGCCATGGAAAGTTAGGGTCTTTTTTTAGGATCTTGAAGTGATACTTCAACAAACCAAATGCCAGCTCCACTTTACTTCTTAATGAAGAATGTCATAGATTGAAGAGCTCCTTAGCATTTTGAGGAGTCTGGCTTGAGTATTCCTTCAAGTGGTAGTAGAAACATCTATATTAGAAAATAAATCATGGCATTGTTATATATCTTGCATCGACCAAGTAATATTTACGTGAGATACAAATGAATGCTAATAATGAGTTAAAAGAATCAATGTCATTGCTTTTCCAAACTCAATAGAAAAAGCTAATAATTTTAACAAACCAAATCTTCAATCAAACAAAGACCATTAGGTGGTGGTCTAGAAATAGGATCACTTAAGACTCTAAATCATTTGCTGACCCATCCCAGCAGGCAAGGACATATTGAAACTTTAAACCTGATCAATAGAGCATAAAATATTTTGTGTAATCTCCTTCCATCCCATCCACAAAATCGAGGTTGTGCCTAAAGAGGAACAAATGCATTGATGCGAGTCCCATTAAGAAGACTAATATAATACTAAGGGAAAACACAAACAATTAGCACAAGACAAAGCAAACATAACAAACAAAAAATATTAGTTGTTTAACTTAAAACATGGGTAATAGCTTGTCAAACTAGTGATAATAGGGTGCGTGGCACCGATCGCTTGATTGATGTACTCATTTTTTATTGTACTAACTATCTTGAGTACTTTATTAAAATAATGACTCACTATGTCACTAGACTTAAATAAGTGGAGCATTATAGTTCTACCTTCTGTATTGGACCCAACATTATATAGAAAAATAGCTAACTGCTTCACCATTACATATCGACTATTGTGGAGTAAAAGCCTCTCTCACATAATATTTGCGAGCTATAAAAATAGAGGAGGATCTATCTAAGTGTACGATCGATAAATTTTTCTTGTTGTCATATATCATATGATGAAAGAAACTATTTCATAGATGTTGTTGTTTATGCCTACGCACCCTAGCTACCTTGAGTTTTTGATTCAATAAATACCATACTAATGCCCCAGGAGAAACTAAAATCAATATTCTAATAGCATGAACTTTTTGCATATGAACATGATGCTTTTCACCCATATAATTTCACCAAATTCAAAGAAAAAAATGTAAATACAACAATTAAATAAGCAAAAAAATTTTCAAAAGCAAAGCTTGTCTCAGCATCCAATAAAAATACAAAGGTATCAATAAATGAGAGTGTGAACATCACCATGATAGAATGGGATATGGTCGAGCTTTTAAATCATGGGTATCAGTAACAACACAAATATCCTAATACAACAAACTCAAAAATTCCTTCATTATATAGTTGCACACAATATACCATCCAAGTATAATGAAAATTGGGATTTTTTCATCACTCTTAGTACGTATGTTTTTATAAGTCCATTGATTGCTTATGAAAGGAGAAAGTGAAACTCGTAAACTAACAAACATCCAATGACATGGTTGCACATTATGTGCCATCCACGTACCTCCAACTAATATTTATCATAACTCAATCTATTTCATATAAAATGCTCAGTATATGTGATAGTACCCAAAATCAGACCATGTCCCAATAAACAAACTTAGAAACATAGAAATCTCATTCAACTCACACTCCTATAGTAAATTGAGTCATCATCAACAATCATATGCATCAAAGCATATCAAGCTAGTATTATCCAGCAAAATGCAATTAGAATATTAGCAAAAAGTAATCAATAAATTGCAATCATAAAGCACTAAACCACCAAGCCACCAAGAAATCAGAAAGCAAATTGCAATCACAAACAAATAAACCACCAAGCCAAAGGTGAAAGTAGATACTGTTATCTACTTCTTTCAAGAAAACATCTTGTACCAATTCGGTGTCCCTCAAAAGATCATTTTTAATAATGGATCATCCTTCAGAAACTTCAAGGTAGGACGATTTACACATCATCACAAGATAGATTGGAGATATTCATCCATCTATAATGCGAGAGCCAATGGGCTTGCTGAGGCATTCAACAAGACCCTTTCCAAGATCTTAAACAAGTTGTAGAACTATGAAAGCTGGCATCAAAAGCTTCCTGCGGCACTGTGGGTCTATTTCACCATATATAGAAGCCCTACTTAATCAACACCATATGCATTGGTATTTGAGACTGAGATAGTCTTGTCACTAAAAGTGTAAATCCCTTTTCTAAGGATTATCTTGTAAGAAAAAATCACAAGTAAAGATAATGTTCATCTTTACCTTAACAATCTAGACTCCTTGGATGAGATAAGGCTTGTGACCCAGTAAAATTTGAAATTGTATTGAGCACAAATGTCCATGGCCTACAATAAGATGACATAGCTTAGGTCTTTCCAAAAGGGAGAAATGGTCTTAGTCTTAAGAAGACCTATAATTCCAAATCAAAATAAGAAAGGTAAGTTTAAGTCTAATTGGGTAGGTTCTTATTTTATCAAAAGGATATTTGAAGGAGGATCCTACCAACTGATCGATGATAAGGGAAAAAGACTTATACTACGAATCAATAGTCGGCTTCTCAAAAGATATTATGCTTAAGCCCTGAGGGAAACAACAATAACAATAAAAAATATTATGTTTTATCTATGATGGAATATCCAACTTTCTCAAAAGGGAATGTCTAGTCAAACATGCATTCCATGTTTCTCAAGACAAAATATAGAGACAAAATTTTGCCTAATTTGTGTGATTATTAAATCCTCGCCCTCATAGAAGTTCACTCATTGTGACAAGTCAAGTCCACTTCCACGTAGCAATATAAGTCCAATTTCACATGATAATATAAGTCAACTTTCACATGGCAAACAAGTCAACTTCAACACAGCAAACTAAGTTTACTTTTATGTGATAAGTTAAGTCCACTTCCACATAGTAATATAAATCCACTTCCACATGGCAACCTAAACCTACTCCTACGTGGTAACATAAGTCTACTTCTATGTGACAACCTAAGTCCACTTCTACATAATAAATTAAATCTATTTTCACATGACAACCTAAGTTCACTTTCACATGGTAAGTTAAGTTCACTTTTACATAGCAACCCAAGTCCACTTCTATGTGGCAAATGAAATCCACTTCCACACAACAAATTCTACGTGACAAAACAAACCCTCTCATTGTGACAATGCAAGTCCATTATCACAAACAGAGAAATCAGAACTCATTTGCACAACTCGGGTGCAACAAAGAAAAAAAAGGGGATATATGGGGATGCAAGGTCAAATCTGATGCAAAACAAAGAAATTTTATAAAGCAATAATAATATTCATACATAAAGAAAACCAAAACAAGAAAAGGCTCTAGATAAATATGAAAAGTATAATTCTAAGATACATAAAGCCTAAATAGTATTGTCAATGATCGCAGCAACTCAATAGTCACTCACTTATGCCTCTCCATAGTTATCTAATGGGGCAAGTGATGCATTAGAAGATGGGAAGATTTTCAAGAAAAGAAAAAAAATAATGGGTCATTACCTGATGTCGGTGATGGTGGAAGGATAACTATGGATGCGAACATCTCTCGATGAAAGCATGACCCAGGAACCACATCTACAGTAAGGGCGAGATTAGTATATACACAATATAAAGTTTGGCAAAGCTCAGATATCCCTTACCATCAAAATTTGAAATGTCATTGGGAGAGCCTTCAAAATCATCATCCACCTAAAAGAAGAGAGGCTTTTAACCAAAAGAGGAAAGAAAAAAAATGAAGTTACTAGCACTTAAGGATACTCACATTTGATAAATGCCCTACTGATGCAGGTGATAGAGAAGCCGGTCTGACCGCTCTACCCAAATCTATATCAAGGGTAGCCCCTAATCTTGCATCTATGTCAATAATGGGAAATGAGGAAACATAGTCCCAAGATGGTATATGCAAACTTGTCTCCACGCTCCCACCTACAAGCAAGCTTGCTGTGTCACCGGGTACCTCAGAGTATTGGTCACACACATTAGTCATATATAGGTCGAGGTGCCCCCTACCTTAGGCTCAATTTGGGACTTACATTATCCCAAAAATGGCTATCATTGACTTTATAAGAAGGGATGAGTCTCTCTCTGCTAGATCCAAAGTAAGCAAATTTATGAGCCAAGGCCTTCTATACCTCTTAAGTCCTCTGCCATTTCGACCCTCTATTGCTTGCTACTTGCTTTTTCTTGTTGTGCAAACCAGGCTCATTTTGGAATAGGAACTCAGGATCAATGTGATAATATCCACCCATACTATCAAACCACATTGTAGCATAGGAATGAAGTATCTTGGCTTCACGCTTGATGTCAGGATTATAATACTTTGAATTATCCTGGATATGAGTAAGATGCAGCTAATAGCCTGCTAACTGGTAAAGACATGATGGTGGTGAAGGAGTAGAAATATTCTCAGGAAAACCCTGATCATACCTGAACTGTCGACCAAATTGATGTGGATTATAAGACTCCATAGCTAAATACTCTCTAAAACAAAGTGGAAGCACACCATGTCTCAAAGAGATGATATACTCATAAGCCTCTAAAGATAAGGAAAGACGAGCCACATCTGCTAACATGTTAGAATCATGAAAAGAGAAGGGAACCAAGAGTAAAGAAGATAAATGGGGAACAAATCGAAGAATCACTTGGTCCTGTGGGACTGTCCACCATTGCTCTGAGACTAGTATATATCGAACCTAGCATCACAAGGGCTAAAGCAACTCTCCACCTATGCGCTATCTTACAAGTCATCGCAAATGTCTCAAGGCGGATATACTGCTCGCTGTGTGGCGTGACAAAGTGGCAAAACCATAACGGCAGCAAAATAGGTCTTGAGACCAAATTCTGGAAGGATGTCTTCTGTGTTGGGCATAATCCGGTCAAATTTAATTGGCTCACTTGTCAGACTTCTTTTATAAAAATCTCAATCTAATAGTTAAAATATACCCTCTTTTGATTATTTGGAAAGTATGCCACCAACCACTTATAAACTTTAAAGAGATCTCGCAAAGCATAATCGAAGTCAATGCCTACATGATGGTCAGTAGAGATGTATTCATCGTAGAAGTTCCCAAGGATGGAAATACTAGCTAGTTACCTTATATCCTATAAGGAAACACAGACCTCACCGTATGGAGTATGGGAGGTGTTAGTGGCATGACTTCACATCTCAATCATACCACACAAAATCTTTGAGTCTTTGGTATATTGTCCCTTAGATGCTATGACTCCTTCCAAGACGTCGAATCCCATAAGTTGGGCTAAGAACTGAGACACTACATCATTAACCCACTCTGAATAACTCTTTAGAGTTGGTACTATACCGATAAGCAAGAACAATTGCCCCTAAGTAGGCAAGCAACCAGTAAGAATGTGAAACCCTAATATCTCTAAAGATTCTCGCTGTCTGAAGCATCCAACTAGTTCCAACATGAAGCAACCGCCTGACCCATGAATACATGACATCCCTTCCTTTGAAAAGTTGGCTAAATGATGATAATTATCAAAATGCACCCACTTTCAATGTTCTTGGGGCTAATATGCAATGAACACTTTGGCATTGATCCCAAAGACCGGGAAAAAATAGCATAAAGTTAAATTACCTTTCTCTCCATTCCTCTCAATCACAAAGGGTTCCATGGTACCTTTAAAAAATTATGAACAAGGCAAATAAGAGAGAATGGGTGAAGAAAAAAAACACTATTGTGAGGAGACAAAAGAAAAAGTATGCAAGCTTATCTATCAGACACTCACGAAGGCAGTAATGGGAAGGAAGACTCTCACTCTTCTTTTTGCATCTACTCCCTTCACCAAGAAAGTTCATGAAATGGATGTGAAGAGGGCACTTTATTTTAGTAGATTTGAACTAAATTGAAATTTACAAACTAACCACCCCTTAAAAAATTTTATTTATAAATATGCCCAAATTTTATTCAAAAAGGATCTTGAAAATTTTAAAATTTTTACAAATGTATCCTTTTTGTAAAAAAGACCCCTAAAATTTATAAAATTATATTTTGATATAATTTTTTCAAAAAATTTGCAAATAAGTTTCTCTAAAATTTTTATTTGCAAACAAGTCTAAATTTATTCAAAAAGGACACTGAAAATTTTAAAATTTTTACAAATATATTCTTTTTACAACAAAACTCCTGAAATTTATAAAATTATATTTTGGCCTAATTTTTTAGAAAATTTGTAAATAAGTCCCTAAAAATTTTTAATTATAAATAAGTCCAAAATTTGTTCAAAAGAGACCCTGAAAATTTTAGAGTTTTTACAAACATATCTTTTTTATAAAGAAGCCCTTGGAATTTTAAAAATTATCCTTTGATCTAATTTTTTAAAAAAATTTGTAAATAACCCCCTGAAAATTCATCATTCAAAAATAGTACAAAATTTGAATTTTTTTATTGGGCAAAAAGAGCCCAATCAATTATATGTCAATCACAACATTTTGGCATACAATTTTATCTCCAATTAAATTCTATTTGTTTCTAAAATAAAATCAATCAAGGATCCAATCACACTCGTGTCGTATTCCAAAATCAAACCTCTTCGATTTGATTTTGAATTTCCTCAGTCTGGTTTCAAAATCCTCTTCAAACCCTATAAAAAAGATTGAAAAACCTATACAAAAGATACAAAATTAGAGATTAGAATAACAAAGCAAGCCACAAGAGAAAAAGAGAGAGGATCAGGCCACCAAAGAAGAAGTTACAGATCAAGTAAAAGCTAATGATAGAGAAAGATGAATAAGTGAAATTCTTATCTTCTCTTTCTTTGATTTCTGTGTTTTCTTCATGTTTTGCAAGGCATTCTTCAAACTTGTTGTCATCCCTCCCCTGATTCTTCTCTCTCTTTCCCTCATCTCTGATGGCTTCTAGTGGTGAGGTGGCGGTGCTCGCTCCCCCACCCTCTCGGGTGAGCTGCAAGATAGTCAACCATGCTGTGGACACGTTCATGACGTGGCTTCACACGCAGGCGAAGCAATACAAGGCTCAGTTTCTCACCGACAATGATGAGCTGCTCTACCCTATTCTTATCCTCAAGAAGATCCCTCATTATGTCCGAACCAATGCTTACCACATCCTCGATGATCGCCCCAAGTCCCTACTCTTCGTCTCCGCCGTGCAGATTAACTCGTCAGATTAACTCGTCAAGCACCACCAAGCTCTCTAGCTCCCTTCTCCTCCACTTCTGATCCGTCATC
The DNA here is from genome assembly GCA_005019695.1 of Trichopus zeylanicus subsp. travancoricus. NCBI lineage: Eukaryota > Viridiplantae > Streptophyta > Magnoliopsida > Dioscoreales > Dioscoreaceae > Trichopus > Trichopus zeylanicus. Next base: position 2,525,974 of record RXID01022274.1, read on the forward strand.
TCCCACCTCTTCACCACAGGAAACGACAAACCCGTCGGCCCCCTCCTCACCCCCATTGGTGCCCAGCACCCCACCGCAATTCCCGCATGACTGATTCCACCGTTGCCGCCATCGCCAGCACAGCCGCCCTTTATGGCTAGATCCAGCCAAGGTCCAGCTAGATCTGATCTTGAGACTGAACAAAAAATGGGAGAGGCAAGGTCTGAGACTCCCCCTCATGTGCACTATCGAAGCAAGGTTGGATCTGGCTAGATCTAGCCAAAACCAGCCATGGATCAAGAAGACTAGGCCATGGCCTGGTAGGATATTGAAGGGTGTGTGGGCTTGAGGAGAAAAGAAGAGGATGGAGAGCATGAGAGAAGTATGGAGAAGGAAAAAAGATGCACGGGAGAGAAGAAAGGAAGGAGAAATAAATAAGAAAATAATAATAATAATAAGTCTATATGTAAAAAAAATGGCTTTCTCTTGTCTCAATTTTTGATACCATGACTTCACTATGTCACCCGTAGTCTTTCGAAGATGGTGATGAAGATAGCAAATATATAATATCGTTGCAGCCACGACAATCCCTTGAAGATGACGATAATAACAGTAGACTCATGATATCGTCATAGCCACTCACAGCCCCTTGAAGACAGCGATGAAGACCGTAAATTCTCGTCATATCTAAGTCAACCTTTTGGCTAGTATTCAGCTAGCCTTCGTGGTTCGCTCTTAGCCAGCTTTTAGACTCATATCTAAGCCAACTTTTGGGCTCACACCTAATCAGTCTTTGAGCTCGCATCCAACTCGACCAGCCTTCAGGTTCGCATTCAAGCCAATCTTTAAGGTCACATTCAACTAGCTTTCAGGTTCGCATCCAAGCCAACATTCGAGCTCGCACTTAGTTAGCCTTCAGGCTGATATTTAGCCAGCCTTCGAATTTACATCTAAGCCAGCCTTTGACTTGCACTTTAGCTAACTTTTAGGCTTGTATCCAAGCTAACTTTTAAGATCGGACCCAACCAACCTTCGGGTTTGCATGTAAGTTAGTTTTCAAACTCGCACCGAGCCAGCCTTCGGGCTTGCACTCAATCAACCTTTGAGCCTCGCATCCAAGCCAGCCTTTGGGTTCGCACTCAACCAGCCTTCAGATTCACACTTAGTTAGTCTTTGGGCTCACACTCAGCCAACCTTAGGGCTCACATCCAGCTAGCCTTAGGGCTTACATTCAAGTCAGTCTTTAGCTCACACTCAATCAGCCTTATATTCACACTTAACAAGTCTTTCGGCTCATATCTCAGCCAGTCTTTGGGCTCACACCCAACTAGACTTTAGACTCATATCCAAGCCAATTTGCAAGCTTATACTTAGCTAGATTTTGAATTCGCACTTAGCCAACCCTTAGGTTCACATCTAGGCTAGTCTTTAGACTCGCATCTAGTCAACCTTTGGTCGTACACTTCTAAGCCAACTTTTGAGCTCCCACTCAGTCAATCCTTGGCTTCGCACATCTAAGGCTAAGCTACGGTTCCACCTAAAATCATTATAAATAGCAAAGGACCCTCAAATCAAATTGGTCAATGTGAAGTAATTCAATCACAACAAATAGATAAGGGCCAAGTTGACTCAAAAAGATCTAAATTGATCAAATAAATGGACTAACACCCAAATTATATTAATCTAAACTCAGATTCAACCTTAATCAGACTTGAGATAAGTTAATTTAAAAATCAAGTTGAGTTCAAATCAAATTTGAGCTGAAATTGAATTAAGCTCAAATCAAATCCTAATTGGGATAAATCAAGTCCAAACTAAAAAGGTAAACTCCAAGTCAAAATAAAACCAAATCAAACTAAGCCTAAACTGAAACCAAGTTGAAGTAAATTGACTTGAACTTAAGTCAAAATCTAGTAGATCCGAACTCTATAAAGGTCCAACACAAGGTCAATTTTAACTCAAGTTAAATGAAATCAAACTCAAACTCAAACTATATTAGTTTCGATAGAACTAACTAGGGTTAAACCGAGTCCCACTAGGTGTGCTAAACCTTCGGTAATACTTCATGACTATAAACAAAGGGATTAACTTGAAGTAAAATTAGTTTGAATAGAACTAAATAAAGTCAAAATTGAGTCTCGTTGGATGTGCTACAAACATCGTTGACCATACTTTAAAGTTAAGTGAACCCAAAAGCATTGACAATACTTCAGTTCAAACTGAACTAAGATAACCTTGAATTTGTTTGGTCAATTAGGTACAATGCCTTGTTTAAATAAAGTTAACCAACAATACGCTTAAAGTCATTGAACACACTTCAAACTAATCAATTTTATAAGCAGTTGATGATACACCCTGCATACTAGTCAACCCCACAAGCAATTGATAACACATCCTTCAAGCTAGTCAACCCTACAAGTAGTTGATGATGCACCCTACAAGCTAGTCAACTCTACAAGCAATTGACAATGCGCCCATTAAGCTAGTCAACCCCAAAAGTAGTTGACAATATATCCATTAAATTAGCTAATCCCAGAAGCAATTGATGATCCACTCTTCAAGGTAGTCAATCTCACAAGAAGTTGATGATGCATCCTTCAAATTAGTGAACTCCATAAGCAGTCGATAATATGCCCATTAAACTAATCAACCTTAGAAGCAATTAATGATACACTCTTCAAGCTAGTCAACGCTATAAGTAGTTGATGATGCACCCTACAAGTTAATCAATCTCAGAAGTGGTTGTCAATGTACCCTTCAAGGTAGTCAACCCCAAAAGTAGTTACTATGTACCACCCAAGCTAGCCAACTCCAAAAGCAGTTAGCGATATGCCCTTCAAGGTAGTCAACCTCAAAAGTAGTTGACGATATATCTTTTCAAGTTAGTCAATCCTAAAAGTAGTTGATGATGCAATTCTCAAAGTTATATCCAACTCCATAAGCCATCGGTGATGCTACCAAATCAAATAAAATTATTACTTATACCTTATTGGTAATGGAAATACTTCAAAAATCAAAAAAATTATTGTTTATGTCATATTGGGTATGAAAATACTTCAAGGTCAATTGAGTTATCACCCTTACCTTATTGGCTAACAAAAAAACTCCAATCCCAAATAAAGTTAATGCTAACGGTCTATTGGCCAACGAAAATACTTTAAATCACGAAGTTATTATCGAAACTCAAAGTTATTAGAAATACTTTGAACTTTTCTTATCCCTTTCCATATCCCATTGAATGGTACCATCAATACTTACTAAAGATCGAGTCAATTTGGGTCAGGCACCACATGATCCAATGCAAGAAAGCAAGGTAGTGGCACATATCAAAGCTTCTTCCCCACTCTTTCTCTTTCTTTATTTTCTTTATGTTTTCTATAATTCTATATTGAAATTTATTTTAAAGTAAGGGTATACCCTTACTTAAGTTATGTATCTTTTTTTAAAATAAATTAAATACTTTATTTTTTTATTTTTTGTGTTTTTATTTTTATTAGTTAAGTTTCTTATTTTATGAGGTTTCTCACAACTATTAGAATAATTAATAACTGAGACTTGTGCCTCTTAAAAGTTAATATTTTCATAATATTTGATAGCACATTTTAAATTAAAATAAACTTTGATTTATATTTCGAGGTCACTTTCGGGGTCTCTGACATATCGGACCACCAAAATTAAATCCACAAGCTCAAAGATGGCTAAGTGTTGGCCTGAAAGCTAGTTTAGATGCGAGCTCGAAGGTTAATTACGTATGATCCCAAACACTAGCTTAGATGTATACTGAAGGCTAGGTAGGTGCGAGCTCGAAAGTTGGCTTAGGTGTAGTCCGAAGACTAGCTTGGTGTGAGCCTAAAAGCTAACTGAGTGTAAGCTCGAAGGTTGACCGAGTGTAAGCTCGAAAGCTAACTGAGGTGCAAGCCTGAAAACTAGCTGAGATGTGAGCCCAAAGACTAGCTGAGTGCGAGCCCGAAGGCTAGCTGAAATGCGAGCTTAAAGACTAGCTGAATGTGAACCTGAAGGCTGATTGAGATGTAAGTCCAAAGACTGGCCTGAATGCGAGCTCGAAAATTGGCTTGATGGGATGAGGATTTATTGTCTTCGAGGAGCTGTGAGTAGTCACAACATGGTCATAGGTATCGAAGGTTAATACAAGAGAAAGTTCCTCTCTCTTTTTTTTTTACACAACAACTTTTTTATTTTTTTCATTCTTTCTTTTGTCTTATTTCCTCCCCTTCCCTTCTCTTCTCTCCCATGCACCTTCTTCTCTTAAATCCCAAAACCCTAGTCGTCCTTCCCTCTCTCCTCCTCGAGCTATGGATGGCCACTCTTCATCTTCTTTGAATTCGTAGCCAAACCTTGTCGAATTTGACCAGGTTTGGCCTCGGCTTGCAGTGGACGATGGTGAAATTGGCTTAACATGGTAGAGCAGCCTCGAGGCTATCGGAGATGATGCCAACGACTCCACCCATGTTGGTCGAAGTGATCCATGGCAAGGTGAGCAAGGTTCAAGTGACCACCGAGAGGCTGGGGGGTCACGGATTGACCACCTCACCATCATGGGAGGTTGAGCCATGAAGCCCTCATCTGACCATGCATGAGATTCTGACACTAGGAGGTTGGCAGCATGGCTCGGGTGTAAGGTGGTCGAACAAAGCGAGAACATGCCAGAAGGACCGTTGGTCGGCCACTTTATGGCCGCAGGGGATCATGCCGAAGGACCTCCAGGCTAGGCTAGTACAAGGGGGTCCAAGCTTCGGGCCTGGTGGCTGGAGCGCCGTGCCTGGTGAGGTTAGGCACCGCACACGAGTAAGGCCATCAGAGCTCTAGTCGACTGTGTCTAATTGAGTGAAGGAGCTACTGGTGCAAGCCGTTGATGTCCGTGATTTCCTTAGAGGGCCATGTGCGCTACTGCAGATGCATCCACGCCCGCACTGTCCAGAGGTGGTAGCGCATTGGAGGTCTCGACTGCAAGCCTTCGGGATGCCTGTCTATCGTAAGGCGAGTAACAGCACAAGTCATGGCTGGGTGGTAAGACTGAGTGAGGCAGTGGGCATAGTTGTTCCTTTAGAGGAGGAACCAAAGAAACAAGGAGAAGATCAGTAGTAGAAGAAGAAAGGTTAGATAATTACCCTTTTTTTCTTTGCTCCCAATCTCCAAGTCTTGATGACCTCCGATCCTAATCTCCCTTCTTTTTCTACCTCCATTTTTGATCTCTTTCTTTGTTTTTTTTTTTTTGCAAATTCCTTTATCAATTTATAGGTTTTTCAGAAAATCACGATCAAATCTTCGATTAGTTGATTTTGGAATATAATATGAGTGTTGATCTCTTTGATTGATTTCATTTGGGGGATAAATAGGATTGGTTTAGGGATAAAATTGTATTCTAAAATCTTCTGATTGGCATATAATTTATTGAGATTTGTTTTTCCAATGGAAATATTCAAATTTAATATCATTTTCGAATGATGAATTTACAAAGGTTATTTATAAATTTTCCAAAAATTAGACCAAACTATAATTTTATAAATTTTGGAGGCTTCTTTATAAAAAGACATATTTATAAAAATTTTAAAAATTTCAGGGCCTTTTTTGAATAAAATTTGAGTTTGTTTGCAAATAAAAATTTTTGAGTGCTTATTTACAAATTTTCGAAAAAAATTGGACCAAAATATGATTTTATAAATTCCAGATGTCTTTTTTCAAAAAAAAATATATCTGAAAATTTCAGGTTTTCTTTTGAATAAAATTTGAGCTTGTTCGCAAATAAAGATTTTCGAAGAGCTTATTTACAAAATTTAGAAATTTCAAGAGTTTATTTGTGAAAGTTAGAAATTTAAGGATTTATTTGCGATATAAAAATTTGAAGGGTTCATTGACAAACCCAGGATTCTATGGGGATCGATTTGAAATTTTAAAATTTTAAGAACTTTTTCGTAAAATTTTCTTCTCAGGGATTTATTTATAAAAAAAACCTAGGTAGGGACACATTTGTAAATATTTTGGCCTAGATATGTGATAAATTTCCGTCCCATTTTTGTCTAAGTAACTGACCCAATTAGCTCTCTTTAATTTAAGCCAACTTTTTCAATAATTTAAATCCAAATTAAACCCAACTTTCGATCGAATTTTATTGATTTCAGTCCAATTGAGATCCATATTTTGATCACAATTCAATAGTATTTAATTCTATATTTTGATGAAATTTTGATTAAATTTAATTTTTTTGTCAAAATTAACTCAAACATATGTCATTGCTATAAACCCTATATTTGAATTTCTAATTGATAAATTCTAATATTTGAGAGATATGTTTTTACTATAAACTTCATATTTAAATATCTAATTGATAGATTTTGATATTACAATCTCCAATTGAAAATCTCATTGATTCTTGATGAATTCAGAGATAATTTATTTCCAAAAATGGATACGGTGAAATTCAAATTTTGTACCCATTTGCGGAACTACAAAATGCGGGGGGAGAGAGGGGATTATTTATAATTTTTTTAAAAATTTAAACCAAAATATAATTTTATAAATTTCAAGGATTTTTTTAAAAAAAACTTGTTTATGAAAATTTGAAATTTTCAATGTCCTTTTTGTAAGAAAATTCTAAATAAGAGGCTATTCGTAAAATTTTATTTAGTCTAGAGAATTATATGTAAAGATTTTATATTTTTTTTCTTTCGGTTCAAATATTTGATGAATTTTGGGTCCAAATATCCAGTTCTTTCAACTCACTTTAGTTTAAGCCCAAATTTTTTAACAATTCAAGTCTAAATTGAACTCAATTTTTAATTAAATTTGACTGTGATTTAGATCCAACTAAGATTCACATTTAAACCATAATTTAATAGTATTTATGTTTCAACTTGAATCATATCTCGATCAAAATTCGATTTTGGTAAAAATCACCTCAAACAGTTGATCTACGGATCTAGGGTTTTCTCGCTATGGGATAAATATCAAAGTCGAACAAGGGTGAAGGAAGATCTTCACTGTTTCTCATATCCATATTTTTCAAAAGGGATTCGGGTTGGGGCTAGATAAGAGAAGAGAAGTAGATATCAAATAATAAAAAAAATCTAAAAATTAATTTTAAAATATTTATATAAATATATTATATAAAATTAATATAATTTCGGTTCATTTTTTTATAAAATATAAAATCAAAATTGAAACTGAATTTTTAATTCTATCAAAATTGATAATCAAAATAGTAACAATTTAGTTCGAGAATTAATTTTTTGAAATAATTTTCAGCCGGTACAGTCGAAATAATAATTTTTCGATTTTTTTCTCGCCCCTAAATATAAATTGATTTGGCCTACAAATAAATTCTTATTTACATATTACAGGACAGGACAGGGGGCCTCCAGAAAACACGACCAAGGATTTCTTTGTAAAACCCGAATGTCAAATATCGTTTCCCATTCGGTCCAATCGCGTTCCCATTTCTCCCGAGCTTTAAAAAAAAAAAAAAAAAACATCTTTAGAAATCCAAATTCGTTCTCGCTGGATCTGAGAACCTCCTTCCTCTTCCCTCCTCGTCGGAAGACGGAGATCCAAGCTCCGGGTGACAGAATCCGAGCGCCGGAGCAGACAAGGAGACGAAGATGCCGGTGGCCGCGTCGGCCATTTACTTCCTCAATCTCCGCGGCGACGTCCTCATCAACCGACTCTACCGCGACGATGTCGGGTGAGAGATCCGCTGCTTGCTCCCTGAAATTCGAGCTTGTCCCTTTGGCTTTGATGAATTTTAAGAGACATTTCCAGCGATCGAGATCGATTTACATGTTCGTCGTTCGAAATGAATTTGTTTTCCTTATGGAGATTTGCTGAAGCGCTGGAATAAAAAATGAAGATCTCGTTTTGGGGTTTTTCTTTGGTTTGTGATTGTTCTATTTGGGTGGCTTATGATTCTGGTACGGATCCGGTAAAACTGAGGTTTAGGTTTGGATACTTCGGTTGCTGAGATTAGAGCTGGTGCTTTTAATTGTTCTGGATAATGATGGGGAGTTCTAGTTGAGCTAGGGCGGGGAAGAATTCTGAAGTTTGATGCTTTATCGGAAGCTTAATTGGTTTTCATTAAGATTATATGTTCCTTTATTGGTCAATTGTTGTTTTTCTCAAGCCCGCAAAAACTTAAGATTCTTAAAATTGGTTTATAAGTGGTGATTATATTGTATGCATGCCACAATCTTAATCAGAATATTTCTGTTATAGTTATTTTTACTGATTTGAGATGAGGAATCTGTGTTGTCTGACAAAAATGTTCCTTTTGTTCAGAGGTAACATGGTTGATGCATTTCGAATGAACATCATGCAGATGAAAGAACTTGGCACATGTCCTGTACGCCAAATTGGAGATTGCTCATTCTTGTACATGAGAATTAGCAATGTCTACATTGTGATTGTAGTTAGCAGCAATGCTAATGTTGCATGCGCGTTCAAGTTTGTTGTTGAGGTTGGTTTCTGGAGCTTTTCTTGTGTAGCTGATGTTCCATACTCCTCTTTTGTGTTTATCTGCATGTGCCTAAGAGAAGAGTTAAATTGACAGGAGTTAGGTTATTTTTGTGTAAAGGATTTGCCTCGACCTCCATTTCAACATATGATATTTTAAGAATGAATAAAATCAGACAGGTCTCCACTTAACATATGTCCACAACTCACAATGATTAGTTCGTGGTGGTTGTTACTAGATTCTAGAATTCATTTCTCTAGAGAAGCTCCTTGTGGATGGTTAGTGTACTCATTTGTGTGCTAGAAATTTTAAAAGGTGTCTAAATATCATTTTAGAAAAATGCTAGATTGATTATTAGCAAATTATAGCAATGGGCAAGGAGTTCTACTATGCATTATAGGAACATTAGCAAATTTTATCAGGCATTAAATTCTGTCAAAAAATTGTATGATACAGAATGGCACATTGCCTCTATGGCATGGCACTATTTGGATATGCATGCATGTTTTTTGATTGATGTTAGATGAACCACAATCTTATCCTCTGCCTGTGACTTATCTTCAGCAATATCTATCTTATCTGTCATTTTAATGACATCGTGTTTTCATGGAACTTTGCTGTTTATTATGCATTGTTTTCCATCTGCACATGGCCTGGATTAAACTGCAAACTTGATGAAAGTAAATTTTTCATGAATGGCTTCCAGGCATCTTGTGCCCTATCCATTATAATGTGTTATAATTTACTGCATATAAAATTGAATATGGCATGCTATATTCGAATATATTTTTTTCTCACTCATGATCTGTTACACTCTAATGCAATGTGTTAGTCTCAAATATGCCATGTTCCAATCCAATTTGTCATATTGCAATCCAATATGATGTGTTTTTCATTACATTTGCAATGAATTTAAACACTGTTTATTGAATTTGAACGCTTAATATTGGGTTTTATGGTGGCTTGATTTTTTATTTTTTATTTTTTATTTTTTATACAAGATGTTATCGAACTTTTTCCAAAAGAATCATCTAGTTGGAGCTCTTCTACATACCATTAGGATGCATTAATGAATCTTGCAATATCTATTCTTGTACCAAAGAAGTTAAATTTTAGCTTTATACTTTTCTTGTCATTTGATATTGTCTATATTCTTCCACTTGCATCACTTAGACTGCAAGCATAGTTCACTTGTATTTTTCTTCCGTAAGTTCCTTTTTTGCTTGACTCATTGTCTTTGATTCGTTACCAGGCTGTTCAACTATTTAAATCTTATTTTGGAGGGGCATTTGATGAAGATGCAATTAGGAATAACTTTGTATTGATTTATGAGCTTCTTGATGGTATGTGTTCAGTACTTTGCTCGGCTGTTGTGATGTTATCAGTAAGGTTGTTGGGTTTGTTTCTTTTGTTTTTGTTATTTCTAAATGAAAAGTTTTAAATTTAGTGCCTATTGTCTGGTGGTTATCATTTGTTATTTTGCGGGATGCCCTTCATAAACTATGCATTTAAGGCTGTTGTTGTAGGTTGTGGTTGTGACTTTGGTTTTAGGTTATAGATTTGTATCTAGTGACAAAAACCAAAACTTATCTCTTTAACTTGCATAAAAGAACAGGTTGTTGAATATTGAGAGCCATGTTTGTAGAGCAGTGGGCACAATGCTTGTGACTTGTGATGTGTTTCCCACATGATGTGCTCCATGCATTGTTGATATTCTTTAGAGGAAAATAAGTGGGGGCATAGTCCCCCAAAACACATATAGTTTACTATTTTAGGCTTTCTAATTGTTTATTGTTTTGGGCTGACAGAGGACTTAGGGTTTCATTTAATTACTTATTGTCCAGTTTTTATGGATTTGAATTGTTGCATAGTCATAGATCTACTGAATATTGATTTTCATTGAAGCATGGATATACCAATTCATGTTCTAGTCCATGGTGCGTTTTATTTGCGGCATATATGCTATTATTAGGACTAAATATTTTTCATCTCATTACAACATTGCCAATTTGTCTTAGCCTAATGAATTTGTTAGTCACAATTTCTCTTGAAGTTAAATTTACGCCTTTTTTTAGTTCTTTCAATCCATAATATTCACCCAGAATTCTCTTTCATATTGTTTCTTAGTGCTTGCTCTATTTGCTTATAAACAGAGATCATGGACTTTGGGTATCCTCAAAATCTTTCACCTGAAATTTTGAAGCTTTACATCACCCAAGGAGGGGTTCGGTCTCCATTCTCATCCAAGGTTAGATTTGGAATACAGGTTTTCAGTTTATATGCAGCTATCGATGCTATGCACATGGCTCCCATTGCATAGACTTATAAACAGATTGCCACAAAACATAATTTTCAAATAAGACACTAATTTGAGGTTTTTATTCTGCACAAATAGCCCTCAGAGAAGCCAGTTCCAAATGCCACACTGCAAGTCACAGGTGCTGTTGGTTGGAGACGTGAGGGCCTTGTATATAAGAAAAATGAGGTAATCCTTCATAGTTCATTTTTATTTTTCTCTGGTAGTCAGATATCAATTGTTTGCAATTTTTGTCATCCTATTATCTATCAGGTTTTCTTGGACATTGTAGAAAGTGTCAACCTTCTCATGTCTTCAAAAGGTATGTTTTATGATTTACTGTTTTAGGCTTCTAGTGTTCAGCCACCCTTTTGTTAAAATTAACTTAATTCCTTTATAAATATTTGATGCGCATGTAGGTAGTGTTCTTCGTTGTGATGTTACTGGAAAGATTTTGATGAAGTGCTTTCTCTCTGGGATGCCTGATTTAAAGCTAGGTTTGAATGATAAAATTGGTCTTGAGAAAGAATCACAGCTGAAGTCCAGGCCAGCAAAAAGGTAGGAACTGATTCTTAAGATAGAGATTGTCACTGCTTTCAGTTACTGGCATCCTGATTCTGAAAGATATCCTGCATAAAGATTGTGTATTCTTATTTTTTTGTAATTGAGGCGTGAATTATTTGCTTTATGTTAAATGCTCAGAATTATTAACCTTATTTGTCAATAAAATTTCATGCTCTGTCTTTGTCACAGTGGGAAGACTATTGAGCTTGATGATGTTACATTCCATCAATGTGTAAACCTGACAAGGTTCAACTCAGAAAAAACAGTCAGCTTCCTACCTCCTGATGGTGAATTTGAGTTGATGAGGTAATCACCTTTCTCCTTGAAATCATTTCTTTTAGAAATTTTGATATCTGTATTTGATGCCTTTTTGCTATGAAACCAGGAAGATAGTCCCCTATCTTTGTCTGATAAGCGTACGCCTAGATGCCGAGTATTGAGTTGTTATGCTTCTTCTGTTTAATAACCATAGATTGACAAACTGAGTTTGTAAACTTTATTATTTCTGTTTTGTGTTGAGAACTTGAGATTATATGTTAACTTTATTTAAAATTGCAACATCATTGATATTTCAATTATTGGTATATATAATTTACATCTTCTCCATACTAAAAGTATGCAGCATTATGTGAACTAACAGTTAGATTTTTCAATATTATACATCTCCTTCACTAAGAAAATGCAAGCATTACACACTTTTATTGGTGATGTGTGAATATGTATGTATATCAGAATCTGTTGACATGATTAAGAAGTGTTAAAAGGCTCTAAGCTTAGAATCATGTATGGGGGATTTTTCTGTTTGACAACTATAGTCCTTTTTTATGCCCCGACGCCAAATTCCTTGTTGCCTGATTTAGCAATTTTCATTGTTTTCTTGATTGATGATTAAGCAAAATGAAGTCCTTCCTTTATACTAACAATTTTACTTTTTCCATAGATATCGTATTACTGAGGCTGTTAATCTTCCATTCCGAGTGTTACCAACAATCAAGGAATTAGGCAGAACACGTATGGAAGTAAATGTCAAGGTTTGTGCTTTCACAATAAAAATTGAAATCAGTTAGTTTGTGCAATCAAGGATAAAGTCTCATGCCTGCATTTACATTGTTGCAGGTGAAGAGTGTGTTTGGTAGCAAAACGTTTGCACTTGGAGTTGTGGTCAAGGTTCCAGTACCAAAGCAGACAGCCAAAACAAGCTTCCAGGTGACATCAGGTCGGGCCAAATATAATGCTGCTACAGATTCCCTTATTTGGAAGTAAGTGATTCATTTTCCCTTCCGTATATGTGTTTCCTAAATTTTAAGCTAATGGTTATTTGGTAAAATATTTCATGGACAGTTTTGTTTAAAATGACTTTACGAACATCATCTATTTGTTATACTGTCTTTTCGTAATTTCCTTTGTGATATCTAGTTCATTTCATAGGCCACATGTTTGGTTGATTGACTTATGTTGTTTCTCTTCCACATTTATATAAGCCCTGTAGTTTTAACATACATCAGTCTTCAGTGCTTGAATACTAAAATCATAGGATGCTCAACTGACATTCTGGATGGGTTTGGATATTGCAAGCTTTACCACTATCAACAGAACTGGAAGAAAACAAGTTTGAACGGCAACATGCTGAGCCATTTTTGTTAAAAATCATTGTGCAAATTTACCACTTTTTATCCTTGTTACAATAGATCTGTTATGCCAATGAGTTTGTGATGAACAGCTGATCTCCAAACACTTGTACAATCCTTGCTCTTCTAGACCTGGCAGTGGAGATTGCGTCCAATGCTGGAAGCATGAAAGGGTATTAACTTGGAGCAATTTCCTGCTGATGTATCTTGTTACTTTTCTCGATCTCTTAATGAGATCAATGATATCCATCTGTAAGCATATGATTAAATTTTCCATACATCAGAGAAGGGCTGTTTTTATACACAGCTCATTCCTTCTTTAACTGCTGAAGGCAATATCTAATAAATGGCTGTTAGATGTGAACACTGTGAGATTACATGACCAAATATACATCCGTTGTTGATTTGGACTAATCTTGCCATTATCTGGATTTAGGTGCAGATCCAGATTAGTTTTTAGATGACCTCCAACCCTGGAATGGATTAGGATATAGCAGTGTTGGATCACAGATATCAAGCTATCTGTTCCACATAAATTAGCAATTGTTCTGCAAATGTTTGAACCCAGCACAAGCTGGAAGAAAACAGGCCTAGTCATGTGAGCCAGTATATTTTATGGATGGGTATAAAGTGTCCTGTTTATTTTGATTATCCATGCTAGTATTTTGTTTGATATTCTGCATAGCATAGGTTTTGAGATAATTATTTAACTACATTTTTTGTTAATTGTACATTCAAATTTGGATATTGGTTTAAATGGATCTGGATATGCCGTCTTTTCTATGGACCAAGCAATCTTTCTCTATAAGATTTCTGTTGATTCAAATATCTGATAATAGGCTTGCTTTGACATGCTGAGTTACCATGTAAAATTGCAGGATAAGAAAGTTCCCTGGGCAAACTGAGGCGACCATGAGTGCAGAGGTTGAGCTGATTTCTTCAATGGCAGAAAAGAAGCCTTGGACTCGACCACCAATTCAAGTGGAATTTCAGGTTTGACCAAAATCAATGATTACAAATTTAGTAATGCCCTATGTAGAAATGTTCTGTGGTAGCATCAGAAATCTTCTTTGTCAATCATTGGTCTTGAATTCCTTTCATTTCATGTGTGTTCTGAAAGGATGACTCCCAAATAAAAGCTGACTTGTTTATTTGCTTGGTTGGAGATTATTTATAATAGGACATGGTGATTGATTGGTTCCGAACTATAATTTTCTTTTGACAACATTCCTTTTGTAAATAGGTCTAATGTTTCTAGAATAAGATTTTTTTATTTTATATATATATATATATATGTATGTATGTATGTATATATGTATATATATTGTAACAAAGACCTAATTTCTGTTATCTTTGTGCTGTAGGTTCCCATGTTCACTGCATCAGGATTACGAGTCAGGTTCCTCAAGGTATACAAAAAATTGGTGATAGCAACTTAATTCTTTGAATCATCTCGTTTACACATTTTTGTTGCAGGTCTGGGAGAAGAGTGGCTACAGCACTGTTGAGTGGGTTCGCTACATCACAAAAGCTGGTTCCTATGAGATCAGGTGTTAAAGAATTCATACCTTTCCTTGCTCTTCAACCATGGAATTTCTCATGAAAGGACAAAGCCTAAACAAATTTCAGACCAGATTAATATGAATATGATGATTGTGCATCCCTGCATCAGAAAAGCAACTAATCTTGTGTTTCTCCGTTCATTATTGTTTTCTTGTAATGTCATAGCAAAATTGGTTTGTACTACATTGTGTATCACCCTCATTGCTGTAAATACTTGAGAAAGTATTGGCTTATTCCTTTGGTAAATGGACCCTGCTGGTGTTTTGTACATTTGGGGTTTGTCATGTTCGGAGATTAAAATTTTCAATGATTTGAACTCTGCAAGAGTGCTTAGGCAAGTCCTATTTTAATTTGATATCTAATGCAAATACGGATTTTGATTTTGCATTTGATGCATTGGCACTTGTATTTTGAAGTCCAACTTATTTTGAAATATCTTAAAATTCTGTGCTTCATTGACTTGTGAAAGCCACCAAAATGATTACATCTGTAGCCTTTTTCATGCTAATTCTCAGCTAAAATTAGCATGAAAAGTGCTGCACAACATATCATAATAATAAGTCATTGAAATCAAACATGAAATGGAAATAAAGTTTAAGAACTCTGCAACAGAAATGCATCATTTTCGCACTAAGATCTTTCAGTTCTCAAACATTATCTACCTCAAATAAATACTGCCTAACGATAAACATCAGATGATTACTAAGCCATTACACTGAGCTGGGAGCACACGATGCACCTCTGGCTCCCTTCCGAGTACATACGAAGTAGTTACTAAGCTAAGCACCGATACAGCACCTATGCTCTCTACCTTGCTACAAACAAAGGTTCCTGCAGAATGTCAGTTCCATTAGTTAGGGCATCAGCTTGATGTCGGGATCATGCCTGTTCTGATTTGCAGAATGAGGCCAGCTGACTGATGAAAAGGAGATGCTGTGAACGTGCTGGCCAGAGTTGTGAAAGTTTCCACCACTGTGATTAATGGGGCTGCCAGGGTTGTCGTCATCATCAGATGAATCACTTGAGGTTCCCTGCGAAGGTGGACTGGCAGCAATTGGAGCATTGAAGCTGGCTACTGGTGGTGGAGCAAAAGTAGGCTCACGTTTTGCAGGTTCAGGTGTTTGCTTTGATTTCTTTCCATCAGCAATAAAACTGCCTACAACTACCTGAAGTTTGGGAACTAGTTAGAATTCTTGGTAACCAATAGGCATGAGAAACAAGTAGTGAAGCTATGAAGGATGGGACCTGCACAGGGCCTGCTGCCATGAGCATCCCAGCCACACCACCCCCAAGGACACGGCCATCTGATCCAGCTAAAGCCACACTCAGACCACCAGTTCTGCTTCGAGTGCCACCATTATCAGTTAGCAAATATGAACCTGAAAGGGATAGAATCTCAAAGCGGCCCTGCATGAAATCAAACTAGTAAGTGATGCCAATCTTCTCAAATGGGTTTACTCTGCTTCTCAATCCAGTCAAATTTAGTCCAACCATGAACTTCAGATGTTAATCAATGACTAGTGAAATAACACAGGCGTACTCCAGATCAAAGGTAACTCCCGAAGTTGTTCAATAGGGAGAGTACATGACCCTTTAATTGATTCCATTGAAGACAGGGGTTTTACAATTGTAAGATAATGTTTGCACCTTGAGCACTGCTCTAACATTTATGGGTCATTTGGCATGAGAAAAGAATCTGAGACGCGCATTTAAAAATCCTCTGCATGTCAAGACAGCAGACAATTTGCTTCAGGTCAAAAATACCATGATTTGATAGAAATACAGACACAAGATTTCTTAATTTTAAGGAAATAAAGCTCTCTAGAAGTATGGTATTTCTGCATAATCCTTCAGATTTTACCTAATATCATATGTAACCCCCTGAATATTTTTGACTCCATGGATTAGTTTCCGCTCTGCTTTTGAAGGAACATAGATATTTCATACTTTAACCTTCTTATTGCTTCAGAGAAGGGAAATGAAGAACGCAAAGAAACCATTGAACAAATAAGATTTCGCTTCAAATCTTAGGATGAGCATGGCTTAAGTTTTGAAAAAGGTGCCAAGGTCATTTGACCTTACTCTCCTTAAAGTCAAAATATGGCTACCATTCAGGGAGTTTATTGCTTCCAAGGGATCATATATTCAAATTTTTCTAAGGAATTAGGTGAAATTTTTAATTGGTTATGGAATTCCCCTTTCTTTCGGAGGGTTATACAACAGAACTACCCCTTAATTCAGTTGTGGCTTATGGGCATGGAGATACAAAGTCAACTTGGCTGTCTTTTTGGAGCCCCAGTTATAACAAAACTGTTTATAGGCATGTTTTAAAGGTAAATAATCTTATGATGCACAATATCATACAATTCTTAAATTTGAAATCCATGATATAGAAACCACGAGAGGGACATGACATTGTATAAAAGGACTAGTCCCATTTTAGTGATCACAGCATAAGGTCCTTTTCTCGAGCAACTATGAAAAGTCCAAAATTCTTCTTGTTCTAACCTCATAAGTGACAGTTCCACCAGAAGTTGCTGGTTGACGAAGAGTAGCATTACAGATGGCACCATTTGCAGAGAGAATGCAGATTGTGCGTGGACCTTGCTGCGAGAAGGCCAAGATTTTTGAAGCAACATCCTGCAAAATAGCAATATGATGAGTAGAGATGGAATATCTAAGCAGAACAAAAAAATGATTCAGATTGGACATCTGATGGAAGCCTTGAGCTCATAAAAAGTTAGCATAATGCAATAACTGAAGCAGATTTGGAAAATTGACTGTTTTAAGTACAAATTCATACTTGTTTAGTTACTACAAAGAATTGCTCCAATTTTCACAAGGCAGCTCTATACATAAAACAATGGTTGGAAAATGGATAAGCCAGCAAGCTAAGTTGTGTTACCTATTTATCCTAGTTTAATTATGCACCCAAAAAAAATTGAATAATATTGTATAACTATAGTACTGTGACCATAACCTAGGGTAACTTATAACAATAACATTTTACCTCCATCCGACTTATCCAACCTTAACAAGTTACCAAACATAGTCAAAGCTTCAAGAACATGAACTCTGAATTGGATATCACATTAGCAGAATCTATCTCAATTTATGCAATTCTACATAGCTGACACATCTATGCCTGCAACAGATAGCTTAAGAAGCATCATATTATACTGATAAAAACTGCAGATACTTTGTATGGAAGCAATCTACTGAAAAAAGAAATAACTAATGTGCCAATCAGTTAAATAGCAAGCTAACAATAGACAGAGCAGATGCTGACTTTCTAGAAGAACAAGTCTATGCAGCATAATATTGATCAACTTTGCTATGCACCAGCAACCACCAGATTAGTTTCATTTCAAATGAATTGGTTCCTTTAGTCAGAGGATATATTAAAATGGAAGGAGGCTAGTAGCTTAACAAGACATCAGTGTAGAAACATATCATCCCAAAGAAAACAATATGGAAACCATGCATAGGCAAGAGAAAGAAAAGAGAAAGCATAAAGACTTGCATCCTTTGGTAAAACGTTCTATTCAAGAATGTCATATAAGGAGATGGAAACCTTGCAGATGAATTAAAATTGTATCATCCAGTTGGGTAAAAGCAAAGGCAACTGATATGTTGTAAAACTAGCCAAAACAGGAGGCACAAATTTGCAACAAGATTTTCCATAAATTAGTGCACAAGTTCAACAAATAAGTAAACTAAAAAAAAAGTTCAAAAAATTAGGCCCACAAGGTGCTAGAAACATAAGAACAAAAGGATGCAGAAATGAGGGGAAAAACGTGTGAAGTCCTCCACAACAAAAAAGGAATTGAACTTAAGCATGGAAAGCGATTGATTTACCTCTCCAGCTTGAATGGTAATCACATGTGGTGTAAAAGAAATGCCTGCAGACCCTGTCAAGGAATAATTGGGCTAAATCAGAACCGAAACTCATAAACACCAATTGTGATATACATCTGATACTAGAAATCAGTTAAATCAAGAATTGAACAGAAAAATATATGAATGAACACAAGGCATGGAAACCCAATTATTAACCTAAACTAATAGTATGAATTCCTAGTTTTCTTGAATCAGTTAAATCAAGAATTGAACAGACAAATATAGGAATGAACACAAGGCATGAAAATCCAATTATTAACCTAAACTAATAGTATAAAGTCCTAGTTTTCTTGAGAAAGTGACAGAATTCTACTCATACAACTGGTGAGAAATTTGGATATGCTCTAAAACTATACAGTCATAATTCAAGCATAACAAGACAAAAAAATGCATAAGAGCGAGAAAAATACTTGTTTGTTGAAAGATATCATATAATGAAGTTTAAAGCCTGTTCGCATTAGTGAAAAATTCAACTAGAAAATTATAAATGCATGAAACAATAAATTTTTCATTTGATCAAGGATGTCTATGGAGAAATTGCCACATTGAAACTAGTGAGAAATTGCCACATTTGCAACTAATCTTTTAACATGCAAACAGGAGAACCATGCAGATATTTTAATGGTCCCATACACTCCAAAATGCCTCTGCAAGAGTACCTAAGGCATCAAGCTGTTGCTTCTTCCCCGAACCCGGTGGGCGGCCACGCCGTTTACCCAATGATTCAGATGTCGGACTGTTTGAGTATGCTGAAGCCGAAGATAATGGAGATAAAGCCAATGCCATGCTACCATCAGGCCCATATTTCCTCGGCCTACCTCTCTTTTTCTTCATGGGTTCACCACTCAGGTTCAGCATACCACTTGGCCTCATGGCTTGCATGCTATCTACAGGGTAAAAAGAGGCTGAAGAATCCATGGGCTTTGAAACTGGCGGCATATGATTGAAAGAGAGTCGCATGCCTGGCATCATCCCCATTGAGCTCGGTGACATCCCTATAGAACTAGTTGGCCCCCCAGACCCAGCCCCGAAGGAATTGGAGCCCATCAAGATGCCCGGAGACTCCGATGAGTTCATTCTCGAAGGTTCCCTTGAATCCATGCACACAACAATCCCCAACACTGACCACAGTTCAATTACTACAGATCCTGCAGAAAAATTTTTTTAGAGAAAACTCCTGTAGAGAATTTCCTTATCTAGTGAATGTAACTAAAACCTAAGCCCGTCACTTCTTCGGGTCTTAAAACAACCCCAAAGCACCTGTGATCGAGTAAATGCCCACAAAAACACAACCAGAATAGGAAAAAAAATCCATGAGAAAACATTTTTTTCTGCAGAAAATTTTTTCTGCACTGCTAATAAAACAGAAATACCAAAAAAGAAAAGAGCCCCCAATGGCGTAAAAATTAGGGCTTGGTCGACCTAGATGATTCCCTAACACCACACTGCCCAAAAACACTCACAAACCTAAAAAATGAAAAAATCAAACAGGCAGATCGCGAAAACCCCAAAAATCCCACATTTTTTTCCATAATAGGACACAAAAAACGGCGAAAAAACCCGGAAAGACGAAATCTAGGGATAATGCAAAGCAAATGCGCGAAAAATACCTCATCGGGAAGAAGAATGCGTGCTGGAATTAGGGTTTCCAGGGAGGCCTAGGGCTTCCAACAGCCTCCGACCAAAAAAACAAAGCTCACCAAACCCTCGCCGCGCTGAGAAGCAGAAAGACACAGAAGCAAATGATGGCAACTTAGTCTCGGGGATCCAAATGCAAAAAGCAATTGCCAAAAAGAGAAAATATCTCACCATGCACATCTCCGCCGTTCGTCTGTAGATCTACGGCTATCAATTGATACCATAAGAACGATGACGCCTTATATTATTTTGGAATAAAATTATTAGTATGTATATTAATGTATACCAATAAATAATAAAAATATATATTCATGTATAGCAATAAATAATAAAAATACAAATTTAGTTTGCCACGTTTGGAATTACCCTACAATAAGATATTTTCAAAATATAAGTTTTTACCAAAAAAAGAATTTTATTATTCTTAAATTTAAATTAAATAAAAACGGATATTTTTTAGGAAATAAAAGGATTTTGCCAATCCGCAAAAATATTTTAATTCAAAAATTATAAATTTAACTAAAATAATTTCTTAAGGAAATTTTTTTTTGCAGATTTTAAAAAAATAATTTTGTACAAATTTTTTTTTGTTATTTTCAGATCTAATTAAAAATGGATTTTCTTATTATTTTAAGAAAATATATTTAACTAAAACAATTTTTTTATTATTTTTAACAGATTTCTCATTTTTATAAGGGAACAAAATTTTTATATTTATAAAATATAAATTTTACCAAAAAAGATTTTTTTATTTTAAAATCAAACAAAAAATATTTTCTTATTATTTTTAAAATAAAAGAACCGATTTTTTAGTCATCAAAATTTTGAAGTGAATTTTAAATAACTACCCTTAAATTCTGATAATGCACGTATATCCTTTAAAATATTATAATTGTATTAATATTTTTTAAAAAACTTATTTACACTAATGCCCCTGCCGTGACCGTTATGTAGATCTAGAATTACGGATTTTAATCTGTCGCCAGCTAGGTAGTGAAAAGTCCGATTTACCTTCCACGTGTCTCCGAATGTCGTCTTACATCCCTGGATAGGTCTACGGCGTGTCGTCTCGTTATCTCCCTACCGGGCACCGGAGATCTGCGGCCGGCGATGGACTCGAGAAGGAGCTCATTCCTGGATGGAGCGGAGGGATGGGCGAGAGCCGGCTGGAGCGACGGAGAGGTGGGTCTTGATGGCGGAGTTGGCAGGGATGTCGTCGAGGTCGACGGGCGGGAGCTCGAGGGACGTCAAGGCCTTCTGGGCCTTGGAGGCGGACTCGGCGAAGGTGATGAAGGTGACGGAGAAGGCGTGGCGGGCAACGAGGCGCTTGGCGAACTCGGCGAGCGGGATGAGGTGGCCCATGCCCGGCGTCGGCAGCAAGGTAATTTGGGGAGAAGAAGCATTCTCCATTTCTAAATAGCAAAAGCAGAAGAGGGAGAAGAGGAAGAAGGAGGCGATGAAAATGAGGAAGAAAAGTAGCGGGGAGTGTATAAATATTGAGGGGAAAGTGCCTTCGGCATGGTTAAAGCAAGCACAGCGGAGCACCTTATCGGCGGACCGAGCACAGCGGGCGGGGCGAGCGCAATGCACAGGGAGCTCGTGGGGTGAACTCGCGCAGGGAGCTCATTTAGTGAGCTTGCGTCGACTTTATGCCCGAACCTGCACCCTCACCGGACTGGGCTCCGCATACTCACCGGTCTGCCGTTGCTTTCTCATTGGTTTGGCCTCTATTCCCACAAACGGGGGCTGGTCTCGCACCTGCACTAGCTTCGTCGCCAACTCGATTCTGACATCTTAATCGGTCTCTACCAAATACTGTTCACATACATAAAACTATTCACCTAATTATTCGTTATTTTAAAAAATTTTAAACATATTATAATTTTTTTATTTGAAGTTAAAAATTAATTAAAATAAAGTTAAATTTTAGTCAAAATATAATTAATAAATAAATAATATTTTGGTTGAAACTGAAATGAAATTGATTTTTATCAAAACGCGTTGATTTTCCTATTCACGTGCATACGTGTATGACTGTTCCATCGAGAGCAAAGCCAAAAAAAATTTGTGTCGGTCTCATCCCCATATGAATCGCTGTCACGAGATCGCGCAGAACTAGTTGTTCATATGTCTATAAATATTCATGTCTATAAATATTTATTTAGATCGTTCAAGTACTGAATTCATAATTTCACATCCAGTATTTCAAATTCAACTGATGATGATTATGATGATGATGATGATTAGTTGTATTACGTTATAATTAATAAATTATGTATGTGTTAAGTATATTTTAATAATAAGTTAAATTTTCTTATGTTAATTTTTAATTTTTAAATCATATTCGTATTATTTATCGTATATTTTTTTATATAGTAATAAAAACAATAGTTAACTATCAGAATTAATTTTAATTAATTAAAATAATATTTAATATTGTGGTAAAATTAATTATAAAATTTTTCATAATTTTTAAATTTTTATAAATAAATTTTTAAATTTTATCATATTTTTAATTAGAAATCAAAGTACAGTCAAAATATAGTCAAACTTTGATCAACACTCATAATTAATAACTAAAAAAATCTTTCGGCCGAGACCGAAACGGTCGAAATTGAAATTAAAATGGTCGAAGCGTATCGGTTTCGAAAGATACCGAAACCGAAATTTAAAACTTTGGTCTAAAGTTTTGATTCAAATATTAGGTTTAACCATGGCGAAACATTTCTGAGTTTTGATTTCGGATTTTAAATATATATTATTTATATTTATATATTATAATTATATTATAAATTATTATTATTAGTTTAATGATTAAGTCTTTAATTGAGTTTCAAATGAGACTCGAGTTTGAATTTAACTAAATACAAATTTTGAATTTTCACATATTTTTTATTTTTTATCAAAAAAATAATTAATACTTATATATATATATATTATATATATATAATTTTTTTAATATTTTTAAATTTAAAATAAAAATTTAACTAAAAAATTTAAAAATAATTTAATCAAAATCAAAATGGGATCCTAAAGAAAATCAAAACAATCCAAATGAGTCGGATTGGATTTTGGTGAGGGTCGAAATCGAGATCAAATGGAAGCCCGAGATTAAAACCTTAGTTTGCTGAAATATCCGTGTGTGTGGAACATGATGTTTGGTATGCGCACGATGAGTAGAGAGGAGGGTGATGTCATGGGGACGCAAGGCCTATGTGAAGTTGATGATTGCAGCGGGAGAGGGGGGTATTCAAGTTTGGGTGGGATTTTGTCTTGGGATCTGTATTTGTAGTTTGAATGCTAGGTGTGGGGTTTCGAGAAGGAGAATAGCTGATGGGATGCGCTCTTTTGGGTGGGGCTGATACGATGATTTATTGAAAGATTTAGAATATTTAAATAGGAAACTTAAGCAAAATAAAAGTAATTTAAGTAATTTAATTCTTGGCATTTATTCATTGTATATAACAACATATCGCGAATTTTTGGAGAAAATAGAATATTAACTGAGAATAATTAAAAATATGTCCAACAAGTAACTTTATTGCTCGTATTTTTCTATAATATTTTAGATCATTGAGCATCCAACTATTGCTATTTAAAACTCAATTTTTCATAAACTAATGACTTTATTCAATCAAAATATGGTCTCGTCATGTTCAGGATATCATTTAGAGCAGGCTGTTTTCGTAAAAACCTCACAGATTTATATTTTTTTTTTCGTTATTAATTGTTTTGAAATATCAATAAAGTAGGAGTCTTTCGTAAATATTCAGACAAAAATTAATGATATTTTGAGGGGTAGGGGTATACATGCAAAAATACAATCTGATCACTTCACGTTACTTTGTTGAAATTATTCACAAAAGTATTTGTGTAAAAAAGAAAATTCTTTAAAGATATTAATGTAATTATAATTTTTTGAAAGGTGTGCATGTAATATTAGAATTTCTGCTGTAGTATTCTAAAATCTCAAAATAGAATTAAAAAAAATATAAATTTAACTAAAATGAAGAATTTTTATTCATTAAGAAAATTGAAACTTTTGGAGATTTTAAATATAAGTTTTTATCAATGAATTATCTTGTTTGATAATACATTAAGTTATTAAGTGACGATTCAGAAAAATCGGATATGTACGAAATAAAAGTGAAGCCGCTAGCCGGGACAACTAACCAAAATAACTAAAGAGTGAGTTTCAAACTGAACTTCCTAAGTTAGAAAAGTCAATAAAATCAAGTTCAAAGGGTAGGTCGTGAACAAAAGTGTCCATGCTAAGGATCCCCTAATACACTGAGTCATTGCGAGTTCAATAATTTTATATAATAATAAGCTCGCGGGGAGAGTCAATCATATCTCAAAATTTGGCTACAACTGAATTTACTGGATTCAGTCCAATGATGTTGACATATAGTAAATAAATTCGCAACTTCTTCATGAGTTAATTTTGAAAAATTAGGGATTAATTTCTACATTTATGGAGAAAATTAGTAAAACGATTATCTAAGATCATGAAATCTAAATACATCAAGTCCCCAAGAGCACTATAAATCATAAAACAACTGAAAAGATAAGGAACTAATGCTTAATTTCTAATTATATCTTCATTCTTAAGGGCATATCTAATATGAGTGTCGGAGTGACTATTGTCGAAGAGTTTTCAGTGATTTTGTTCACGATTCTTTTTTGTGTAGATTAAGGATGGACGGCCTAGCAGAGCAAGATCTTAAGAAGCCTCTCAAACTAAAACTGATGGTAAATCGAGCTCTATTAATAGTAGTGCTTTTGTTGAAAGTCGCTCCGCCACTCTTCCTTATAAATACAAGATAATTCTGATAGTCCTCCCACCATGGCTCCTAGAACAGCGTGGCCATGTCGTCAAGAAACCCTCCTGGGGGGTAGATGGCCTCGGTGGATAGAATCACACAATTCATCCTACGGACTGGGTGAGCAGACCCAGTGAGCCAATTCGGCGATTCAAATGCCATAACAAGTCTCAAACACTCCTCCTTTAAATGGTATCTGAGATACCTCTAGGACCTTCTAACTTGGTGAATCGTTAAGAGTTTCAAAACTTGGCGACAGCAGTTCAGCAAATAACTCAACTCCTCAATGTTCAAGCATAAGTAATGTAAAATCTTTAGGCTTAACAACTGTAGGGTCAAATAGTGTCGAGCCTACCACCTCATTATACTCAACAGCTAACTCATGCTACAACACCAAACCTAGACACCATATCAAACCAACGAGGTAAGTCATCACATCATCTTGCATCAAGTCTTGCACAACTCAGTGGGCATTTGCACCAAGGTCGGTATAACCCCTTGGCTACAGTTCCTGTTCAGTATCATGTCTCGAGGGAATATGATAAGTACGACCTTATATATAATCTGGTTGACAAGACCACATACCTCACACATGTTAGTTAAACCTCAATCAAAATCACCCGAGACACCTAGAGGGAGGTTATTTCACATTCAAGTCGAGAGCTCCTTAGGGCACCAACTCATCCATCTCAAGTGAGGTACGACACTCCTCTAATACCCGAATTAGCATACTCTCCTATGTAATTAAAGTTCTAACAGCCCCCTACAAGGTGCATAATGACATGAAGGATTCGATGGATCATGTTAATATATTTAGGAATGTCATGATTCTATAAGGAGTGTGGGATTCAACCATGTGTAAGGTATTTCCTATGACTCTGCAAGACCCGGTCTGAATCTGGTACTCTGAATTTCTGAAGTACTTTATTACTTGCTTTGATGAACTAGCAGATAGATTCATATAATAGTTTATCTTACTGGTACCTCGGCAGAAAGATCGCTCTATATTGTTGGCACTAGAAAAAAAAGAAGGCAAGAGCCTAAGAGAATACTTGGCTCGATTCAACAAGGCTCGACTTAGAGTCACCGAGTTGGACAATTCCATCATCCTAGCATCTACAATCAATAAGATCCGACAATCTTGAGTTGCCTATGAGATATCTCGCCAACCTCCTAAAAGTTTTGTAGAGTTCATCCAATTAATTCAAAAATACATTAATACCGAAAAAGTAATTGCAACTAAGAGAGAGTATGAGAGTTCTAGCAAATTGAAGAAAGAACCTTGAAAAACGAAGCTCCCCAAGCTAAAGAAACTGAGGACCGAATAGAGAGAGCACAGGCTTGAAGAATGAAGGCATGAGTTTCAAGCTTATACTCCACTACACAATTTGAGATTTGAAGTCCTTGCTTAAATTGAGCACCAATATTTACTATGAAGGCTTCTGTTAATTAGCACAACTCGGCAGCACCTCAACAAGTCAAGGTACTATCATTTTTACTAAAAATATGACTATGATGTTGAAGAATACAAATATCTTAAAGATGAAATCAAAAAACTTATATCAGAAAGATGCCTTGGGTAATTTATTTACTGAGGTGAGAGAGTAAAAGAGACTTATGCGAGAGAGCGTCACCCTCGAACTCCACCACAAAGGAATTTCACTCTAGAGCTGCACAACACCACTTGGTCATTCAACACGAGCTTACAATGGTAGAAGACCACAAACTAATCAAACAAAAGAAGAAGTACTTCGCTCCTGAGTGTCAAAAAGCCATTGCTGAAGAGTAAGCAAACTACTCAATGTAATATTCATCAAAGAAGTCCTTTATCCTAAGTGATTAATGAACATAGTGATGGTGAAAAAGACCAACAGCAAGTGAAGAATGTGCGTCAATTTCACTGACTTAAACAAAGGTTACCCAAAGGATATCTATTTTTTGCCCAAGATAGATCAACTTGTAAATTCTACCTCGAGCTATCAACTCCTACGTTTCTTGGATGCATTCTTTGGTTATTATCAAATATAGATGTACCCCAAGGAAGAGGAAAAAATAGCCTTCATCAAAAATCAAGGTACATTTTGCTACGCCATATGTTGTTTGGGCTAAAAAATATAGGTGAGACATAACAAAGAATAATGAAAAGGCCTTTGAGGCTCCGTTAGGGAGGAAATGAAAGCCTATGTTGATGATATGTTGGTGAAAAGTGTCCATACTAAAGGATACTTGAAGGATCTAAAAGAAATCTTCACACACTACAGAGGTTTAAGATGAAATTGAATCCCAAAAAATGTATATTTAGAGTAGGTTCAGAAAATTTCCTTGGGTACTTATCTTGGAGCAAGAATCAAGGCTAATCCTAAGAAGATCAAGGCAATAAGAAAAATGAAACCCCCGAGTTCCTTTAAAAAAAAGTAGAGACTTACGGATTGTTTGGTGACACTCAACCACTTCTTATCAAGGTTGGGAGAAAAATGCCTCTATTTTTCAAAGCTCTCAAGCAAGGTTTGAGATTTGAATGGATCAAGGAGTGCGACTGAGCCTTCAGGGATCTAAAAAAAATACTTGACCAAGTCTTCTTTACTAATAATACTCAAGCCAAATGAGGTACTTTTCCTCTATATTGTGACTTTAAACTAAGCAGTGAGTTCAGTGATAATAAATAATCGAGATGGAAAGCAACATCCCATTTACTATATGAGCCACATGTTTATAGGAGCAAAAACTTGGTACCCTTCTCTAGAGAAGCTTGCATACGTTGTGGTGCTAGCAACTCAAAAGCTCCACCTATACTTCTAGGTGTTTTCAGTCAAAGTACTCGCTAATCTCTCACTCCAAGAGATATTACAAAAATTGAAAATCTCAAGGGGCTACTTAAGTGGTCAATCGAATTGAGCCAATTGAAGTTTGAAAGACCATCAAAGTACAAGCCTTGGCAAATTTATGGTAAAAACCATGTCATACTTGTCTAGGTTAGAATCTGAACCATGGGAGGTTCAGATTGATAATTCATCTTACGAGTCAGGGTGCAGCATCGAAGTAGTCTTTCAAAGCTTGGATGAAAGAGTGGCTGAGTACTCAGTTTGACTACAAGTTGAGACTTCGAATAATGTGGCAAAATACGAAGCCTTTCTTCTTAGCATTGGTGGTAGGAGCTAAGGAACTCAATGTATTTCACGACTCCTAACTTATGTGCTTGCAAGTTATCAAAGAGTTGAGGTAAAAGAGATCACTATGGTGCAGTACCTAATTAAGGCAACAAAAGCTCATATTAAGGATAGACTAAGTTGAGATATATCGCATACCATAAAATAACAACACTAAGGCAGATGTCCTCTCTTGACTCATCTTTACCTCTTCAAATTCAAAACCGAAGTAGATTTTTATGGAGAATATCCAGCGGTCTAGTTTTTCGAAAAATATTGAGGTAAATGTAGTAGACTCAAAGACAAGTTGGATGGACCTTATTGTCACTTATTTGGAAAAAGAAAAATTTCTGAAGAACCAATTGAAGCTAGGAAGATTACAAGGCTAACTTCGAACTTCACCTTGGTAAATGGAGTTTTGTATAAGAGGTCACTCACACGACCATTACTCCATTGTTTGAGACCTTAGGAAGCTAATTACATCCTCCGAGAGGTCCATGAGGGGATATGTGAAAGGCATGGAGGGGAATGAGCTTTATCACACAAACTCCTCAGGCAAGGGTATTACTAGATCGATATGACCACCAAGGCATCCGAGTTCATATCCAAGTGTAAATAGTGCTAGAGACACACCTTGATTTTCTATAGCCCCATAGTTCAGTTTGAACAAACTCAAGCGCCATGACCTTTTGACCAATGGGGAATGAACATCCTGGATCCTTTTCTAATAGCCTCGGGACAAAAAAAAGTTATTGGCAGTCACTATTAACTACTTCACTAAGTGGGTGGAAGCCGAGTAGATAATCACCAAGAAGAAAATGTAAGAGTTCCTCTGACATAACGTCATTTGTAGGTTCAAACTTCCATGAGTACTGGTTACAGATAATGGAAAATAATTTAACAACTCAAAGTTTAAAGAGTATTGCACCAAACTCCAAATTGATTAAAGGTTTACCTCGATAGCACATCCTCAAGCCAATAGTTTGGCCAACGTAACAAGTCTCACCTTGCTCTTAAGGATAAAAAAGTGTTTTGAAAGGGCAAAGGACACTTGGGTCAAAGAGTTACCACATGTTTTGTGATCTTATCGGACCATTCTTCAAATGATAACTAAGGAGTCACACGTAGGGGGTCAAGGCAATCATCCCTATAGAAATTAGACTCGCTTCTCTACGAGTTCTATGATCCCTTGCTAAACATGAAAAATAATAGGACTAAGAAGGACCTTGTATTGGAGGTCCGAGAGAGGGCACGCACCAGGATCACCGAGTATCAACAATGGGTGGCACACTATTATAATGCCTTGATCTACAGTTGAGAACTGCAACTAAGTGATTGAGTACTCTACTGAGCTGAGCTTGTCAACCGAACCTTAGGAAAACTCTCTCCAAATTGGGTTGACCCATTCAGAGTCTCCTAAGTTGTGATACTAGGAGCCTTCAAAATCGAATAACCAAATGGCCAAGTACTCCTAAGGATATGGTACATCAATAACCTTAGAATATTCGATCTTTAAATATTGTCTCACCTATTTTTAATAAAATTTATGCTTTACAAATAAGTCTTTGCTCAGGAGAGCACTATAAAGACCTCAAACTAGATGAGATACTAAGACCTCAGACTAGATGAGGCACATAAGATCTCGGCCCGATGTTAGGCACAAAGGCTTCGGATTAGACAAGACGCATAAGACCTTAGCTTAATGCTAGACACAAAAATCTCAGACCAGATGAGGCATAGGATCTCGGCCCAATACTAGACACAAAGACTTCGGATCAAATGAGACATATAAGATCTCAACCCAATACCAAACACAAAGATCTCAGACAAGATGAGACATAAAACCTCAACCTAATGACAGACACAAAGATCTTAGATCGAGGCATAAGACCTTGATCGAATACTAGGTACAAAGGCCTCATACTAGAGGATGCATAAGACCTTGGTCTAATGCCAGACATAAAGATCTCAGACCAAATGAGACACATAAGATTTAGGTCCAATGCCAGACACAACATCTCAGATCAAACAAGGCGCATAAGATCTTAGCCCAATACTAGGTACTAAGACCTCGAATTAAATAAGGCACATAAGACATCAGCCCAATCCCAAGTACAAAGATCTCATGTCAAGGCATAAAACTTCGGTCTAATGCTAAGAACCAAGCACCTCAGTCTAAGATGAGGCAAAGGATTCAACCTCATACTAAGCAAAAGGTTCAGGTCTAAATAAAATCTAAAATGAACTTTGTGTCAGACAAAGGAAGCCGTGATACAAGGCACTTATAGAATTGCAAGGATGAAGTCAAGTTTTCAGTTCTACCATGAATATTAATTAAAGTGTCTCTATCTAAAAATATTTCTGAAGAGAATCCAGGTTGGTTTGTGCTAATCTAATACTTCAAGAAAACAACCTTGAAGAAAGTTGGTACGTACCACCATCTTAGCCATTGGGAATATTCAAACAAGATTGAATAAAGTTAAAAAGTCAAAAGAACAGCTCAAAGAAACATAAAGATATAGGAGGAAAGCAAAATTTTATTGAGCCAAGAGAAGAAGCTAGTACAAAATTTTCACTAAATGACAAAAGAAAAATAGGCAACTAATAAAACATATTTAGAGGTGCTCAATACTCCTTGACCCACCAGACCCATTGACTTGAACTTTGGCCTTCATTGCCTCCTCCCCCTCTAGACCCTCGCCCACCATTGCAACAATAACCTTATTCTCCCTTTGAAGTTGTGCCTTGTACTCCCACTTGAGATGTCGAACTCTTAAGTTATTGTAGGGTTTGACACAAAGATCTTCAGGGTCGAAGTCAGAGTCACATTGGGTTTGCCTCACTATGTCCCTACAAATGAGATAACCCTCAGTAAAGCCTTTGGTAGAGATCTTGGCATAGTCCCTCATATACTCATTGCTAGCCTTGAACTCTATAATGACATGCAAATTAGTCATCTTTAGGGCATTGGTGTGCTCTTTGCTCTGAAAGTAGTTGGCGATAGCAGCAACGTGGGTCTCCTCTAGGGTGGTATGATGTCAAGTCTTCATCACCTCCACCTTAGTCTTTGTCATCTCCATATTTGACAAGACTGAGTCATGCACGGCTATGAAGAGGTTCTTCTCTTCCTTCACTTTTCTCTTCAACTTCTCCATGTTGCTTTGGAGGGATACGAGTTGAGAGCGAAGTAGATCCACCTCCTCCTCAACCTTGGTCTTCTCAGGGGCTATATCCCTCCGAGCTTCATACAAGCGGCACCCTTTGAAGTAGAAGAAATGTAGGACTTGTGCCCGAACTAAAAGTTAGAATACTAAAATAAAGAAAGAATGAGAAAAATCAAGCTTGAGTAAACTTTCATCACGAGAAGCTCTTGCCCTCTTTAGGAAAAGCTTATCAACAAGGAGTTTGGTGATGGAAAAACTTTCGTTCTCCCCAAAGTCACCAAGAAAATACTCCTCAACATTAATCTCCCTTGGAGCACTTTGGGTCCTAGGAGGAGAGTGCTCTGTCACCTCGAAGTGAGTCGAAAAGGGTCAAAAGTGCCTTCCTTGCCACACTCAACCTTCTTCATCATGTGAGAAGGTGATTGGGTGTGGTTTCCTAAGGATAGCTTGGAAAAGAGGAGAAGAGGAATGAGGTGGCACTTGCTTTTTCTTTAGCTACTCCTCATTCACTCTTCAGCTCTTCTCCCCTTCTCCCTTCTCCCTCTTCTCCTGGCTTGGAGCTACGACAGGAGGAGAAGTGGGGATTTCTAGTGTAATGGACTTTTTCTAAGCTAATAATATCAGAGGAGCCCCACCTTACTCCTTCAGGATCTCATTCATGAAGCTAAGCTTGATGATTCCTGTAAGCACAATATCACTTTGTTAAACAGAAGAAAAATCTCCTGAAAAATGAAGGAAGCTTGAGCCCTAAGTTTTATACTGGCTATCCAAGCAATAGATAGGCCATGCTCTTCTAAATAGTTCTCATTAGACCATGTGGGGATAGACCTAATCTCCTCTATCTCTTTAGCCTAAGACACTAAAAGATGGTGGACTTTGGGAGAGATTTTAAGGTTAGCCCTATAGAAGAAAGGATTGGCCCACTCACTCACGCACGATGTTGTAGGAGAGGCGATTTTCGAGACGAGTGGAGTGGTGGAGACAACGTTCCCACACATCTATTTTGGCACAAGCGTAGAGCTTCGACCTCCAGATGATGGTGCCAAGATACTATGGGAGACCAAGGACTTCTTTGGAGTATAAGTCGCCTGTATCGGAATACTCTCCTTATTAGTAGTAGAGGATTTCTTCCCAAAGCCTAATAGAATAGATGATGATACCATGGATGAATGGATTTTTTTTGGTAAGGGATGAAGATGTTAAAGGGGGAAGATGGAGGATTCACATATTTGCTAAAATAAGAGGAAAAGAACATCTTCAAAATCAAGGCTGACAAAGTCCAAAAGGCCAACTATCCAAAATTATTATTAAGATCCTATGATGCGTATTTCCCATCTAAGTTCAAAAATTTAAGAGAAAATAAATTATGAGGCGTCCGGTGCATCGCCCCAATAAATGAGTTGGTGGCTTTAAATCAGCATCTTGAAATGAGCAAAACCCTAAATGATTATACGAGATATAATAGGGCAGTGACCCGCCTTCCCAAGAGACATGATGATTGATGTTTCGCATCCGAGGGTATTGAGTTAAATAAAGGTGTGACTCTCCAAATCGCTTGGTAACTGATACTGCATTCCCCTGAAAATAGAAGCTAGAGTATTGGGTTATCCAAGCTGTGATAATTAGAAGCTCGAAAGAAGAAGAAAGAAGTTTCAAAAACTCAAGACCCTGAACATATGGTATGGGGCCTAGAGTTAGGGGATATTGATGATACATTAAATTATCAAATAGTGGTTCAAAAATATTGGATATGTATGGAATGAAAGTGAAGCCTTTAGCCGAGGCAGTTAACTGAAGCAACTAAAGGGTGAGTTCTGAGTTGAACCTCCTAAGTCAAAAAAGTCAATAAAACTAAGTTTAAAGGGTAGGTCGCAAATAAAAGTGTCCGAGTTAAGGATCCACCAATACACCAAACCATTATGAGTTTAGTCACTTCAAATAAGAACGAGCTCGTGGGAAGATTGAACCATGTCTCAAAACCTAAATATAATTGAAGTAATTGATTTAGTCCAATGACATCAACATACTTGTTGACAAATTCACTGCTTCTACATGAGTCAATACAGAGAAATCTGAGATTAATTTCTTCATTTAAAGAAAAAATTAGCAGAATGATTGTCCGAAATCATGGGATCTAAATATGCCAAATCCTTAGGAGCACTATAAAAATAAGGCAACCGGAGAGATAAGAAACTAATGCCTAATTTCTAATTATATCTTTATTCGTGAGACTAAATCTAACTTGAGCGCCAGAATGACCGCTGCCGGAGAGTTCTCGATGGTCTTCTTCACGATTTTTTCTATGTAGATCAAAGGAAAGACAATCTAGCAAATTGAGATCTTAAGGAGCCTCTCAGACCGAAATCGGTGGTAAACGGGACTCCATCAACATTATTAATTTTGAGTTTAAATAAAATGGATATTCTTATTTTATTAAAAGAAATTTATTTTTTAAATCTCCAAAAAATTGAAATTGAAAAATATAAATTTAACTAAACTAACCTATTTTATTTATTTAACCAAAAAAATTTTATTATTTATATAAAAAGGGAATTTTACAGGAAATAAAAATAAAATTTTCTTTTGTAAGGGAGTAGAGATTTTTATTTTTTTAGTAAAATAGTATATCAAAAAGAATAAATCAACATCATGCATTTTTTTTATATATATATCCCATGCATTTTTTTTTTGAAAGAAAGGTAAAAACTTTTTATTACTTGATTAATAGGATCTCAAAATTTTGATGGGAATAAAACTTATATATACTCGATGAGATTGTCGATCGACTAACTGTTTAAGTGTTTGACTCTACAACAATATAGAATTTTGTCGATGCTAATCAACGAGCGTTAATTTAGTGTCTATATTAAGCAGTCTTTAGCAATGCTAATACAATAACATTGCCAATGATTAATTCATTAATTATGCTAAATGA
Organism: Trichopus zeylanicus subsp. travancoricus; assembly: GCA_005019695.1. Lineage (NCBI taxonomy): Eukaryota > Viridiplantae > Streptophyta > Magnoliopsida > Dioscoreales > Dioscoreaceae > Trichopus > Trichopus zeylanicus. The sequence goes on from RXID01022274.1 coordinate 2,560,074, forward strand.
TTAGAGATTATTGTCTGTTCGTCGGCTCCTATATGCGAGGTCCCCGTCGGCTAGCCCCCCCCCCCCCCCACCCCTCCCCCCCCCCCTCCCCACCACCCCCCCCCCCTCCCTCCCCCCCCCCCCCCCCCCCCCCCCCTCCCCCCCCCCCCCCCACTCTCCCCCCCCCCCCCCCCCCCCCTCTCTCTTCTTCCCCCCCCCCCCCCCCCCCTCCCCCCCCCCCCCCCCCCACCCCCCCGCCCCCCACAACAAAAAAAACAACAAAAACACACACACACACAACACACACAAGGTTGTCGCCGATTGTTCTAGCTTCAGAGATCATTTCCCCCACCTAATGGAGGAGATCTTGCTCCTCGCTGACGACTACTCCAACTCCTCGCCATGGGAGCATCGTCCCACACTATCCTCTACATATTCATAAGGAACTAGGTCAAATTCGAACCTCCATCGCTGCTTTGTAAATTTTCTAAATTGATCAATGATTGAGAAGCACATGAGTATGTGGATGATTTCAATAACAAATCTAATGGATATTCCTTGTGAATTAGTTATTTTTTTCATGGATTCTAACGATCTCTGTGAAATAGTTATTTTGTTCAAATTTTTTGAGCTAAATGTGTGAAATGATAATGATAAATGTCTATTATGATGGAAGTATTGAAGTTGAAGTATAGTAGTACATGGTATTATATTTTAGGTCATCTTTCTATTTTAGTATTAAGAGATATATTTCCTAGTAGTCCAATCTTGGAAAAGTTCTTGTGCAAGGTCTGTGAATAAAAGTTCAATATTTTTTTAGCTAATACATGTTGATGTGTGATTATTCATAACACTCATCTTGCATAACCATGTATATTTTGTTTTCTAATATGAGTTAGCTATATATTGTTAAGGAAAAAATTAAGGTCAGCCCTAATACTTCAGCTCTTCATAATGAGATTTGTAATCAATACAACATATCTAGTAAGATTTTGAGATTAGATAATGAGGGTCAATATTTGTCCTATGGTTCTCCATCTAAAATTTATTTTTTACATTGAGTATAGATTCTAAATCAAATTCTATTTGGAGTACTATAAATAAATAGACTTTAACTAGGAAGACTCCAATATAGCAAACCCTTTTAAATTACTAGTTCTTACGAAAGTAGAAATCCTTTTTACTAACTTATGAAAGTAGAAATCTTATTTTATCATTATGGCATATTGCATGAAAAATTCAATAAAGTTCCTTACTACAACTATCCACACTGACTCAAACCAGGTATTTGTTAAAAGAAAAGTAGAATAAAAAAATATCATCATTAACTCAAAACCTGAAAGTATGATTATAATAACATGAATCCAAATACTTGAAGCCTTTGAGACCATAAAATTTGAGATCCAACAAAGCCACAATTAGTAGAACCATTAAGCAATTGAAATAATCAAACTTATCATGATCATTATATTTATCTCTTTTACTTTAATATTTAATTTCTTATAGAAAGGATGATGTTGTTCTATATGCAGAGCATTAGACAGAAGATTGTAGTAATTTGTAAGACATAAACAAAAGTTGGATCCAAGTTAAAAGTCGACTAGATGTCAGATATGTGAATGGTATAAATATATTTATGGACTATGCCTATAGGAACAAAAGATCATATTAGAAAATACAATGTCCATATATTCATTGTATGAATGTGCATGATAGGACACAACATAAGATAAATGAACATGTAATTATAAGATGATGGAATGTGCATTACACGAATTAGATATTTCATAGAGAAGAGTCATGGTACTTAAACAGGTAAAATCCATCAGTTGACAATGCACGGGATGATATTGGAGGATTGATGTATGATGCTTTCTAGGACCCTAGTTATTTCACGAAACCCCTCTTGATGCGGTCAACATGGCAAGTGAGGGTTATGATAAAGGTTGTCAAAAAATTTATCAAAAGCTAAATAAATTTGACATTGAGTTGTATCCAAGATACAAGAATTTTATGTTCTTATCATTCATCATACGTTTGTTAGCTGTGAAGTCCAAATGTCACTGAAATAACCACTCGTTCAATATATTATTGGAGACATTGAAAGAGGTGTTTACTTAGAATTCTTTTTTTTTTAATTTGTATCATGGCATTTGAAATGTGATTAATATATACAAAGATTTATGCATATCCAAATAATTGTATACTCTACATAAATAAAAGTAAAATGGCACTTATTACACGCATTGCAAAGCATCTCACTATTAGCATTTTGTAACCGAAAGCGATGAGGATAATTAGTGGTTTAAATTTTTTTTGCTAAAGTTATCTAATATTTTTCTCTTAAGCCAAGGTTACAATGATTATTCATGTCAACAATCACAGCATCACATATGAGATGGCACGTTGGAGGTTGTGTACATGATGGGAGAGTTGAGCATCTAGCAAATAGTCTCTAGCAGAAAAAGTTTGACACATAATATCTGAACTCTGCTATTGAGATCTGTAATGTATATTTGGGCTTAACTTGTGATGGATTCAATCCTTTTCAGAAAATAAAGTATTCGTATAGCACTTGGCCTATGGTTCTGGTTCATATAATTTGTCTTCCCTCCCTGGTTGTGCATGAAACAATCATCATTCATCCTATTCATAATTATTGATGGAGTAAAGGGACCAAAAAATGAGATTAATGGGAACCAGACATTCCAATATATCTTCAGTTGTCGATTGAAGAGTCAAAAGAATTATGGGAACCAGACATTCCAATATTTAATACGAGTAAGAAACAAATATTCTATTTACGTATATTACTTATGTGGATAATTATTGATTTTCTAGCATACACATTTCTTGTAGAATACAATATAAGAAGGGAGCAGGTGTGTCCTATATATGGAAAGAATACATGGTTTAGGTGGTTAAAACATGGTCAGAAGTTCTATTACATGTGTTATAGATAATTTCTACTTGTTGATCATAGACTCTAGTGTGATAAGGTTGTATTCAAGGGGATATGTGAGTATAACATCCTGCTCCTCGACTATCTAGATCTAAGGCACTTAGTGAAACAAAAGCAATTCAAAGTACTATAAAGGGGTGTTATCATGGTCTTGCATCCAAGAGGATGAAGACTTCGCAAATATAAATCCCAGGTTGCTTGAGCATAAAATTCAATTGGAAAAAGGTAAGTGTCTTTTTTTATTTGCCATACTAGAGCTCATTGTATATTTGGCACAATTTGGATATCATGCATATTAAGAAAAATTTTCTCAAAAAATTGTTATGGATATTGCTTGGCACTCCAGACAAGTCAAAAGACAGTTTAAATACACAATTAGATATGAAAGTCATTGACATATGGAGGACACTTCATCTCGAGGATGGAGGTAATAGGCTATTTTTACCATCAGCTCCATTCACCATGAGCAAACAAGATAATGATTTTTTTTTAAGTGTGTTAAAAAATATAAAAGTTCTCAACAATTATGCATCAAATATTTTTAGATGCGTGAATGTTAAAGATTGAATGGTCACTGGTTTGAAGAGTCATGATTACCACATATTGATACAACAATTGCTACTGATCACAGTGTAAAGATATTTGCCTAAGCATGTAACCAAACCACTGATCAAAAGAGCAGTATCTTCCAACATTTATATACAAAATCCAACCATCTATCCGAGTTTGAAGTTTTACATCACAGGATTGCCCTCATTCTTTACCACTTTGAAAAGATCTTTTTGTCTTTATTTTTTGATATCATGGAGCATTTATCTATTCACCTAGTAAAAGAAGTGATACATGCAGGACCAGTTCAATACCACTGTATGTATCCGGTTGGAGGTAAATTGTGATTAGTGTTTTTCAAGTTACGCATATTGATTCCATCCATGATAACAAATGAACTATTTATCATTTAGATATCTTTTCAAATTGAAGAACTATATGCAAAACCAAGCTCATGTAGAATGTTCTATAGTAGAAGGATATTTGGTAGAGGAATGCATGATTTTCTGCTTAATGTATCTAATGACTTTCATTCAAATTTTACTCAACTTTCTTAGAACCAAGAACATTATTCTCATGGTGGAGAGGGGAGTTTAATTGGGGCTCAACAAGGGCTTCATTATGTAGGAGAGATTCAGTGGCAAAAGTACATCACTATGCACTATTTAATCTTAACATCATTGCACCGTTTCACAAGTAAGTGCAATGGATCAATGGAATATAATGAACTCCTATATTTTTTTACTTGTATTCTAAAATAATGAAAATTTATTATTTAGGGAATACATGAAATTGATGAAGGTTGATAAATGATGTCGAGGTGGGAAGTTCAAACATGAGAAAATTCATAGCGAAACTTCTGCTAAGTAGTTCAGAGAATATGTAAGTGTCATAGAGACTTAGACCATGCATTACATAAGCATTTACATGTCTAATATCTAACATATGAATTATTATTATTTTAGATTACCATATTAGAATGGATTGGCAAGGCATATGAGATTCTAAAAGAAATATTACTCTTGGCAGCCGATCCTAACAAATGGGTCTAACGATACTTGGGATACATTCTAAATGATTTTTGATTTCCTACGAATATACAAAAAATGAGCCATTGTATGCAAAATAGTGGGCATTACTTTGGAGGCAGTTACAAGAAGCTTTGTAAGCACAAAGGACAAGCACCCTCATAGTAGGAGTTGTATAGTTCTATGGTGTTCTAATAGAAATTATTGAGATACAGTACAACAACGAGTTTAGGTTCATATTATTCAAGTGTGACTAGGTCGATAATAACACCAGAGTGACAACTGATGAGTTTAGAAAAATATTAGTAAACTTCAATAATCTAATATACAAATACAACTGACATGGAGATGAGCCTTATATTTTTGTGCATCAAGCACATTAGATGTTTTACATCATAGACCCTTTAGATCTGAAATGACACATAATTGTGGAGATGACTTTATGGGAATACATTGATGGCTTCAATCACATGACAGAAGATGAAAACTGTAAAGAACCAATTGTAACGCCTTGCTCCACACAATAATTAAATGAGTTTGATTGTGAATTTGAATACAAAAACATTGAAGAAGTATTGATAGATATGCATATATCGATTCAAGCCAACCACATGTAGAAGACAAATATAAATATGACATCATGACTAATGAATCCGATACCGAAGAGAAAATCTAATTGGAAGAAGACAAATCTAATAGCGATCAGAATAATGACGATTTCATGCCTGAAGAAAATGATTGATAAATGTATTTAGCATATTATTTTCATTACTTGTTATTTATCACTAGCTATTGTTGTTTCGTTTATTAATTATTATTTTGTTATATTGCTTATTCAATTGATGATATATAGCTTTATTCTCAATTTGTAGGTTGTTGTAGATCACAAAGGAAAGACACGATTTGTAAGTGATATGATAGAGGGTTTCCAAGATGTTGACACAGCCAAATCGAGGTACAAAACCAATGGAGATTTCGATGAGAACTTGACTGGTGGTAGTGCAGACTCCATCCCTCCAGAATAGTTTCCTTAGAATATAGATCCTGATGATGATGGTGGTATTGCTAATTTTCTATAGTTTGTATTCAACTTGATTCAAGAATTCTAATATTGTAATTAAATATCTCATTTTATGTGACTTACAAGTCCTTCTGTAGCTTCTACGAGTAGGACCCATCATGGCTCCAACATATCTATATAGATTTTGGGGACCAACAGCTTCAGATTACAACTCAATGTCAATTACCGATAACATATACTGACTGGCAGGCTATACCCCATGAAAAGAATAAACGAATATGGACAAATATAAAGGCAATATCTTCTTATGTTACCTTTTCTCCAATTATTATATATATTATATTATTTTTGTTTACTAACTTATCTAATATCTTTGTATTCATGGCAATACCAATTTGGACAATAACATAAAGAAAGGCATCATGCGGACACTTCCCAATCGTTAGCACTACTGGAAAGTAGACATAAAGAAGAAACACTTCACACCCTACAGGAACTAGCCAAAGAAACTTGTCATTTGCCCAAATCCATGGATAAAAGAAGACCAGTGACATGTCCTATTCTAACATTGGCAGACACAAAAAGCCCACGTATTCGTCTAACCCTTGATTGTTGGAATACAAATATAATTATCGCTAACACTACATAACCAAATAATCTTACAATTTTCTTTTATGATTTAAGTCGAATAAATAGAAGTTATTGAAGGCGTCAAATAATGAGTCACTCTTTCAAATGTAAGGGGTATGCCAAATTGAGGGTTGAGATATATTCTTCAACTTATAATCATAAAATTTGGGCAACTTTATTTGATATATTTTGATTTTTTGTGAATTGTATTATTTGCATCTTGAGGTGTCTACTGGAGCTCAACCTTCTATGTCGGATGTCTTCCTCTCATCCTATATCAAGAAGGATGGACAACCTATTGGCACAACATTCGCAACCACTATAATGAGTATTTAATAATAATATTTGACAATATTTTGTTCTCATGTAATAACGAAATATTTTTTTGATCATATTATAGGAGAAAATCACATAGTTGAGATAGTTTTAACCCGAGGACTCTCTTTTCGATATGACTATGTACAACATGATTCATAATCAAGTGTTTGAGTCTGATATATATAGCCTCCTCCCTAGCGTCACAAAGTGAGCAAGCTCAATATATATAAACTCAAGTGTAAGTGATGATATAGGTGGAGGTTGCTTCAGCAAATGAGAGATTCAACAAGTTATTCGACCAGATTCGTCATACAGTGTTTTAGTCTACCCCACAATTCGAGCTATGAACTAAATTATAACCAATTTGTAATATGCATTAAATATTTATTTGTAATGCTATTAAATACTTTTCATAACAATTAAGTAGGTGCTAAGCGCAGCATCTCAAGAACAACACGATATTGGCAGCAGGCAAACTGGATCAACAGACACTCCTTTCACTTCTTAGGCCTTTTAAGTAAATTTCATCTATTATAAGCAAACTTATTAGTATAAATATAATTTGATATTATTACATGTGTTGAACAATCGTAATTTATGAACATAGGTGACTTAAACACAGGCATGGACGCAAGGGTAGGTTGTCGAAATGGATTGGTTTTAAACATACAAATTATTTTAGTTATAATGTTCATACAAATTTGAAATTTCTCATTGTATTTATTTATACCTTCATCAAAAGACTATCTACGAGTCAGAGACCGGAAGTAGGACAAGTGGACACAAGCCTACACAGAGTGATGTTTTTTTTTCTAATTTAGATGCTTCATGTTTGTATTTGGCGATTGTATAATAACTTTTAGTTCAAAGGATATACATTGTACTGAAAAATTATATTTGTATTTATATTTGCCACTGTAGTTGAAGTAAAGTATATATGTATTATTTGTACTGTAAAAGCAAACTTTAATTGTATTGTATTTCAAATATTTTTCAACTATTGAAGTAAATTTTATTTATATAAGAAAACATTAGCAGCGTTAATATCTAGCGCCATTAATATATATATCATTAGCCGTGTTAATATTTAGTGTCGCGAATGTTAGAGCCGTTAATTCTAGAATTAACAGTACTAATTGAGGGTCGCTGGTTATATTAGCGCTATTATTGACTACTACTTAAACATTATCAATAATCTCGATGCTGCTTTATGCAACAGAAATTTAGACTGCTAACTAATACCGAAAAAAAATTTCGGTCCTAATTTAACTTATAACGACGCTACTGTAGTCCCGGAAAAACCCAATAATACTCGAGTGTCGGCTTCAAAACTGGTTATACACACAGGAATCACAAATCTACTCCTAAATATTAGAAGAAGGATGGAGAGAATTGGAGAGAGAAAGCTAGAGAGAATTCGAATAGCTTTTCTAATAGTGTCTCTCTCTCCTTTTGCTCCTTCTCGGAATACTGGAGAATTAGCTTGGCTTCGAACTGCCAGCTGAGGGCATTACTGCAGAAACAACTAGAGAAAATGCTAAGCTCACAAGAATCAGAAAACAAGAAGCAAAATCTTGCCAGCAGTAGAGATTCATAGAGCTATCGCACTTGAAGAACAACTGAAAATCGGGTCATCAGTAACTTAGTTTCCTGTTGCAAGTGATACCTTCTTTGTGTGCTTCAATGCAACTCTTTTACCTCCAGACATGGAAACTCTTGTTTCGATTGCATACAATAAGAAAGTAACATTGCTGATCATGAGTGGATACACATTTAGCACTTCAAATCTTGGCCAAATTGGAACAATAAGCAATATCTGTAGGCATCTATTATTATGAACTCCACAGCCCTTTTTTTCACAGGATGTCGCCTGAGAACTTTTCCTAGACAGCATTCATCTATGCCAGATGTGTTTCTTAATTCCTTTGAACTTTTTCTGATTCATATTTAACACGTAACATCTTGGCTTCAACAAGCTACATGAAGCATTTTTTACATGGCTGTTCTCGATAATGATGAGGATTTGTTGATGAAAATTCTTTATTTTTCACCATTGGTGCACAAATGACGACTAATTGTCTGGCTCCACAAACGAAGAAATATGGATGACTTTGAAGAGACTATGAAATCCTAAAAATCCTCGGAAGAAACTCAGAAATGGTCTAAAGAATATCTGGACATCCCAGCACCAAGGAATCCAAAGAGAAGCCAACAAAGGGAGGAGCTGCTCCTTTGGCTGTTTTTCAGGCAAAGATCTGATTTCCTACTTCGTTAGAATCTTTGCATGAACATAAAGTGCAGACCTTGCCTATATTGCAGTCAAGTCGTCAGTCGCACTGCATATAGGCATTTGTTTAGTATCTTAAGAAATGTGCACCAATATGGAAGCTCATGTTTTGTCATAAACGTAAGCATGCAGGGAATTAGAAAGATACAGACATGTTTAAATTTTGATTATAATCTAAATTCTTAATATGCTCTATCAGTCAAGCAATCAAATATGTCAAAGTGACAATATTTTTTTCCTTCTACCTGGGTGGAAAATAAGGTATTATCATAATCATTATGATAAATAAATAAAAATTATTTTTTTAAAAAAAATGAAGCTGTCAGTTCAGTTTTGATACAAATGTGTTGTATGTTATTAACGATTTCAACAATTCTAATCGTATATGTCTTTGAATTGATTAGTTTAAATCTTAAATCCTAAAGGCCTAAAATCTTAAAAATAAGTATTACCAAAGCATGTTATTGTCAGGGCTTCTACATATAATTATGTATTGTCGGTGCTTTGAAGAAGTGCCGATAATACTAATATTGTCAGCGCTTCTTAAAAATGCTGGCAATATTAAAATTGTCAATGCTTAATCACTAACAAGATTTATCATCGACACTTATGCAATATGTTTGTGAAATTATCAGGCACGCATGGACATTCTCTAATTACCGTTAATAATTCTTCTTTCTTTTGAGAATATTGCACTGTATATAGGAGATTAAACATTTTCTAGATCAACTAAAAGAAATCTAAATGAAAAGTTTATAGCACAATAGATTTGCAAATGAAACACGATAGAAATCAACTTTTCCAAAGAGGAGATATCCATCAAAAAAATTTGTTCATTTGCCTTCACTGGCAGAATCACTATCTTCCTCTGATAAAAACCTTACAAATTTGGATCATGATAGGATGTGTATACTGTTTAATTATATTTTCTTTTAGTAAGCAAACAAAAGCACAAATCCATTAATTATTATAATCTTAAATGAGAAGAAAAGATCAACAAAAGCAACACAAAATGATAACAATTCATGTAACCAGAAGAGAAGGTAATAAAACAACAGAACAGCTCACTAATTAAGTGAAAACCACATGAAATGAACTGAGAACTCATCTATCTCAAGAAAGCAAAAACAGCACGAAGACATGACAGCCAATGAGCCAGTTTTGGAGGACCCCAAAAATGAGCTAAAACAAAGAGGCATGGCACCATAAATGTAAGAGCCAGCATTTTTCCCCTTCTTTTGGCACCTTCTCTTTCAATACAACTCAAAAGACTCTCTACTCTGCAGGTTCCAACATTTCAGACTTTGAAAGAGTGATTCCCAAGAACTCAACTTGGACACAACTAAAAGATAGGAGGCTTTGCAACGAAGACATGCACACGTGGGTTCAGTCCAATATCCATTTCCCATAGACCCCTCCTCTGAGAACATACTAACTAGCCCATTATATCATCATCAATTCATGTTGTTTCCACCATTTTTCTTCAAAAATTCAGAAAGAAAAAAAACAATTCCTGGCATCTCCAAAATGATAACAAGAAGTGAAGAAGAAAACGCAAGATAGATCACAAAGTTGATGGTTACATTGAAATAGCCTCAAACCCATTGTTTTTTGAAAGGATAAGAGTCTCCATGGGCTACTACAAACAACAATCTGATGCAAATGAAGCAAAGAAGAAAAGGAGTTAAAAGGAGACGAAAGAAGAGCAAGAAGTAGACGAAGAAGAAACTAGAAACGAAGAGGAAGAACAACAAAATATCAAATGAAGAAGCTAATTTTACATGGAGAAATCCTCAAGTATGCAAATTCATATATAGCTGACCTTCCTCCGGAGAAGCACTCTCTATTATTAGTAGGGCGGCCGGCCCCCGGCGCTCGCAGGCCAACCGTGCCCGTCCACCGGCAGCTGCGGCATGTTCAGCGGCAAATTGAAGAAGGGAAGACCGGAAGACGGATCGGGGAACGGGTTCCCTACGCTCCCACCGCCGCCACCGCCGCCTCCGCTGCTAGCTCCACCGCCACCGCCCGATCCCTGAGGGACCGGCGGTTGCATCTGGAGCGCCGGATCCTCCTCCTCCAGCGGAAGACGCTCGTAGGCCACATTCGTGAACGAGGCGGCGATGACGATGACCGGACCGGCTGCAATCAGAGCTCCAACAACACTGCCACCGACAACCTGGCCCTGCCCGCCGGCTAGGAAGACGGTCAGGCTAGTGGCTCCCGGGGGAGCCGGTGGCGGGAGGAAGGACCCGGAGAGCGATAGGATCTCAAAGCGGCCGTGGAGGGTGACGATGGCCCCGGCGGAGGCAGGCTGGCGGAGACTGACGTTGGTGACTGTCCCACTGCCACTGAGGATGCAGACACCCCGTTGTCGCCGGCGGGCGTAGGTGGCGATGCAGTCAAAGACGTCGCAGCCGCCGCCGACCTCCAAGATATGAGCCCGGAGAGTGTTGGCACTCTCTCTAGTAATGATCACCGGCGGCTTTGGCTTGTTCTTGGATCCCGCAGGCCGGCCTCGGGGTCTTCTAGCAACGACGTCGCCCAGCCCCGCAGCGCTGCCGCCCTGGGCGACCAGGTCGAGGCCCTGAGATTCGGTATCATGGCCGCCGTCGAACTGGCGGTGGTTGCCGTTATTCTGGTCGTCGTCATCAGGATTGGGACGTTCGAGCTGGAGGTCCGGGCGGTGGAGCTGATGGACGTAGTGAGAAGCAGTGCTTAGATCCAGGCCCGCCATGACAACATCCAAGAATAGTGATAATAAGGAAAAAAAACACAAACAGGAGGGAAGTGTAAATATTTTTTTCTTGTTTTTGTGGTTAAAGAAAGGAGGGAAAAGGGTTGGGAATGGATTTAAAAGGAAGATTATTTTTTTCTTTTTTTTTTTAAGGTTTTGGATTGAGGATGGAGAGAAAGAGAAGATGGAGATTGAATAGGAGGCCAAGGGTTTGGAAGGAAGATGGAGAAAATGTAGAAAAAACCGGGTTGGGGAGGAGAGGAAGCTTGAGAGCAGTAGAGGAAGAGAGAGAGAAAGAGAGAAAAAGAGACGGAGGAGGGTTCCCTCAAGTCTATGAAATGGTTATAAAATTAGAAAGGGGGATGACACGAGATGTGGTGTTTAACAAGGAAGTTAGCACTAAACCAAGGTTTAGGTAGGGTTAAGGGTGGTGTTGGGAGGGCGGGGTGCTTAAAGTTTGGGGGCCCACAAAGAGGGGGTGGTGGTCATGCATAACGACAGGGTGTCTTGGGGCTTCGGCTTGGCTTGGCTTGGCTTTTGGCTTAGAGTTTGGCAGTGGTGCCAACGATGAGAGCTAGGGTTAGGGTTAGAGCTAGGTTTTGATCTGATGGCGCGTGGGGTTGGGCGTGAAGGTTGAATTCAACCCATGGATACGCCATGGCGACACGAGAGCTTGGGTACTTTTGATTGGAGTATCTCAATTTAATGTAATTAAATTTTAATATGACTAAATACTAGCTAATAAATATTTATAATTCATGTAAAATTAGTATGATTAATATTATATGTATCATTATTATTTTTTTAAAATTTAGTTATAATAGTTAGCCATAATAGATGGTAACATCCCGTTTGGTTTGAGATCGGAATTAGAATTAATCTATTTTACAGAATTATTTTTTTCTTATAAAATTAATATTATTATTTTTTCATTATTATTAAATTAAATTATTATAAAAAATTAAATAATTTTTTAAAATTTAAATTATTAAAGTATATAATTTAATAAAAAAATTAATTTATAAAAATAATTTATTAATTTTGATCATGATTTTAATAGCGAATCTAATAATCCCTAAGAATTTAAATGCAAAATGAAATGAGCACGTGTTGATTATATATCCTTCGTGGGAAACCAAACCGGCCCCTGAAGCTTTGCGTTGAATGGGACTTGTCCCGGAAGAGTTTGATGGAACAATGTGTATGGACGATGGATTGATGTCTTTTGGGTGATGAGTAGGGTCTTTTTTCTCTGTTTTCGGAAAGACCAGAGTAGGGCCATTGGCTAATCGATCAACCATTTATGGCTCGAAGGTTGGAATTTCTTATTGACAACCCACCCATCTCAATAAATTGGTGCTCATCTTCATCCATTCACTGTTGATTACTTCAATTCTCATATATGTTTTGTACTGTGGGCAAAGGTCCTTTTCATGAAAACTATCTAATTCTTTCGTTGTTATTATAACAGTGGTGATAAAATTCGAATAGTTATCGGCGCTCATTGGCAATCGAAACCGGGTACAACGCTACCAAAATAATAAAAAGCAGAGAATGAAAATCAAATTGCATACTGAAATCAACTCCCACAAACGCATAACCTTTTGCTAAAAAGTCATATACTAAACAAATAAGCAACAGAGAAGATGGACTGAATCCTTCAAACGCGTTGTGAGCACGGAGAACAAGAAAAGAGAAGCCCTCAAGCGACGTACCGGGTTCTGTTGCGTTTGACGGTTCTAATTTAATCCAAAATTAAACAAATAAATAAAGAAAGAAAGAAGTGGATTCCAATGGGATCTATCCTACGTCCAAATCTTTTCGCAAACACTAATCAATTTTCTTAATGAAAAGCTTTACCTAACTATTAAATTTTGAGTTTTTTTTTTTTTTTTTTTTTTTTTTTGACAAAGCAAAGAGGTGGACCTTCGTCACATTGGCTTTCAACGTATTAGGTTCTTTGCTTTTTTCCACAAGTTGCTTGCTTACGAAAAAGACAGGAAAACCGCCTGTTGTTCTGTCCATGAAACAATGACCACAAAAATTAAAACTTTGATTTTTTTTTTTTTTAAATTTTTTTAAATTGTGGGAGGGCGCCCACAAAATATTTTGCTAAAGCAATATCTCAATTACTAGGAAGGTTCTAGATGTACTGTTTGAAAACTTTGATAGGGTGGCCTTTTTCAGAATGTATGCAGCAAACAATGTACACCTCTTTTTCACTGCAAAGCACTTTTTATCCTCGCTGTTAAACTTTCAATAGTTTTTGAAACAAACGGCGATAATATCATGATACTAGAGGCTATTTTATTTGGATTGAGTCTCAGTTAGCTAAAATACTACTGACGAAGCTACCAATAAAATATATAAAATCACTCTCAAATGTTTTTTAAAAAATAGTAAATACAAAAACGAACTCATTTTTGAGGTTCTTGCTATTCTCATCCGACTTTCGTCCATCCAACTCAGTGTCATTTTGAAAACCAAAAATTTTAGCTAAATGGTCAAAATCTTTTCCAATTAAGGAACTAATCACCAAACTCAACTACAAGCTACTAAGGTAGCTGAGTGTGGTCTATCCTACATCATGCACAACAAAGTTTTTCCAAGGGAACATAGAAGTGCTTAGAGTAATTATATTTTCTATCCAAAGTTATATATAACAAGCTAGCAAACAAAAGTAACTTCTAAATTACAAAGATATCGAGATGTAAAATATTCATGACAAAAAGACTCAACCTCCAAAGTAGAAGAGGAGAATAACAAAAAACCATTTACCGAGGTTGAAGGGTTTGCTTGGGACTACATAAGTTAACGTATTGGTGACGGCTGATAAGGCCAATGGCGCAATAGGCATAGCAACCACTAGAACCATTAGGCTTGATGGCGGAATGACCGCGATAGGTGATCATTCTAGAAGAACCAGTGTTGTTGCTTGTGGTGAACAAAGATCCTAGAGCAGCCATCGAAGTTGATGAAGAACACGATAATAAGGAGCACAAGGGCCTGTTTGGTTCCAGATCAAGATCAAAGTTAAGGTCAAGGTTAAAAAAAGGACTAAAGTGTAAAAAGATAATATGGTCAAAATTTGAGTGTTTGGTTACTGATCTGACTAGCGAATGGTTCAAATTTTTTCTGGACCATTTTACCCTCAGCTTCTGTTGCGGTTTAGGATTTTCGTGCGCAGTGCGCGGGGCAAGGGCAACGCGTGGGGAGCTCGCCCAGGCAGCTCGGGTGGCGAGCTCGCGTGGGGAGCTGGCCGAGCAAGCTTACGCAGGCAGCTCGTGCGGGAAGCTCGCGCAAGGAGGCTTGGTGGCGGAATAGGCATAGCAACCACCAGAACCATGAGGCTTGGTGGCAGAATGACCATGATAGGTGATAATTCTAGAAGAACCAGTGTTGTTGCTTGTGGTGAACAAAGATCCTAGAGCAGCCATCGAAGTTGATGAAGAACACGATAATAAGGAGCACAAGAGATCAAAAAGAAAGAGGTTGAGGAAGCAAAAAGGTCAAAAAATGGTGATGGAGCTCTCTCAAGAACTTACATAGTTCTCATTAATCATTGAATGGCCTCCACGTGAGGAAATCTAGGCCGTGGAGACCAAACAGCGAGAGTTCAAAATTCAAAAGCCAAATCATGGTGGACATGTGATATATATCTAAGGCAAAACAAAGAAAGTTCTAGAAATCAGGTTTGGCACTCAAATCATAAAGAACACAAGTCTATATCTCAACAAGCCACCATCTAGAGAATAGTTGGCTCAAAGTTAATACCTCAAAAACCCACAAACTCTAATGATTTCATATGGTTATGTATTGTTTGAGTCGATTTTGTTCAAAAAGATCATATTTAATCAAAATTCAGTTAGAATATGGGATTGAATATCATTAGATTATGACCAAATATCGGTCTCAATTGACTCTAAATCAAAATCAAATTTAACTAAAAATTGAGTTCAACTTAAATTTAAATTATTAATAAATTTGGGCTCAAACTCATTGTGCGAAATATTGATGTCCATCACAATTTACGATATATAATAAAAAAAGAAAAGAAGAAAAGTAACACAAAAGATATTTACGTGGTTCGATTTACGACCTATTCCACAAATGAAGGTGATCTAGAGGATATTATATTGATGAAAAAGAAAATGATATTACAATAATGAAGGCAAAACTCCAAATCACCAACTCTTATAAAAAACTAACTAGTCTAGTCGACACAAAATATTTCGAGAGTTTTGATCTATATTTCTCTATCTCAATGTATTAAAACTCTTAGATGAATAAGGTATTTATAAAAATGACTTAATTGAGTTTGAGTCAAAGTAAAAGATTGACTCAAATAAAGATCTTACTAATCCAAATATTGTAATAGAAGACAAATTCAAAGAAAAATTAGACCAACTAAATTATTTTCTAATATAAATTTTAATTTAATTAGGACTTCGAAAAATTCAGATTGAAAACATAACTAGTTCAACAAAAACTAAAGTAAGCTGAGTGAGTCAAATATTGGACTAAAATTAGGCTCATAATTCATCGAATATCTGAACCAAAATAAAAAAAATACAAAATCTTTGCAAGTAGATCCCTGGATTAAATACATTTTACAAATAGGCCTTTGTCTGAAAATTTCTTTTAAAAAGGACCCTCAAAGTTCAAAATTTTATAAATCAGCTGTTGGGTCTACTGAACTATAGGCCAACCTTTTGGCCTGATATATCCATTGGTTAGTTTTCAGGCTGCCACAACTATAAGTGAGTTTTTGAGCCCATCATATCTATGGGCCAGCCTTCGAATCCAGCAGAAGTATAGACCAACTTTCAGCCCCACCAAAATTAGACCAGCTTTCGAATCTGCTGAAATTAAAATTTAGCCTTCAGGCCCACCGAAACTATAGGCCAGCTTCGGAGTTGTCAAATCAAGCCAGCTCAGCTCGCATCTATATGCTAATATTCAGATTTGCCGCATTCATAGGCTAGTATTTAGACCCATCGAAACTATAAGCTAGTTTTTGGATTCGTCAAAACTATAGGTCAACCTTCAAGACTACCACATCAAGTCAGTCTTTGAATTCACACTCATAGACTAGTATTTAGATCCGTCAAATCAAGCTAGCCTTCGGACTTACAATCATAGGTCAATTTTCGGGCCCGTCAAATCAAGCTAGTCCTCAGACTCGTATACATAGGCTAACTTTTAGGCTCATCAAATCAAGCCAACTCTCAGGTTCATACTAATAGGCCTTCAAGTCTACCAAATCAAGCCAATCTTCAGGCTCACATGTATAAACCAGCCTTCAGACTCGTTGAATCAAATCAGTCCTCAAACTCATAAGTATAGGTCAATCTACCAAATTAAGTCAGTCCTCTGAGCTTGCATCCATAGGCCAATTTTCAAATTCGCAAAATTAGGCCAATTTTAACGTCCACCAAATCAAGCTAGCCTTCAGGCTCACCCAAATCAAATCAACCCTCAAACTAGCTAAATCATACCAACTTTCAGGCTCATCAAATCAAGCCATATGTCAAGTTCACCGATTTATTTCGGTCTTCGGTCTCGCACATCTAAGACCAACTCGTAGACTTGTCCAAAATTATTGTGACAGTGTAAAGACTTTTGAATCAAATTAATTAATATGAAGTGACTGAATCATATTAGACCCAGGTAAAACACATAAACACAACTAAATTGACTTAGATAGATGACTAAATAGACTAAAATTGATCAAATAGATGAGCTAAAACTCAAATTAAAATAGATCCAAAATTTAAACTACGTAATCTAAACCAAATAAGTTCAGACTTAATCTCCTAATCAAGTTCAAGTTGGGTTAATTCAAAATCAAGTCAAGTTCAAATCAAATCTAATTTTGGTCGAACTAAGCTCAAACCAAATTCTAATTGGGTTAAATTAAGTTCAAACTGAAAGTTAAGCATGTCAAATCGAACACAAAAGTCAAACCAAAATCAGACCGAGTTTAAACTAAAACCAAATTGAACTTAAATCGACTTGAATTTGAACTAAAGTCTATTAAAATGCAAACCCAAATCCAATAAGAGTCCAACACAAAGTCGAACTCAATCTGAATCGAATAAATTAGATCAAGTTCTAAACATTAGATGGAATAAAATCAGACTCGGATCAAAATCAATATTACTCCCACTAGAGTTAATAATTAACATTTAACAAATGTTCTTTTGAAAATCAACGTTCAACTTAGTGAATTGAATTTGTTATTACAAATTAAATATTCACTGTCAATATCAATAGTGATTTTAAGAATGGATATTTTACATAGTCCCCCTGGTTATGCTATAAAGTATCAGTACAAATCTAATCACCAAAAGTTCTGGAAAGAGAGAATCGAAATATATCATTATCTTTCAGAAAAGAGTTAGTGAATTATAATTCAATTAAGTTTTGAATATTGAATTGAATTAAATCAAACTCAAATTGAAGTCGAGTCCTAAACATTAAACTGAGTCAAGTCAAACTTAATTTGAATCAAGTTTTGAATATAGAATTGAATTAATTCAAATTCAAATCAATTTTGAACATTGAACTGAATCCAAACTGAACTCAAATCTGAATCAAATTAATCCAAATGAAATTGAATAAGGTCAAACTGAGTTTCACTAGATGTACTAATTCTTTGGCAATACTTCATGGTTATGAACAATAGGTGGTATTAACATCTTTTCCTAAACTAAAATTAGTTCAAATAAAACTAAATTGAGTCAAACTGAGTTTTGTTAAGTGTGTTATAAAAATCTCTGGCAGTACTCTAAGACTTTACTCAACTCCACAAGTAGGGGGGAGCAAGAAATTGAAATTTTGGTATACTGAATCGTACGGGTTGAGAACTGTATCGGAAAATTGATTCTCAAAACAAATCGGTACGGTTCTGGTTCTTAATTTTGATAGAACTGAAAATTGTTATGTTATATGTATATTAATATATTTTAAATTATAGTTTTATAGGATTATAATGAATAAAATAAAATTTTTGGATAATTTGTGTATTAGTGTATTTAAAATTAAATGTTATAGGATTTTAATGTAAAATAACTAATTAAGAAATTGGTATGCCAATTTTAAAATTGAAACCAAAAAATTAATTTTTAAATTAAACCGGTATGGTTTCGGTTCTCAATTTTTTTAAGAATCGAAATTCGATTTCGATTCTAAAACATGCAAAACTAGTATGATAAACCGGTTTTGCTCGTCTCTATCCACAAGTAGTGGGTAATGTCACTTCAAAATCAAACAAATTAACACCTGTGCTCCACGAGTTATGAAATACCTCAAATCAAAAAAGTTAATATTGATGCCCCACAGGCTATAGAATACTTAAACATCAAAGAGGTTAATATCTATATCCCATGAAGTATGAAATACATCAAACAAAATAAGTTAATACCAATGCCCCATGGGATATTAAATACTTTAAAATCAAAGATGTTAACATATGTGCCTCGCGGATTACAGAATACCTCAAATCAACAAATTTAATACCGATGTCCTACAGATTAGGAATATTTCAAAATAAAAAAAGTTAATACTTATGCCCCACGAAGTACGAAATACTTTAAACTAAAGAAATTAATACTGATATCTCATGGTTATAAAATACTTCTAAATTAAAGAGATCAATACTTGCACCCTACCAGCTATGGAATATCTCAAAGTAAAGAAGTTAATATCAATACTTCGTAGGCTATGAAATACTTTAAAATCAAAGGGGTTAATACCTATGCTCCATGAGTAATGAAATAACTTAAAACAAAGAAGTTAATACTGATGCTCATGGGTTACAAAATACTTCAAAATTAAAGAAATTAACATTTGCACCCCACAGATTATGAAATATCTCAAACAAAAGAAATTAATATTGATGCCCCACAAATGATGGAATACTTTAAAATTAAAGATGTTAACACTTGTACCATACGAATTAAAAAATACCTCAAAATAAGAAGTTGACACTAATACTCCACAAGTTATATAATACTTTAAACTTAAAGAGGTCAATAACTGCATCCCACGGACTACGGAATACCTCAAATTAATAAAGTTAATGCTTATGCCCTATGAGTTGCGAAAATACTTTAAACTTCGAGAGTCATCGTCAATACTCAAAGTCATTGGAAACACTTACATCCCTTCATGTGTTATCTAATGATGTCATCAACATCTGTCAAAGATCGAGTAAAGACCCATCTAAGTTAAGATGCTATGTGGTCCAACATACGAAAATGAAACAACAATATATATTAGAGTCTCTTTCTCACTCCTTCCCTTTTTTGTTACTTATTATCATTGTCATATCTTGTCATAATGTCATGAGGAAATTCATTGTAGAGTAAGGGTATATCCTTATTTATATCATGTACTATTTTTTTAAATCAATCAATTTTTTTTTTACTTTTTTCGTATCTCTATTTTATTAAATAGGTTTCTCGTTTTATGATATTTCTGATAATTATCGAGGTAATTAACAACGATGACTTACGTTTATTGAAAATCAATATTTTCACTATATCTGATAGTAAATTTTAAATTAAAAACAATTTAATTTATATATTGAGTTTGCTCTCCGAGGTCTCCATCACTTCCAGAGTGTCAAAGTCAATCCCACAGGTGTGATGGTGGCTCGACTCCCAAAAGATCATGAAAGGTCTCGATTAGTAAAAGTTTGGCGACCTTGGAGCAACACCCTCTACCAAGTCTTATAGACCCAGTGCATAAAGTTGGGAAACACTATTGGTACACTGAGCCTTATATCGAGTTCGGCTTACAAAGAATAGGTCACTAAACCAAAAGTGACTTGGAATTGGGCTTGAGCTTCTTCTAGAATTCCAATTAGGGATAAGTAAAACTAATTTATCATACCAATTTTACATATTTTAGAACCAAAACTAGATTTTGATTCTTTAAAAATTAAGAACCGAAACCATACTAGTTTGGATTAAGAATTAGTTTTTCAATTCCAATTTTGAACTTGTTCTAAAATCGATATATGGTTTTCAAATTATTAATTTTAAGATCTTGTATTTTACATTATAATTTTATAGGAATTTAATTTTAAATATACTAACATATACATAACTAAAAATACTATATTTTAAAATTCTACATCATATATATATATAACCTGTATGGTTCTAGTTCACCGAATATAGAATCAAATCTAGAGCCAAATTTCTGGTTCTATTAAAATTAAGAACAAGAACTGTATCGTTGTGTTTTGAGAATCAATTTTCTGATATGGTTCTCAACCAATATGGTTCGGTATACTATTTTTCTTTTTTGTTTTCTCACCCCTAACTCCAACAGGATCCTGTCAGATAAGTAGACTACATATAGAGTCTCATCAAGTTTGAAGAACTTGCGATGATGTCAAATGAAGCAAAAAAGCCTAAAGGAATGTCCCATGATTGTCATGTTTCAGGACAAATTTCAAGAAAGACAGAATCCATGGCTAAGTCAAAGGAGCAAAAGATTCAGGATGAAGTTCATGGCATTAATTTTGACGAGGATCATAGCCGAGATTGTGAGAACCAACAATTTGAAGGTCAAGTATAAAAAGCATAAATCAATAAAGCAAAGGATTGATCCTCATTTTCTCTTAAAAAAATAGTATTTATTTTTTAAAAAAAATTATTGACTTGAGCGTTAAAGGGGTCACCGCTGAAAAGTTACTACGATTCTTTTCACAGTTACTTTAAATTACGACGCAGATGGACTCACCATATCCAAATTTCAAAGGAGCCTTCCAGATTGAACTAGTTGTGAGTCAGTCTCCATCAACCACTACAAAATTAAATATTTGGTTTTTTAAAAAAAAATTATGGGGAGTGCCCACAAAAGTTTTTGGTTAAAGCAATATCTCAACTACTAAGTGTAAAAAAATATATAAATTCATATGTATTTCAATAGGTAGAATTAAATCGAGAAAGAATGATGAAATAAGAGGAAATAAATTAACCTATATTTTTAATATTGAAACAAAGAAGAAACATACAATAATATTCCAACAAACGATACTAGAGTTTCAAATTCAAATGTATTTTTTTAGGACATGTACTGTTAAATAGTGATTGTGGAATTTGTATCCATGTTTAACATCGTATCAGAATTACATTGGATTCTTTCTTAGGACTGCATGTCAAATTCCTATATTGGTTATTGGTATACAATGCTAAAATGTTTGGGTAGCAATAGCTAACGCAAGTTTTTGAAATAAAATAATGCGTGGCAAGCTAGAGATTGTGAACTTCCGCCAATTTTGGATCTTTCATATATGTGACGCTAAAAGAAATGAATTTTAGAGAACTATCTAGTCAACGCAATAGAGAATGGAGTAAAGAGAACTACCATCGAAAATTATCTGTAAGAGAATAGTTCTCACATAAGATAAAGATAGACCATAAAGTGGTTTAAATTCCATTACTTTAAAGGTTGTTTGGTTATTGAAAGGTGATTGAAAGGAAGAAGAAATTATGTTTTTCATTTTCGGCTCACTTTTGTAAGTTCTACAAATAGTTGAAAATGATTAACTTCCGATTTTTGATTGGATATATTTCTATTATATTAAGATTATTAATGTTATTATAAATTTTAAATATTAATAGATCTATCTTTAGAAATACTTCGGGCCAAAATATATGAAAGTAAAATTTAGTCTATTTTTTATTTTTAGGCAGAAAGTGATCACAAGCAGACTAACTTTCCAAAGGTTACTTTCCTGAAAGTAATTTCACTTCTAATTGCTTCCATCCACTCTCAAACAAGACTTATTTGGTCGACAGGAAGTGAGGGAAAGTGATCGAAAGTGAGATTTCTCATCTTTTAAATTCTGATGATGATCAAAATAGAATTTAATAAATTTGTGATCAACTTCAGAATTTAACAATGTTTATCCAAACTCGTGAGAGATCAAGTTTGAAGATAATTACTGGAATATAAGAGAATGATAATAATTCAAAGATAAAGGATAAAGATCAAACCGAGAGCTCAAGAATACTTAAAATACAAGATCAACTCTAATTAATTAGATTTAACTTTTCATTCTTTTGTTGAGTCTAGAATTGAATTGATAATTTATTAGATTTTTCTATTTAGTATCTTAATTAACTTGGAAACACGATCATTGGCTTATTTTTTATTTGTCTAAATTAATTTAATATTGTGTTAAATGGTTGTTTAACCAAAATTTATAAATGAACTTCAACTGAATTACTATCAGGTTCGGTCGTCATTATTAGTTAGCTCAGATGTCTAAACCTATCAAACATAAAAACAACAATTTGGTTCTATAAAGTACAATCGTCCAAACTCTAAGTTCGATTGTCTGAGTTAGGAGGTTTGGTTGTCCGAACTTTAAGTTTGATTGGCCAAACACATTAGGATAAAGCTTAATAACTAGTTATTTCGACTGTTGGAATAGTTCAATCTCAAGTTTAGTCGATTAAACCTATCAAAGACAATTGGATGTGATTCTGAACGATTAGTTTTTGGCTTTAATGGTTATAAGAAGGCTCAAGACTTCTCTACTGGGTGAGAAAAATCAGGTTTTATATTCTTAGAGTAAGATCTGCTATCGCAAAGTCTTCTATTATATACAAAAACATTAATTGATCTTAACCTTTTAAATTCTCATTGTTTTCTGATTTCAGTCTTTGAGAATATTTTATTGTAAGTTTTTTCTTAGAAATATTTATCATTGTAATTTTTATAAATTGTTATAAGAGGGTTAAGTACTTTTTTATGTTTTAAAAGAGTAATAAGAATATACACTCCTTGGTTTGTAAGGAGTAACTGATTGACTCTAATACGAGTGACGCTCGCAGTTTACAAGATGATGTAAAGGTATAATTTCACTCAAATAAAATGACAACTCTAGTAAAAAATTTAAATACTCATAATTGAGACAATGACCGTAGAATAGGTATAGCTGGTCATTGAATTACGTATATTAGCTTACACTATTTTTACTTTTTATCTATTATTCACCAAAATTTAATTAATTGATATCTAATTTGATATTAATTGATAAATTATATTATATATGATTATGAATTTATTTTTCCTATTGGACTTAATTATTTTATAATTGAATTTAAATTTTGGTTGTATGCTTGTGTTTAAAGTGTTTTTGGATTTTGAATTATGAAAAACTTGTTATATTCTTATAAAAGCTAATCCACCCCTCTCTTAGGTTGCTATTTGGGTCAACGATATCACTTTCACCTATTTCTATTGATTGGTTAGCCAAAAATGAATTATCAAAAATTAGTCTACTTCATATCATTTTTAGCATAGAAATGAAAAATAAACTAAATTATGCGTTTATATTTTTTCTCTAAAATAAATTTTAGAAGTGTATCCAATAATATTTTAATTTATAGTAACATTGAATCTCGCATACAATAATAACATATATTTTTATACTTTTTATTTGTAAAAACTTTTATGATAATTTATATATTAAATATTAATAATTATTTTTAGAAAAAATATTTTTCGGCCACCAAACATCAGAAATGGACTATTCCATTTATTTCTAAAAGTGGATTGGAGATATAAAAATGTAACTTTTTACGCTTCTGACTACCGATATATAACCGAATAATCTCTTAACCAAGCAAGTCCTTAGGTTTTTAAGGTGAAATCGAGAGTATTTTGCATCCTAAGCCTAAGCTAACTCTTATTATGATAATTATCCCATTTGATTTAAGATGATTTAGAATAGTCCAAATAAATTATAATCTAACTAGTGAAAAAAAAAATCTAATTAATTAATTAATTATTTATTTATTAGTTCGATTGGTAATAAATTTGTAAATTTTTAAAAATTATACTTTATCTGAAAATAAAAGAAGAAGAAATATCAATTAAGGACAGAATATCAATTAAAAATTAGATGTTTAATTATTACTCAAATTAAAAATGGGATCATTAGATTCGGTACTATAAAACGAAACGGTGTCTTTTGGCACATGTAACAAAGGTTAAACAGTAACTCGAGGCGAGAGTATTAACTTTGAATAAAATCTCAACAAGTAATTGTTGATAAAAGAAAAAAATTTGCGTGGGATGAAGCAGTATTTCTGTTTGAAATAAGGGAGATGTAGTTCGCACTCCCACGAGGGCGAACAGCGGGAAAGCCGGATACAGCCGCGCTACTCGAGTCATATTCCCTTCCAACCCGAGCCGATGCGGAAGCCGAAGCCAATGAGCCGAGTGACCTGGCCGTCCGGTCAAAGTCCCGCCACCTGGGCAAGAGCTGTCGGCCACGAGGCAGCCGTCGCTTTCATCGGGAATTGGTCCCGCCGGGGGTGCGGGGGAGGGGAATCGCGGGAAACGCGGGCGACGATCCGGATTCGGATCCCGCGCGCACGTTCGACCCGACAGCCAGACCCATCCCGCGCTGCCGGCGTGCGACCCCCATACGCCCCTGCCCCCATTGTTTTCTTTTTTTTAAAAATAAAATTTTTTTTTCCAAACTTAAGGAACGAGGTAAGGCGCCCCACCCAGATTCCAATCCCTCAAAACAACCTCATGCTCGCTTCATATTTTCCCCTTTAACCCCCCCATGAAGTTCGTATTTATTGTTTCGATTTTGTCCTTCTGCGGGACATGGCGAGTTTGAAGTCGATTAATTCTGAAAACGAAATGAAATTAAGAAGGCATTAGGTTTTTTTGATCTGATAGACAATTTGTTGGGTTCGAGAAGAGCCGCTTAATTTAGTTGAATTCTACTAATTTTTATTTTATAATATTTTATGGTACATTTGTTAAATTATTATTTATAACTTAAGTATTTTGTTGTTATAATTAATTTTTAATAATATTATTATTTTAACTGTTTAAAATAAGTTAAAATTGTTAGACTAGTTAAAACAAGTTGGGTCGCCTTAAATAGATTTGGATCAATTCGACTCAATTTGGGTCAATTCAAATCGAATTAAATTATCACTCATTTAATTTAAAAAATTGAATTGGATTGGCCCATTTAATGGACAGGTCCTTTTGAGTTGGGTCGAATAATTCACTTATAAGTCAAATTAAATTTTAATTTTTTTAATAAATAGGTTAAATTTGAATTAGCTTATTTAATATAATAGTATGAATTTGATTTAATTTGTACTTTGACCTCTAAATCCAAATTGCGAGGTTTAAACTCATATTGTGTGTTTTGATTCAAGATCAGTATCAGGATTGTCATATCCTGACCGACCTACCACCCAAATACCAAAAAGTTAGTCATACTATTTTTACTTTACGTTAAAATTTTAAATTACCATAATATCTTTATCTTTATTCATTCAAATTTTAATAAATAATATACCTAAGGGTATAAAAGTCTAAAAAAAATTAAAATCATTTACTAACTAGACTAGAATCCAAATATCAAAAATTTAATTAGATTATTTTTTTATATTTTAGTATTAATCTTAAACTTGACCTTAACATTGATTCTAAAACAAACAGTGCATATACATATAAAAAGACATTGGTCAAAGCACTAAGGGTGAACAAAACTAGTTTACCATATAGGTTTTAGATATTTTAGAACCGAAATCGGATTTTGGTTCTTAAAAAATTGAGAACTGAAACCGTACCGGTTTAGATAAAGAACCAGTTTTCCCGGTTCTAGTTTTAAACTGGTTTTAAAACCGGTATACTAGAATAGATCACTGCTCTGACGATGTTGCTGCTTTGGTGATGGACAAAGGAGAAATCGGAGCAAGTAGCGACGAGATCGGAGCAAGTGACAGGCCTGACAACGATCAGCAAGGGTGAGGGCGAGGGCGAGGCGGCGTCACTGCGAGCGAGGGGGCGAGCGCGAGGGCGAGGGGGCATTGCTGCGAGCACAGAGGCGAGGGAGAGGCGGCGGCGCTGCGAGCGCACGGGCGAGGCGGTGTTGCTGCGAGAGCGGGGGTGAGTGCGAGGGCTAGGTGGCATCGCTGCTAGCGTGGGGGCGAGCGCAAGGGTGACGGCGTCGCTGCGAGAAGCAGAATCGATTTTTCATATAATCTAAAATCGGAAGTAGAACCGATTTTTCGATTTTATTAAATTTAAGAACCGGGATCGTATCGATTTACTTTAAAAATCAATTTTTTGATACGATTTTCAACCGGTACAATTCGATGTACCGATTTTTCGAATTTTTTCTCGTCCATGCAAACCACTAGCTAATTGAAGGAGCTGTGGATGAATATAAATCATTCTAGGGTCCTTTATAAATAAATAACCCAAGGAACCTTAAGGGCTCGACGGGGACGCCCACTGACACCCACACGTCGCTTTCACACGCGGTCATCGGTCGACGCCTCCGCGGCCAATCGGCTATCTTCCCGCCCATCAACCAATCCATGTCCTCCACGTCAACGTCAGACGTCCCTATCACACGTCACTCTAGGCGCGGTCCTAACTCGCCCTTAACGAAAGTTAAAATATTGTACTTCTTTTTTCTTATTTTGACGTGGATATCCATAAAATTTAGAAAAATAAATTAAATAGAACTTCGAGGGCTCGTCGCCTCGTACCTCTGCCAAGAACACTAAGAATAATTCGGAAAAAAAAAAAAATAAAAGATGTTGGCTGCTAGCATTGAATTTCATTTTCTTTTAGAATTTTAACATCTTTTGTAGGCTTCTTAATTAGAATAAATAAGCCAATCATAGGCCATTGGTTGGTGGATTTTCTTTTTAAAACAAAATTTAGGGTTTAAGAGCACTGATTAAGAGTTTTGGATCTCCGTAGCCTTTGTTAATTAACTTTGAGCTGGCCTGCCAAGGAGTGTCGTGGATTAAGTTATCGTTATCGTTATCTTATATGTTTAATAAATTAATGCGTCTTGTTCATTAACTTGAGCGTTCCACTTCCTCCTCCTACTGCGGTATTGAGGCTTGCAAGTGGTCGATGTAAGGACGCATCGTCACCTTTAGTCGCTTTTGACTCGATCGATGGATGTGAGGCAATGCGTACTCAAACGATAGCTCCGTGAAGATTCCGGGGGATAATGGCTTGTGCCTATTTGTCACTTATGGCCTTCCCAAAGTTGACAACGAATGCTAACGATGATCACTATGATCATGGGTCGCCATCAAATAATGGTGCATTTATTCGGACTCGAAGAAAGATTTAAAGGAGCGTTTGGTTTGACGTCATCTCAATTAACCAAACAAGTTCTCAACCTCCATTATCTGTTCCTTCGGATTTGGGTTTGGGTCCCATTATTATAATTTTTTTTTCGAGAGCAAATTATTATCATTCATTGATTCTCATGTTCTCATCTTTCAGTCGTAGATCCTAAATATTGGAAGCTTTTGTGTGACTAGTCTTGCTGTTTTGTAATCAGGAGTCTTTATTCAGCTGTCATTTCAACAGTTGCTCCCACAGCTATCACAATAAAACAAACCACCAAAAGTTAAGCACATTTACTTTAAGATTTGTGAATTGCTAGAGTCCATCTAAATTGATTACCCCACTCTCATATATGAACCTTTTTGGCAGTTTTCTATTGTATTCCAATGAGGCTCTAGGTATTCTTAATTAATCTCTATTAAAAAAGAAAATCTCAAAGAAAGCAATTGATGGCAATGGTGATTAGAAATTAAATATGACATACACTTCTTTTCAGAGTTAATGTCTTTTTTGGTGTTTATTATTCAGTTTCTGGACAATTGGAACATCCTAGCCTTGTCAAGATTCTTCCATTCAATGATGAAAGACTTTCTTATGGTCTCAAATAGATAATTGCAAACTAACATGGATGTTAGTACTAGAAAGTAACTTGTAGTTTTCTTAGGGAAGAGATTAAATTAAATTAAAGAATCAAAAGAAACCTTAGGAGACTACATATTAATTAAAATTTTTGAGTCAAACATTACAATATTTCTTGGTCTAATCTTATGGGTCTCAATAAGTTGATTTTTTTTATTTAATGGCACTTTTGGATTATATTTAAAAGTTCCATACTAGGTTTGCTCATTGCCATTAATATTAAAGTCCAATGTCACAGTACAATGAGGAAAACAAAAGTTAATTGTGTACAAACATTCAACAAAAAGTTCATTTTTGAACCTTTTCCTTGTAATATAGTTGAGGAAATATATTTTAAGATCCTGCAACAGAACTCCAAAAAATTTCTTACTTTCTATGCCACAATCATGATCATTAGAATTAATTAAGCATTATAATCTCTAGATAATTGGGCTTATTACAAATTGTCTCCAACTTTGACTGTTATTGCACCAATAAGGCAACATGAATATCTAGAACAGTGTTACAACTTAGAATAGGATCCTAACTAGAGACCTAAACTTCAATCATATCTAGATTCTTCTTGTAAGAGACAACCTTTCACAAGGACACTAACATATATCGCCTGGGGGAAAGCCTCTAACATAACCTAGATAAAGCTGAATTATGGTGTTTTTGTGAGAACATGAAAAAAAAAAAACTTTGAAAAGGTATTTATGTAATAGAATGAATCTAAAGTGATACACAGAATACTCACCTAGTTGTCATACTTATCTCTTCTTCACGAGAGATTATGCATTCGAATCTTAAACAATGTTTTGGTGTATCCTTTAAATTGACAATCAAATTGCAACCCAAGCATTGCCATCTAAAAAGAGAGCAATCTCTAAATAAGCTATTTTACTGGTAGTGTTTGCAGTACTAATCATTGTTTAGTGTAATCTTAAGTGCACAAATATATTGTGATATGAGTGTTGTTATCTAAAAGAAGGGTTTTTTTTCTAGTTGTTTCAAGTGATAATCAGATTGGTTAATGCGTTCAATGCAGTAATATGTAGGCTTGTTAACACATTTAAAATATTTTAAATGATTCAATGCTCTAAATTTGAGGTCAATGCATAACTTTGATGAGATTCATATAAGAATCTTATTGAGGTGCATAAGTAAATTTTCAAGAAGTTGATGTATGGACATGAAAATAACGCCGTGTCTAGGTTTAAATATTTACATCTTATAAAGGCATATTTGTTTTTTGCAGAAAAAATCAAATCCTATAAATTAAAATTCTGAAAATTTAACATTTTCATTTTATTTTGTACTAAAGTTAAATTTTAGGAAAATAAAATTCTTGATTTCAAGGGTTTTGAAATCAAAACTTGGGAAACTTTTTTCAACACAGCTAACTCACATGTAACATCAATTAATCTTCAAACTTTTAGTAATTAAAAATAATTTTAAAAAATATTATAGAAATTTTAAATATTTGATAATTAAAATATTGTAGATATTGAAGACATATTTTATAATAAATGTTAAATTAATGTATATATAATAATTAATCTTAAATTGTTTGATACTTAAAATACTTTAGATATTTAAGATATTTTTTAGAAATAAAAATTAACATTGGTCTTTTGATTATTTAACCGTGGTTTGCTTGAATATTATATAATCTAAAAAAATTAAAATCTCTAGAACTAAGCAAAGTATTTAAAAATTTAGGATTTTCAAATTCTGAAAAATTGGGCTTGTTCAATTATAGAAAACTACTCCAATTTTCTGAAAAATATTTTTACAGAGACAAAAAATTAGAAATATTGTTCAAAAGTATTTTTTTAAATTTAAAAAATTGAGAACTAGTTTTCTATTTTCTAAAATTATATTGGATATTGTAAAACACTTTGAAGTTATCTTTTGAAGTTTCCTTTGTAACTTTTATTTCTACAAGAAAATATGTGTTTTTCCGTATTTCTCACTTTTGTATTATTTGAATTACATGTTTTGTATGAAAAATTTACAATTACATTATATTTAAATTAGTAGACTTTTATATTATTTTTAATTTAAGGGTTATTACTCACTTAATAAAAATAAAATGAATAGTCTTGAAAAATAGACATAAAATTAATGAAATATAAGAATAAAATAACAACAATTTATCTGTAATTTTTCTCAAATAAAAAATAATATGATTTTGTACACGTTTTCTCATTTTTTAAATTTAAAAATTAATCTCATATTTTACTGAAATGAACATATTTTTCGTTTTTTCAAAATTTTCTGTAAAAATAAAAATATAGAAACAAAGATAAAAATTAGAGATGAGAAAATTTTTTTTTTTCTACAATTGAACATGCCTGATTTTACAGAATACCAATTTCTAGCAAAGACAAACATATCCTTAATTAAAATAACCCTAAAGTGGTTGAATTCTTTTAAACAAATTGTATATAAGATTCAGTAGCTGATGTGATGGAGCCATTCAATTCAAGCATCAACTCGGCCTAATCATGTTGTCACTCTAAGCCTAAGTCTTATCATAATTGTGTTGACAAACGAACTCATGATCATATTCTAATGTGCAATATGACATCTGCCAACTCGGAATCCTCATAAAAAAAGAATTCACCAAAAGCGAAATCGAACAAACCAAAAAATTTCCGTAATAATGCACCACAACACATCCATCACTGCATGGATTCGATAGAGATGGAGATCATGATCATTGAAATACAACGCAAAGAACATGCAAAGCTTTAAGAAAATATTTTGCCTATCCCGAGTGGCCCTCCCGATTGACAATGATTGCCTTGCCTTGTTTTTAAGATTAATTCAATTTTTTTTTCTTTTTTTTTTTAATCTTTCGAACTTAGAAGTTTTGTTGCATTCTTTCCAATCTAAGAGATTGCTTCAATCGCTCTGGAGAGAAAAATAAATATCTTCAAGTATTTATTTTATCATTTTTCGATAATTCTATAATTATATCAGATATATTTCTGAATTCTGATGGCACCAACTACATCAGATAGCTTTCGAGAAGAACAAAATATTGAAGGTGCTATATGTCACTTGTCACGAAGACACTGTCAATCGCGACAATCATGTTTATCACTCAATGTCCTGCGATGATACCCGAAAAGAATCTGAGAGTGATGCTGCTTGAAAAGAATCTGAGAACGATCGACGGCTGAGATTCCAGGGAAGCTAATCGATCGTGATTGGCTGCACGTGCGAATATGCTGTTGGCGAAGCTCACGTACGCCGGTCACGTCCCAAAACAGGGGATTCATAGAACGGCTGGGAGCCAACCTTTCAAGGGTTTCCGTACCAGGAGCACGTGCCTTCCACGCGGGCTCTGTCCCCGATGCGCGGGGCCCACCTCCAATTATTTTTCCGCCGAGCCCTCTCTTGGCCCATGCTCCCACGTGAAACGAGCCCATGGGCCCCGCCAACAATTACTAAATTCTATATTTTTTTTCCAGTTAACGTAAATTTCCGCGTTAAATTCCTATAAAACTAAATTTACCTTTTTTTTAATTTTTTTCTTGGCTCGACGAAATTCTTCTATTTTTTTCCTTTTTCTGTTGCTTCTAGAGATTGAGATTTCACAAGTCAAGAACATGAAATGCTCTAGATTTTAATCAAAAATTTATAGAATCAAGCGCTTTTTAATCAACAGAATAAAAAATCAAGGGTAATTAAACAAAATAATTGAAAACTCTAGATCTTTCACAGTTGATTGCTGGAAAATATACAATAACAAAAAAAAAATGCATACAATCAAGAGATAATAATAGTTCTTTTGTTCTTGATCATTTTCTGATTCTTGAAAGGCATTCGACAAAATTGGAAAGATACCAGGAAGATTAGCATTAGCCTCATTGATTTGGTTGAGCCAAGAACATCCCGTTCCTTCAAAAAAAATAATAAAATAAAATAAAAACAAATAGAGTCTGTCCAAGAAGTACCTTGTCTCCTCCCTAATGGATAGGCCAGCCAGCAATTAGCCTCTCATATTCAACCACAAGGTTGTCCAACTCCAAATTTGTCTTGCACCATCTTGGATAATCACTGCAATTAAATGAAAAAAAAAATTTGCATATCACATAAAAGCTAATCAAGAGTGTATATCTCCATCAGGAATTACAATATTATAATAAAAAAAACATGAAAATTTCTATATTTTCATGCAATTCTTTCATTAAAATTAGCTTATGGGTGACAAGATCACATGCAAAGTTAGGTCAGTTGTATAACTTAGAGAGCAAGGGGATGTATATCTTTGCAGCAATTATGTCATTAAGAAAGGAAGCTAAGCTTGCTAATGACTTGCACAAGGAAAAGCATGCTTTAATGGAGGAGTCATGCCTCTCCCTTATTA
This sequence comes from Trichopus zeylanicus subsp. travancoricus, assembly GCA_005019695.1. NCBI lineage: Eukaryota > Viridiplantae > Streptophyta > Magnoliopsida > Dioscoreales > Dioscoreaceae > Trichopus > Trichopus zeylanicus. Next base: position 2,592,742 of record RXID01022274.1, read on the forward strand.
ATCAAATGTTTGTTTGTTTCCTTCCACTATCTCATCCCCATGTGGCCTTGGCTTTCAAGATGACCTCTTTTCTCTAATCTCTAGCATAATATTATATTCTCATCGTCATTAAGTGGGATAAGAATGGGGTGTTAAGATAATCAAAGGGGTAATGGTCCCCTGGCTTTGGGGTTTGGGACTTGGTGGAGGGCATATGCTTCAAAGAGATGGAGGGGCAGGAGTTGTTCCCCTGCCATAGCCAGGGATTCTCCTTGCCTAAAGGATGTGTGAGAGAGAGAGAGTGACGGAAAGAGGTTTTAAGTTTGATTTTTTTCCAGCATAACTTCTATGAACAATTCAGGCAAAAACTAGGGAAGTGGCTTGACTTACCCCACCTTGTGGTTTTGTCTGGTCAATGAAGATGGGTGACAGCACGGAACACACCATTTCTGAAGAGACTTTCAGTTCCTTAATTTGACTCCTAGCAACAAGATCTGAACTTGCAGAAAAACACACTAAAGTAGATCAGTTATGATTTAACATAATATACCCAAGCCAAGCAAAGCATAGGGAACACCACTTCTCACCCTTCCACAGTTTGCCATTAAGCTGAATCCCCCGCGGCTGGACTGAAGATATTAACAAAATCAATCTCTTCTTTAGTTTAATGTTTTGCCATCAGCAAAGATAACGTTTATGATAAGGCAGTGATTTTTAACGAGCAATATCTGCCTTCCAACAAACAAAGTTGACTAAAACAATACAAATGCTTTAAGTATTGGACTTCTTGTTCTGTATTGAATATACATGCATCCAGTTAGACCAATCCATTCAGAACACAAAAACAATTATAAGCATGACAGCTAAGTTTGTCTTTCAGTAACTGAATAAGCAAGCATTGCTGGCAATAACAAACTAAATTCAAAGCTGTAGCAAACACAACTTTTGATCTTGTCAATATATATGCACAAAAAGAAACATAGATTGAGATCTTCAAATTGAATATCATGATAGGCAGTCATTAATGACTTGGATCTCAACAGAAATGAAATTCCGAGTTATATCCAAGTGAGAAGAGCATGGTCAATCTCTTTGCAGTAGTTAAGTACACAATGTCTGAACAAATCCCATATCTGAGTCAAAAGAAATGGAGCAATGATTTGTTTGACACAAATAACCATGGGTTAATAAATGACCCACAAGTAAGGCTGTAAATGAGCCGAGCCGACTGCAAAGATTGGCTCGAGCTAGGCTTGGCTAATTTTAAATTTTTTAAATTAATTTTAATTAATTTATATTAAAATAAATGAGTTCTCAATCTGCAATGAATGAATTGGGTCCAGTTCAAGCTCCGCTCATTTAGTAAACAAGCCAAGTTTTCCAGCTCAAGCTCGGGCAGAGTCGAACTCGAGCCGAGTTTTCGAACTTGAGCTGTGAGCTAAATTGACACCCCTACCCACAAACATAGTAAATGAAATAAGCAAACAATGGACAAGGTTACAAGATAACGTACAAATCTACAAGGTAGTTCACATGTCATCCTTCTGTCATCCTTCTTGATGAAGCATGTAAAGAGAACTTTATGGATTCCACTGCACTTCAACTCTAGAAATGAGGGGTCTCTAGAAGATTTGTAGCAGAGACTTTGATCTTAATTGCTGTTTTGATGCATACAGAAAATCTGAAGCATTGAACTGTGCACCACACCAATGAGTCCAACAAACATCAGTTGTTTTCTATTTTTGTATGCCAATGTTGTATACAATCTATTTTCATATGCCAATGTTATATACCATCTATTTTTGTATGCCAATGTTATATACAAATGCTCTGAAAGAATGCTCAATCATTTGTTTCCTTGTCGAACAAAATTTCCCACTTGTGAGAGGGTAAGCACTATGAATTTTTCCCAGCTCTTTCTTTCTTCCAGGAGTGTTCGGTGCAGTGCCCTTAAGTTCTGTGCTAAACTGCCTCATGCCAAGCAATCCAAGGCCATAAACGATGGCACTTGGAGATATACCATTTTAAAGTTCATCTACAAAGAGCTTCTAATCATCTGGCATAGTTATTCAACATATTTCATCGCATGGGATAAAATTACACCCTAAACCAAACCATTCAAGATTGCTTCCCAACTTAAGCATCTAAAACCCTGTCATAATTAATGCCTTTCACATTTAATAACAGGTATTCCCTCTATTTAAAGTAAAATAACATATAAATATTGAAGTTAAGATTTAACACAAACAGAGATAAATATGCTGGTAGAAAAAATGCTGGGGAAGCAGATATACTTTGCTGCAATCATAAGTATTTCAAAATACCTAGTTGGGCTACTTAACTCCCAGATGATGTGAACTCGTAATTGAGCAAACCATGAAAGTCAATGCTGTTGAAGTATGCAACTATCAAAAACTGCACATGAAGACAACTAACTGGTTCTAATGGTAACTATTGAGAAGCTTATATCGAAGTCTTGGACCCCTAAGAGAAATTATTTGCCCAGTGATAACTGACTCCATTTTGGACTTAAACCAGCCAATAATGACGGATGTTTCATCTCATAATGATTTTCTAATTTGAGATATGACCTTTCGTTACCTTCAAAAGTGATCTGATATGGAATTGAAGTTTTATGAGTTTTGGTACTTCATTCGAATTCAATTGGAAGTGCTATTATTTAATAGATTTTTATTCAGCTTGCTGTCTTGTTATAGATGTGTGAACTAGCCACCCTAATTCTGAATGTATAAATACTTCCATTTTTACAAATCTTGGTACTCAAATGAACATTTTTTTCAACATATATGAAATTCTGAATTCTACACCACTCAAGGTTTCAAAAATCGCTAAGTGTATACAGACAATTAGGGGATTGCATAGCACCTAGGTGGTAATACAGCCACATAGGCAGATGTCTAGGTGGTTAGAACAAAATAAGTAGAAAACTAAAGATGAATATAAATATAATGAAACATCACATAAACTTATATTTCACATCATATGCATAATACGTGCCTACCTATATCTTTGAAATTTATTCAACATTATATCATTCTTTTTTGAAAAATCATGCATGATGTGGTATGTGATCTTGAATCATTGTATATGATGAGGTTGAACATTGATCCAATCTAATAATGCAACATGGTCATGTTATACTCAACCTCTAAGTGCCACGAATAAATGGTTGGGCCATGTATGCAGCTATCTGACTACTTAGTCAATCCACAAAACAAAGTAAATTAAAGAAAGCCACATAATGGTACCCCTAGAGCTATTCAGAGAGGTTGAGGGACTACCTCCACCTAGGCCGTCTAAGCGACCACTTTTTAAAAACACCGCCGCCACCACTCTCCAAACAATCCCATTCTTCATATCCTACAAAGTGTGTGTGTACATTTAGACATGCATGATTCCACAAATACATAGTGAAAATTCACCCTAGTGTGCTAAACCTAGACTAGTAGAATTTAGTGTGACCTTGTATGTAAACTCCAAAAATGGAACCAGTTCCAAGTTTCATCAAACAGTATTTTAAATAAATAAAAATATGCCTCAATTATGTAACCACACCAAGAGCAGGAAGTCAGTTCCCTTAAATTACATGGCACCTGAATTCTCATTTCCAAACATCTAAGATAACTATACCCCAAACTATTATCAACTAACAGAGTACAAATATTGCGAAAGTGAGGATAATCTGACAAATTCTGTATCACAAGCTAATGTTTCAAGGTGATGAAGCAGCAATGAAGTGTGCAGGCAGTCTTAGGGTGGTGGAATGATTCTACAATGTGTCAACAATCTTGAGTCTCCTATCTTGCCCAATTACCTTAAACATAGCCACCTTAACCTCCTTTTAACAAGAGGAAGTGAAACATTTATGATAATCCTTCTTGTGCATTGCCAGGAAATACACGAGGCCTTCAAACTTCAAAGAGAACATTGTATTGGCATTTTTTGCAGATTATTTGAGGCAAATTTTACATTCCTATAGCAAGTGAATAAAGAATGACACAGTAACTGTGTGTTGTATGGAGCTACAGACCAAGCATGGCTAATGCCACTCATAATTGTTTCTTGGTGTTAGATCATTCCCAATCTGCATGAGTAACAGATTTTGAGTTGATACTCTAGCACAAGGAGAAATGGCTGCTCCAATGTACTCATTCCTGAATGACTTCGTTGTTCTATTTATTCTATCCCTTGTGCTATTTTTTTTTTTTTTTTTGGTATAACATCCCCTGTACTTATTGCTCAACCCACTGTATTCTGTAGCATAAATGTGATTGTTCACTATGTCTTCATCAGGAATTTGACATCACATAAAATCTAAGCAAAGGAAAATGCAATAAACACTAGCAGAAAACCAACAGCAACCAAACTTACAAGCTAAATTGAGGTCATACAAAGAATAGAAACTTCCCTATGACATACCTCTCAAGTGAAGCCCTAAAAATTGCTCATTTTAGAAATCAAACAGGGAAATTACCAATTTCTAGACTTAATAAACGCATGCTCAATCTGAACTAAAAACTTCATATATGTATATATATAACTTATAACTTCAGAAATAACTCTAAGAAAACGATCCCTAAATCTCGAAGTTCAAAATTTTCCACTTCTAAAACATCATTCTTTTCTCTTGATAAGATTCCTCGACTTGTAATTGATAATTTAGGGCAATCCGCAACGATTGTACTAAAATATCCAAGAAATCAAGAACAATAGGTAGAATTATAATTCTACATCGATGTTAATCTAAAAAATCAGCCAAAAAATGGATAAAGGACAAGAATCGAAGAATCAATTGATGAATTTCATCGACTTACTTGATCAAATGAACTTAGGATTTCTCTAACTTCTCGGCCTTCGACTCTGAGCACAGCGCCGCGGGCGCTAATAGCGGCCATCGGATCTGGTCGGGTTCGGATCCGATATACCCGAATCCTATTCATCAGAAAAAGGCCAAATGGGGCCCAACGGATCCAATCAATGAACAACCCTGAAAGCTGACAAACCCGACCGAATCGTTCTTTTCAGTTTTCGTTTTTATTTGTTTGCAAAAACACCTGGTTCTGTTCGGTTGAAAATTAGAATCAAAATCATTTTATTTTGATTAATTTATTATTTAAATATTAAAAAAATAATTAAATTATTTTTTGTGATTTTTAAAAATAAATACTATATTATTTTTATATTTATTGATTCAAATTTTAATAAATAATATATCTCAGGGTATAAAAATTTTAAAAAAATTTAAATCATTCACTAACCAAACTAACATCTAAATACCAAAAATTTGACCTTTAGTTTTGATTTTGAATTCGAATTTGAACTAAAAATTATATAGAATTTTGCAAACATGAACCTAAAAACACTTAATTAGCACATATATCCCTCAAAATTTTACTTATTATTTTGATAAATAAGAAAGCAAACATAATATTAGCTTATTCATATCTCAATTTATAAACCATCGCTTCATTTTGGCAACCAATCTCACAAAGTCTTTGGAAAAACTTTCTTTTTTTTTTTTGTAGTCTTTTCTATTAAATGTTTTCTACCTAAACTACAGTAAATCTAAAAATTTCGAGTGTTTATTCTATAATGTTTGTACCATGTATCATTTCAAAAAAAAATAATTTTTTTCTCGATAGGTAGAAAAGAAATATACCAGATAAATTGACCGTATAGCTCAATTTGTATACTGTCGGATCATCTTGGTTACCAATTTTACCAAGTCTTTTGAAAAGTTTTTCCATTACATCTTAGTCTTCTCTATCAACTTATTTCTATCCACGCCGACGAGACTGGAATTTCATGAGTGCTTATCCCGACAGCTTTGGATTCAAACTGGACTTCGTTGCAAACCAATGTTCATGCATAATAAATTATGGAAGTTGTGCAAGATTGTGATTTAGTTACACCAGAGTTTAAAGCATGCCTCTGTGGTTTGAGACAACTCTGATGTGCATTAAAAAAAAGTGACTTTAGATTGCAAATCTCCTCATTGACATGTTTATTATTGTCATATCTATTAGACCAAGAACAAAGGCTAAATGTCATTGAAGGAGACTGCTAGGTAGTCAGGGTATGTACTCAACAGAAATAGACGATCATATAATAGTGAGATTTTGATTTATATGCAACTCAGATGGCAAGTTAAAAGTTTAATCAAAGTGTTGTATCTCGCAAACCCACTTGTTTTATCATTTTTAAATTCTCTGAGAGAAGATATTAAGCATAAATTAAAGAAAGTGAAGATGAGTTTCACTATTTAATGACTTTTTACGCTGTCATCCTCTCGTGACACGGTTCTGATATTTTGAGGGCCTTGCCATTGGAGCAAGGCTTGCAATCCTTGTATGTTTCTTGATACAACATGAGGAGCCTCCCTTTTTGGGAAATATTCTCTTGGTTTGAGATCACTCTTAACGAATTTGTAGTCGTTTCGAAGTAAGAAATCTACTTCCTTGTATGATCTCTCGGGTTGATCCCAAATCAACAGAAAACTCTCCTAAGAGAGGGAGGGGTATTGTGATGTCCTTTCTTATTTGAACATCATAACTTATGTGATTGGATATAATCACTTGGTGTAAGCACATGAAACTCACACAATTTATTTAAAGGTGATATATGAGAATAAGATTAGTAGATTTTGAACCAACCTTTAATCTTTACCGACTCTAATTACTCCAGCTCCATTTTTCTCTATTTTCAAACTAAAGAAGAAGGTAAAAAATTTTTTACTCCATTGTTATTTCTATTTAGTAATTTTTTTTTTGAGGTGTTTTCACCAATGAAAACGCTTCTAAAAAAACTCTCTCGAGAGAGAGAGGGGTCCTTTTCAACTAGATTCTCAAAAATATCGGAATGGCAGTGCAATCCCAAAGTTTGGAATCAAATAAATGGAATTCATCAAGATTTCAATTTCATCCCTCCGATCCAAAGTGATGTACTCCAAGTGCCAAAGTCTCATGTGAAGTAGTTTCCAAGAGCAAGCCGTGCAGCTTGCCAGAAACAATTGATACCAACGGGAGCTGTCATGCTTCGGCCGGCCATTGACTTGTATTATTACATTAAGCCCTCCAATTAGAACTTTGGCAAAGTCCTTGTGAGCTATATAGTTCCTCACTGGAGAATACATTAGTTTAATCTTCGAGGGACCTCAAGAAGAAGTATTTGGGGTTTTGTGTGTTTTTTTTTAAGGGTTTTTTTCTTCTGTAACTCAAGGCAAATTTAAGAGATCTCTAATTCACCCATAATTGAGACATCATGACTAATTGATTCAAATAAAGTTTCATATTTTACTCGAAACAATAGTCATGTAAGCTCTGTGTAGAAAAACTGGTATTTATTCACGTACAATACTATCGAGAGTAAATAATATTAGGACATATAAGGTTGGCAATGGGCGGCCGCATGGAAGCCTAATATGATCTAGTTTGAATTTTTTGGATTTTGGGTCAAACATAAATAGATATGAACCAAAGTTCGAACCCAGCTCAAAAAATATAATATGTAAATCCGATTCGAATCAAATTCAAATTTAAACATTGAAATTCAAGTTTAGACTCGGATTAGGCAGGGGCCAAGTCTAACTCCATTACACACCCTAAGGGCATATGTATGGTAAAGGAAGAGATAGAATTGAGACAACTTGGAACTAGTAGAAGAATTGACTGCATGCTTGATATTGAATGATATTGAACTTGTGTTTTTTGAAAAAATCAAGTTGTTTTTTAGTAACTATACCAACTTGGAATGAGTCGTTGAGGAAGGAGACAATGCATGAGGCTCCAAATGTTGTTGCATAGTAACTATACCAAAAACTGTCTCCTCATCATCTTACCCCGTGACAGTGTGCCTTTTGTTTTCTTCTCTGCTCGATGCGTCCGAGAACACCCTCCAAAGTATCCACCATACCTTGTTAGACGTCATCTGATTAGGGTTGTCGACAGTGGTTTGTTTGTCTTCTCCGCTACTAAGAAAAACCTCCGTGTGAATCATTACATTATCGACTTTTGATATCTATATTTATTCGATGTCTTCTATTTTAAATTATGATGCGAGATTGATCCACTTGATTTGATGTCCGAGTTGTAGTTCCTACGAGTGTAATACGATCATCGTTCATAATTTTTTTTTAAATTTTTTTTCTTTCACCATCCTCAATCCAGAAGATCTATGTCTCCATATTTGAATAAAAACAACACGTAATTGCTCATGGCTCTCAAAAGGCGTTCTTTTGACTATATTTCTGATGACTTGCATGCATTTCAGAGCACAAAGGATCCAAATTCTATATTTTTGACATTTGATATACGTAAATCTACTTACACACGATAGTATGATTACTGATAACACAGTGATAAAAACATTACTATGCATAAAAGTAGTTTAAACTTTATGGGATCAAATCATCCGAGCCTATACTAATTCACTCCCAAAACCTTTAAAAAAACATTAAAAAGCTATTTTATTGTAATATTAGATTTGACATTATTAAGTGATCCTCAAAAAACAAAGGCATGTACCATGTTTAAGTTAATTGTAATGTAAAAACAAGGTATGATTAATTCCAAAAGCCAAATTGTAATCAACCCTAAATCCAATGCAAGGGATAATTAAGGCCGTCCTTGTTTTGTTCCCGCTCAACTCAAAAAACTTTAACGAGCTTCCAAAGCAGGAAATCAACTTCAAAGCAATGTATGGGCTCATGCATCCAGGACAAAAACCCTAGCTGCTTCCTTGCCTGCTTACCCTAAGTCCCCGACTTGAGTTCCCAAACCCCAACTCCTTCACAAACCCTAACTAAACTCCAAATGCATCCTTCCCAACTTGGTGATTGGACCAACCCCAATCCCTTCCTATATAATCCCATCCCTTTCTTCCTTCCAATTCCCTTTGCTTCCTTCATTCAGAGCCCTAGCCACAGTATCTTCAAGTTTCAATCACCATGGCAGCTGAACTCAGAGTTGTGGCCATGAACCAGTTGCAGAAGCTGGCCCAGCAGCAAGGGAACCTCAATGGGTGGGCGTGGACCGGGGGGAGGCTGGCAGCGGACCACGGGGAGGAGTCTTGGGAGGTGCGGGCGTTCGCCGATGACACGAGCAGCGCCATGGGCACGACGTGGCCCCCGAGGTCTTATACTTGCTCGTTCTGCGGCCGGGAGTTCAGGTCGGCACAGGCGCTCGGCGGGCACATGAACGTGCACCGCCGCGACCGGGCCAGGCTCCGGCAGTGTCCTCCGGGGCTCGATGCCTCATCCAAGGCCCTGTCTCCTTCCGTGTGCTTCACATACCCGATGGCAAAACCGGAATTGCGGCCGTCGACGGCCCTGTCCATCTCTACTTATCATGGAAATGGAGCGATTCCTTCTTACCAGTTCATGGGACCTAAAGAAAATAATAGCAGTTACACTGGTTTTATTGTTAACAAAGTCAACAATGGTGAAGCTTTAGTGGAAGAAATTGATCTCGAGCTTCGGCTAGGAAGATGATTTTATGTTTAAACAAGAGAAAGGGAAAACTGAGTTTTTAATATTCTTTGATGTGTTGATTTGGTTTGATTGAGGATGAAGCATGGGAAGGGAAAACGTTAAGTGAAATGAGAAATATTGGAGGTCATAAAGAAGAAGGAGGAGGAGGAGGAGAATAGGAAAATATGTAAGATGTAGTTTAATTGATCTTCGATCTTTGTGATTATATATTTGATCAGAGAAAGTGCAGTGTTTTTATGTTCTTGGTGTTATGCTACTATGCTAAGTGGCCACCATGTTGAAGACAACAAGGTTTTTGTGTGTATATATGCACGTTTGTGAATTCAAAATAAGGTCTTCTCATGAGACTTGTGTTTGTTCTTTTGTGTATGAGAGACCGAAGACGAGAGGATAATGTTAAGTTTGATACTCCATTTTAATGAATTTTCAATTAGCAATATCATCATCGATCGCATGTTGATCATATTGTTCATTGATTACCAAACAGATTCTGTGTGATTAAAACATCATCGTAAACTTGTTGTTCATTCAACTAACTAATTGTAATTTTCTCGTAATCATCTCTCGCGCAGGCCCATAAATATTTTAAATTGATACGGTTGTATTCAGCTGTGAGCAAGTTTTGTAGAACAAATTTAAAATGCCTTGGGATGAATTCTGGGGCTAGTTATAAGATCATCAATGTGCTAATCTCTATTCAAACAGCTTCGGGGGTGTATTTGCAAATAATATGTTTTTTCGGTAAGCAACGGAAAATTTCCAAATATCCAACGTCAAAAATGCAATTTGAAAAAGAGCTCCGCCGGAGGCAATTTGGAAATTCACGCGACTCTCTCGCTTTTTTGCGCATTTATTCATCTCCACTTTTCCCCCGCTCTCCGGGTTCTTTCCATGCCATCGCTCCTCAGATCCTCGAAGAAAACCCTCGAAACCCTCGTTGCCGGCGTCCATTCCTCGAGGTCCAGCCGAAGTATGCGTCATTGCGACCATCTACAGGGTCCGCGAGAACTGGGAGCCGCTCGTCACGGCCACGCTGCAGCGAGAGAAGCTCCCTAGCGCCTGGACCGGCCAGGACCCCGCCGGCCGCGTGGCCTCGTTCTCGCCGGAAACATGCTGCCCTCGCTTGGTAGGACCGCCAACATTGCCAGGGTTCGTTAGTCCCTTTTATCTTCTTCCTCTCTTTCCATTTTCAGCTGGATTTGATGATATGTTGCAATTGCTTGTTAAATATTTTTGAATGTGAGTTTTGAATTCAAAATATATCTAATATTTGTTTAGATTTAATCTAAATGATAAGAATTATTTTAAGTTAAAGTTTATCTGTTTTTTAGATTTCATCCCTTATTTTCATGATAATAATTTTTGAATTTATGGTAGTAGTTATCGTTTTTTATTTTAGCTGCTTACAATTATGTATGTTTGTAAACATTCCCATTGCAAGGTTAACATTTCTCTTTCTCTTCATCTCATAGTGGTGTTTTGCTGGTTACAATTATGTATGTTTGTAAACATTCCCATTGCAAGGTTAACATTTCCCTTTCTCTTCATCTCATAGTGGTGTTTTGCTGGTGTTCTGGTTAGTGATATGTTTGCTTTTGTTCTCGTGGTTCTGGTAACTTCAAATAAATAAGAATAGAGGGGAAGATGGAAAGGAAGAGCTGGCAAGTCCATAAACATGAAGATTTTCTGTGGGAATAATCTTTTATGTCCTTACAGTCTTTGTCTTCATCTTTTTCTTGCTAACTTTTTTCATAAAATGAGAATATCTGAAGAAGCAAAATATGCATAGCATATCCTAATCATATTGTCATTCAGGGATTAGCTTGACACTGAAAATAAAACCGTTGGAATTTTTTTCTGTATGATTTACGTCTCTGTGCAACTCAATTCCTATTGAAATCTCTCTGATAAAACAATGGGGGTGAATAGTGTTCATTTATGATGAGGGGCTAGTTGCAAGCTCCATTCTGTAAGAAAATGGAAAAGAGGTAACCTCTTTTCATTTTTCATATGGAATGACATGATTCCGAAGATATTGAACTCTCAAAAAAGTGTGCAAAACATCTTGTTAAGGAAAAAAATCCTATAAAGTAAACAAACGAAATCCGTATTTCCTATGGAATTTGGGGGAATGAGTTGGAATGTGACAGCTCTTGTTTCCAGAGCTGGAGGGAAGTTAATATACTCAAAATGCATAAAACTGCACTAGGGTATGTTATCATTGTGATATCTAACATTCTGTTAAGTGGATTGTGCTGTTTCAGGCATCATGTTTATAACTATCTTATGTTTAGTTTGTATCACTCAACTTTCACTTCCTTGTAGAAAGTTTAAGGGGTCGTTTGTTTTCAGTTTAAGGTCAGGATCATTCCGAACTGACCGATTTATCATCCAAATACTAAAAATTTGATCATACTAAATGGGAAATGACTAAAATACCCTCGGGCGCCAGAGGCCAGCGCGAGCTCGCCCGGCGAGCTCCCTGCGCGAGTTTGCCTGACTAGCTCCCCGCGCGAGCTCGCCGCCCGAGCTGCCCCACCCGAGCTGCACGCGCGAGCTCGCCACTGAAGCTCCCCGCGCGAGCTCGCCGCCCGAGCTGTCTGCGCGAACTTGCCCAGAGCGCTGTACCTCGTCGAAGACAACGAAATCGACGGCGAGAACGGAGACATATTTAAAGTAGAAGCTGAGGGTAAAATGGTTTAGAAAAAATTTAAACCATTCGTTAGTCAAATCAGTAACCAAATACGATTTTCTTGACCGCAATATCTTTTTACACTTTAATTTTTTTTTAAACCTTGATCTTGACTTTAATCCGAAACCAAACTATCCCTAAGAGTCTCTATTATTAGAATTATGTTTGCTACACGATATCATGCATATACTGCACAATTGAGCAAGTGCCTAAAAGTTTAGTTGCACTAAATGCATCACATCAATAATATAGATTTGCAATTGCAGATTGAACTATGATACTAAGTCATGGAGGAACTGAAAACATTAAATGCTTGATCCTGCATCCATCTTCTGCAAATTTCGGTGTACAATTGTTTAATCGTCCATTGAACTTTTAGAGGAATGAGTACGATATTGGCTTTAGTTTGTTTCTTTCGAGCATGAGAAAAATGAGTACGATATTGTACCATCCTATTTCATTGAAAAATAAGATGAGAATAAGGAATGGAAGGATGTTTATTAATGTGTAAATCAAGGTTTACGGTTTCGGTCGGAACCGCAACGAAACCCTAAATATCGGAACGATTTAGGGTTTCGTTGCATGCAGCGGCGGTGAGCAAGCTCTGGCGATTGCAGGCGATTTCGGGCGCGTCCGGCGAGGGCAGCGGGCTTGGGCCGGCGGCAGGCCGCGTGGGGCGGGCACAGGGCGATAGGGGTGGCCTCAGGGCGCGCGGGGCGGATGCAGGGAGTGTGGGGCTACCGCAGTGAGCACAGGGCTCCGGCGGCGAGCTCGTCGCGTGCAGGGAGACCACAGCGTGCGGGGGGCGAGCTCTGCGTGTGCGGGGCGATCGCAGCGCGCGTAGGGCGAGTTGAGTGCGTCGGCCGCGAGCTCAGGGCGCTGGCGGCGAGCTCAGCACGCGCGGGACGAGCACAGCACGCCGGCGGCATCCTCAGCACGCTTGAGGCGACCACAGCTCGCCTACGGCGCCCACGGCGAGCTCAGGGCTCTGGCGGCATCTTCGGCATCCTCGCGCGGCATCTCCGGCATCTCCGGCGAGGTTAGCAACCACGGCATCTCCGCCATCTCCGCGCGGCATCTCTTCGGCTCAACTGGTGGCGAGCGTGCTCCCGCGGCGAGCGCAGCTCCGCCGGCGAGGGCAGCTCGGCCGGCGAGCGCAGGTCGGCCGGCGATCGACTCTTGCCCCCGCTCTCGGTTTAAGGTTTACTGTGCTGGTTTGTTTTATTTAGTTAATCACGTTTTATTTAGTTAATCACGAATATAATCATTGTGAATTATTGAGGTTGCTTTGTTTTTTTCCCCGGAAATCACGGGTGGATGGCTGTCGGTTGGTCGATTGGTGTTGATTGATTGATTTATTACTTTGTTTTTACCCGTGAATCACGGGTGGATGGACTGTGGGTCTTGTGGCTTATATATACTTAGTGTAAACAGCTAGATGTTTGCACTTTGCAGACGATTTCATTTGAGTGTTTTGCTGTCTTAGTGAAAGAGTTTTGTGGATCGGCAATCTATTTCTGTTTCGGTTGCAGAGGTATGAAAGTTTCAATTTGATAATTAATGTATCATAAATTGATATATCATAATTTTCAGTTTCTATTGGTGTTAATTGATGTATCATATATACTATGTATGTTGAGAATTGAATTGAAATAGGGAAGATCAAATTATTTGTTTTTATGGATATGCTCAATTTACATTATGCGTATTATGGATTTACTAAATTGAAATAGTAATATGATCAATTACCCAAAATTAAATTGGATTTGCTGCTTAAATTACGTATTAAATTACGAATTAAATTATTAAATTACGTATTAAATTATTACATTATTAATTTATTAAATTATTTAAATTACGTATTAAATTATTAAATTATTAAATTATTTAAATTACTTATTAATTTATTTAAATTATGTATTTTGTATTAAAGTATGTAACAAAATAGCAAATTATTAAATTATTTAAATTACGTATTAAATTATTAAATTATTTAAATTACGTATTAAATTATTTAAATTATTAAATTATTAAATTATGAAATTATTAACTTATTTAAATTACGCATTAAATTATTTAAATTACGTATTGAATTATGTATTTTGTATTAAATTATGTATTAAAATATTAATTTATTTCTTAAATTATGTATTAAATTACGTATTTTGTATTAAAATATGTATTAAATTATGCATTATGTATTAAGTTATGTATTAAATTATTAAATAAATAATATATTATGTATTAAACTACGTATTGTGTATTAAATTATTTATTTCGTATTAAATTATATAATAAAATATGTATTAAATTATGTAGTATGTATTATGTATTAATTTTGGTATTAAAATTATGTATTTAATTATGTCGTATCTATTACGTATTAAATTATGTATTGCGTATTAAATTATGTATTAAATAGTAAATTATGTATTTTGTAATAAATTATGTATTACATTATGTATTATGTATTAAATTACGTATTACGTAGTATATTATGTATTAAATATTAAATTATGTATTAAATTACGTATTAAATTATGTATTACGTATTATGTATTAAATTAACATGGAAATTAGCTAATAAATCAAGAAATAGGTTAGTAAATCCTAAACCATAAAGTAATTTATTGCTGTGTACATTAGTTACTTTTTAATTATTTATTAAATTACGTATTGTGAAAATAGAGTTTTTTCTTTAATCATAGGTAAATTTTCTTCGGCCAACATTTGTTCTGTCACTGCTATTATTGTATTGCATATGGCTCCAAGGCAAAACACGTCTCGCGATGACGATATTGCATGGCAACACTGTGAATTAGTGGATGCAGATAATCGTAAAGTTTGTTGCAAATGATGTCGTCGTGTGCTTAGTTCTGGAATTACAAGATTAAAATAGCATTTAGGAGGAGTCACCGGCCAAGTTCGACCATGTGAAAAAGTCCCGAATGAACTGAGACAAACATTTCAGACATTAGTACAAACCAGCAGAGAAAGTAGAAGAAAGGATAATGCCAAAAAATCACGCTTTGAGTAGGAACTTCTCAACTTACCTAATCCAGATCCCAGGCGTATTTCTGATGATGAAGGCGATGATTCTGAGGTTCAGGAAGTACTTCGCGAAAGTCGAAGATTATAATAGGAAACTCAAGGTGGTGCTGGCACTTTCGACACAATTCATGATCGTCGAACTACTAGTTTCAGAGAGCCACCTACACAGCGACACACACCTGTCCCTTCAGGAGTAAGAGGAGATTTCATCTTCCTGACATCGGATCTATAAATATTTCTCCAATTGACCCATTTCTATTGAAACCAAGAGATGATACTCAAATAAATTTGAGAACAGTATCAACTGGTTTTCAGAAGGCAAAATAGTGGTTGGGTAGGGCAGTATCGAAATTTTTTTCTACAACCATGTTCCATTTCATTTAGCAGATGGCGGTTATTATCATGGAATGATACGTGCCGCTCAAGAGGTTGGCCCAGGAGTTTCTCCACCAAGTTCTCGTGAAATTTCTGAAAAGTATCTGAATGTTGAAATTGAAGAGATGAATGCTTTTATCCAGACCTTCTACAAATATTGGGATGAATTTGGGTGTACCTTGATGTGTGATGGATGAAAGACACAAATCAGTAAAGATTTGATAAATTTTTTAGTATATTATTCTGAAGGGACCGTTTTTCTCAAGTCAGTTGATACAACAAGGGAGTCGAAGACTGGTAATTTTTTATATCATCTTATTGATAGTGTCATTGAGGAGATTAGGGAATCAAGAGTGGTACAAGTCGTAACTGATAATGCAGCTCCGCTAGTATATGCTGGGAAACAGTTAATGCAAAAAAGAAAACCTTTTTTTGAACACCTTGTGCAGCTCACTCTATTGACTTAATGCTGAAGGATATGGGTAAGGATCCTGATATTAGAAAAGTGGTTGAGCATGGTCAAAAGTTGACGTCATTTATTTGTAACCATGCTTGGTGTCTTGAACTAATGAGAAAGGAAACACGGGGACGAGAGATTATCAGGCCAGACATTACTCGGTTTGCTACACAATTTATCTCCTTGGATTCCCTGTATACTCACCAACAGGCACTGAAGAGATTATTTACTAGTGAAGAATATGATGCACATTATTTGAGGTTGCAACAGTCCGAGAAAATACTTTCTGAAAAATTTCGCAATCAAGTCATAGACGAAAGTTTTTGGGAATCAATTGAAAAAGTAATAGGAATCTTCAGTCCATTAGTTAAAGTGCTTCGAATTGTTGACTTAGATGATCATTCGCAGATGGGGTTCTTATATGAAGCAATAGAACGAGCAAAATTGCAAATAAGACGACATATAGGAACAATTGAATTTCACAAATGGGAGAAGATTATTGATCATCATTGGGATAAAACATTATCCAAAGATATTCATGCTGCAGGTAATTGAGTAAAGAGTCATTTTAAGCACTTTACTAAGTTATAATGATACTATTGTTGATTCATATTTAATCATCTTATAGGGTACTTTCTGAATCCAATATTTCAATATGGCAATGAGGTCAACAATAGTAATACCATTCTCGAAAAGCTACGAAAGGTAATCGAGCGGATAGAGCTAAATATGAGAACAAGAATATTGACATTGCGCGAGGTAAATTATGTATTAAATTTTTTTTACATAATTAAGAAAGTTCTTAACTTGAGTACGTTCATTAAATAGGCCGACGATTTCAAAAATAAAGTCAAGGACTTCGGCACAAAACAAGCAATTGTAGCTATTAGGGGTGATACTCCTGATATAGTTGATATTCAATAATTATACATATTTGCTAATTAAATTTATATCAACTTATTAATAATTTTTTCTCATAAATTACAGCTAGATGGTGGAGTATTTATTGACGGCATGCAGCACCTAATCTTGGAAAGATAGCCATCAGAATTTTAAGTCAAACTGTTTCAAGTTCACAATGTGAGAGGAATTGGACAACTTTTGAATTGATCCATACGAAGACTAGAAACAGACTTAAAATGGACAAATTGGAGAAACTTATTTTTTGTCATTATAACATGCGTTTAAGAGCCCGAAACTTACATAGGAGAAGATTACCAGAGGATGAGGTAATCGACTTGTCTGTCATATTCAAAGATGATGATCCTCTGATAGAGTGGATTCGAGAAAGAGAAGAACCTGTCTTAAATCATCCTGATACACAAGAAGCTATTCGCCGTCTCTCAGACGAAGAAGCGGAAGAGGAAGCTGACAAAATGCAGAATACTTCTGATACAAGTGATAGTAGCAATGATGGTACAGCTGGTGACGCCAATTTTCAACAATCACAATATGACGACTCATCTTCATCTGTTCCCCAGTATGGAGTAAATGAGTTTTTTGACTCTAATTTATATGGCGGTTATGTGCCACAATATCCATATGATTTACATGGTGGGCAAGATGTCAATCAAGGTCCAACAGACAATGCGAGCTCTAGTTACTATGGCAGTTATCAGAGCGAGATGTCTTCATACAATCCAGGATATCATCAGTCAATGCAGAACCATACAACTTCCTACTATCCGCATGCTGAACAATTCTATCGATCACAACTCCATCGTACTGATGAGTATGGTGATGAAGAATATCAATTTCTTCAAGATCCATCTCGAAACAGCATGTGGTTATAAGACGTGGATTTATATCATCTATGAAATGATATTTTCATCATTGTCTTAAATTGATATCTTATTGTAATTTTATGGCATTTAAATTTAATGTCTATATGATTTATTTTATTGCATGATAATTTATCTATTTCATTAGCACAATTTATTGTAATCTTTTCCTTCTGACGTATTTTTTATTATCTATTTTATGTTCATAAATACTGACAATTATAAAATAATTATTTTTGAAACAGATAATGACAAATCCGGATGATTATATTACAGTTCCAAACCAAGTGACACTGCAAGCAGGAAGAATAATTATATCAATTCTTCGTCAAAAACTTATATTTTAGCGTAGAATGATTCCACCTTCGGCTTATGATCTACTTGGACAAGCCTTAATTGAGCAGATATTACAAGACCGTGGAAGAGTCAATGATCAAATTTATCGTGCCTCTCAACAAGGTTCACTCAATGCTATCAATCAGCGTCTTGCCGCAATTTCCTCTGAACACTTCGCACAGTGTGATATTTACTTCTCATGGGTTCTTGGACTACTTTTACTATGTGTTGTCAATTAATATGGTTATCATTTTCATTTTGGACCTTCGATGTATGGTTATACTTCAGAACCGCTGCCACGAGATCGCGCAGAGGTAGTTGTTCTGGCTCGTATGCCTACAAATGCTCGTCCGGATCATCCAGGTATTGAATTTGTAATTCCACATCCAGATGTTTCAAACTCAACTGATGATGATTATGATGATTAGTTGTATTATTTTAGAATTTATAAATTATATATGTGTGAAATACATTTTAATGAAAAGTTAAGTGTGCTTATGTTAATTTTTAAATTTTAATCATATTCGTATTATTTCTTATATGTTTTTTTAATACACTAATATATATTAAAAGTAGACTATATCAGTGACTAACTATCAAAATTAATTTTAATTAACTTAAATAATATTTAATATTATGGTAAAATTAAGTATAAATTCATTCCTATTTTTTCAAATATTTTCTAATATTTTATCGTATTTTTAATTTGAAGTCAAAGTACAGTCAAAATATAGTCAAACTCTGGTCAACGCCCAATTAATAATTTAAAAAATTCTTTCGGCCGAAACCAAAATGATTGAAACGGCCGAAACGTATCAGTTTTACTGGGTCCCGAAACCGAAACCGATACCGAAACGACAAATATTGGTGTAAACTTCATTGTTTTCTCTTGCATGCTTCGACAATGCATGCTTGTTCAGATTCTCTTTGCTTCATGGTGTGTGCATTTGATCCGTCCAGTTTCCTATCGATTTTCTTTTACAAACCAAGTGGAAGTTTAGATGGCTTTTCATCTTCTCATAATCCAAACTGGATATAACTTTCTCATTTGCCTTTTCGTATTGTGTAATACACTCTGTGTTTCCAAAGATTATTGTGCAAAACATTGTCCCAAGTCTTAGTGAAGTATTGTTACCCTGGCTTTGTATGTGTGTCTTTATTGCTTGAACTACACAAAATCGATGAGAAGACAATCACTGAAACTTTCAAAATCGTACTTGACGGCTACATTAAATAGTGTAAACGTTTCAGAGCGTGAATCACAAGGAACAGGTTACTGGTGGTACTTTTGACTTTTTAAGATGCTTATTTCTTCAGCAGCTCTGGCATGTATGAACACAAGTTTTGAAGCTCATATTAGTTTCTTTATATTTCCTTATCGGGGTGAAGCTGCAAATGTTCGTTTTACCCCTAAATGGATTTTGCTCCATATTTCGTCGTGTAAATACTGGATTACCTTTTAGCTCTTCATCCCTGTGACGTGAAATTCTTCCGCCTCCATTTTAGATCCTATTTTTTGAGTTTGAAATAGTTTTACTTGCATTTTGCAAATGGCAAGGAATTAGATGCAGTTTTAGACCAACATTGATGAGGGAAAGATAGGGGAATTACGAAGAAAAAAAGAGAGTACAAAAAATTTGACTTCACATGATTGAAGAAAAGAGAGATAAAGATGTTTTATTTTCAAAATATATTATTAAATAGTAAATTATTCAAGTCTTTCTTCTTTTTTTTTCTAGATACAAATTATTTATACACAAATAATAGTATAATTCTCAAAAAGAATATAAGTAGGAAATTAAATACATAAAGATAAAAACTAAATATCATTATTTCTAATATGTCACTTCCAAGTTTTGTAACTAGGGTTGTCAATGGCCCAAGAGTTTATTAAACTCACATGTGGAGTCTATTAAAAATTTATTTAAAGTCCGTTTAAAATGTCTAATGAGTCTTAGTGCCGTTTGGTTCGATTCTCTAAATCCGAAATCGGGGTAAACGGAGGGAATTGATTCCAACTGATTCCGAAAATTAGAATGGAGGAATCAGTTGATTCCAACGGCTCCCGATTCCAGCTTTTTTTTTCGCCTGGCGAAAGAGTAGTAGGAAAACAAATTTTCCAGAGGAATTCAGCGGTGGGACCCACCGCCGAATTCTCTCTTCCTCTGTTTTCCCGGTCATTTCCTGCAGCTTTTCCGGCTACTTTTCCCTGTCCTCCCCCAGGATTCCAGCCGAGCGAACACCTTCGACGATTCCAGCTCCACGCAGACCTCATCGTCCTCCCTCTTTCGATTACAGCTCCTGAGCTGCTCCAGCGCAGAGCTCGTCCTCTTCGTCGTCCTTCCCGGCCGACTGCGCTCCGACCGCGCCTCGACGGCGTCCCAACGGCGCCTCGACTGCCCTAATCGTCCGATCCCGTTTCCAAGAAGCTTCGAGAGCTCGCTTTCCGCTATTTATGCGCTCGATCCGCATGCCGGACGCGCTGTTTGCTGTTGGTATCGATGGATTTGGGCTGTTAGGGCGGTGAAGTTTCCGGACGGGGAGGTGGTTTGATTCTCGTCGACCACTCCGTGGCCGACGCAAGGCGGCCCGGATCAGCTCCTCAATTAGGTGAAATTTTATTTATTTTTCGTTTTTTATTTGTTCAGTTCGGTTCTTGGGGATCTCATTTTCTTTGGTTATTGAATTGGTAAAATTGGTGAAAAGTAGTGGACTTGTGCGGGAAGTCGATTTTTTTAGTCTATATTGCAAGTTGTTTGTGTAGACGGTGGCAGTTGACTTCTCTGCAGTTGTACCCTCTTATTGATTTGACCATATCTTTAAGGAGCAAATTATGATTTTTTCTGCCGATTAGTCTCGCTCGTATCATCGTCCTTTTGCGTTCCAGTGTATTATTTTTGTTAGTAGTTGTGGTTTTCACGTTTGGGTTTTTTGTTTGGTTTCATGGCTGTTGGGTTTGTATGTGAGTTAGATCTGTGTTATTGGCTTTTGTTGGATGCATAATTTTGAGAAGTTAATTGAGTTGTTGTTGTTACACAGATATTGAGCAGTTAATTTTGGAAGCTCAGCATTGTTGGCTGCGTCCTGTTAAAATATGTGAAATTCTTTGTAATTATCAGAAATTTCGTATCGCTCCATAGATTATTATATTAAATAATAATAATTAATTAACATATATTTCTATAGTTATAAATTTTTAAATTAAATTTATTATATTTCTGTATTCATTTATATATAAATTATTATTTTGTGTAATATGCTAATTCTCAATTCTCACGTCAACCAAACACAAGAATATAACAACTTATGGAATTGATCAATTTCATTTATCAATCAAACAACGAAATTTAGAATTCCCAATTTTTTACAGTAAATGCTCATCCAAACACTGAAATTATCTAATTCTTTCAATTCCTTCAATTTTCCGGAATCACTCAATTTCTACGATTCCACGATTTCTAAAACCGAAATCGAACCAAACGGGCTCTTAATGTATAGTATGTTGAATTTTAAATTTATGTAAAAAATTTATAGGAAGCCCGCTGGAAGTCTATTTAGGTATCATTTTATTAAGGGAATATGTTAATTTATTTTTAAGCACCATGTTAGTATGTTATTAGAAATACTGAATGTAGACATTGGAGGGTCTTAATAGGTTTTAATGGGTTTACTATAAATTTAATGGGTTAAATTTTAAATGGATTTAATATAAAAGTTAGTGAATTTTAATAGATTTCAGTCCGCCTCAAACCCACGTGGGCCGATTTTGGGCGAGCCCAAGTCTGTGCGTGTTAACTTTAGGCCCGCCCAAGCTCGTATAGGCTAGATCGGTTGCCAATGCTATCTGTAACTCCCAACATACTTGGAGTCTAAAAATGAGTTATGGCTTATTGGAAAGCTATATGAGTTTAGTTTCTGAAGCCACCAACAATGTATGAATCGGAATTTTTTAGAGAAAATTATGATGAAACTAAACATTGTTCTGAGAATGTCATAGGTCTTTTTGATGCCCACATCAAATATGAAGCTATCCATGATGAAAGCGTTTGAGGTGATTTTTGTTACAATTAGTTCGATTGAAATATAATTAAAATTGAGACTCTTATATCATAAATTATGATTCAAATATGGGTTTCAGTTAAATTTAAATCGCGTCCGAATTTGATTGAAAATTGAGCTTAATTTGGACCTGAATTATTGAAAAATTCGAGCCCAAAATAGACCTAATTTAAATGGGTTGAGTGGGCTGGATACCTAGACCAAAATTGAGTCTAAAATTCATCTAAAATCTGAACTAAAATGACAAAATATAAAAATATTGTAAATAAGTTTCTAAACTAAATAAATTTTTATAATAGATTTTTGGCCAGAATTTTTTTAAAAATAGATCCTTGGAATAAAAATTTTACAGAAAAATGTAATAAAATTTTTACATTATAGATCAGTTCTGTAAAATTTAGGGTTTATAAATAAACCTCTTAAGAGATTAATAATTATAATTTGATCCCTATGAAATCCAAATTTTGCAAATAAATTTCTTTAAAATTTCGTATTCGTAAACAATCTCTTAAAATTTCAACTTTTTACAAATGAGTTTTTCAAAAATTTTTATTTACAAATAAGTCTAAATTTTATTCAAAAAGGATCCTGAAAGTTTCAAAACTTTATAAACAAGTCCTTTTGTAATTTAGTCTAATTTTTCAAAAAAAATATAAATAATCTCTTTATAATTTTAGTATTCAGAATAAGTAAAACTTTTAAATTATTGTCATTTACAACAAACAAATTCAATTACAGGCTTATCTAATTTCAAGTAAGCATATTCATAACCATCCAATCCAAACAAAATTTATCCAAAATAAATTCATAAAATTTTTGATCTAAATTTTGAACGATATTCATCCCAAACCAACTCGATTTTCTTGAACTCTATATAAACATGTTGATTTGAAAAAATAAAAGAAGAAGTTAGAACGAGAAAAAAAAACATTAGAGCACGGAGAGATGCGAGAAGGATTAGAATGGGACGAGATCAAAATGAAGGGAGTCAGCAAAGATTGAAAGAGTAGATCAACTTAAAGAATAAAAAAAAGGGTGAGTTCTTCGTTACTTATCTTTCCTTGTGTTTTTTCTCCAAACTCTAGCTTTTTTTTTTGTTTTTGTGCTTTGCCTGAGTCCTTGCTATTTCCCGTGTTGTCAAGCGTTGGATCTGGCCAAGGAACAAGGAGGAAGAAGAGAGCAAGCTTAGGAAAAGGGCCAACCATGGGGGAAGAAGAGAAAATAAAGTTTAAGAAGGGGAAGAGGATGATGGGGAAGAAACCAAGATGAAGAAGAAGGGAAAATAGGGCACGGGTAAGGCAAGGAAGGGATAAAGAAAAAGAAGTAAAAAAAAAAGTTGTTGTGTAAAAAAAAATCAGCCAAAAAAAGAAAAAAAAGAAGAGGAAGGCTGCAAGTTTTAGAAGAAAGAAAAAAAAATAAAAGAAAAAAATATTTTTTAAAAAAAGTTGCTAGTAAAAAAAAGGAAAGATAGAAGTTGAGTTTGTAAAAAAAAATTAAAAAATTTAGAAAGTGAAGGAAGAAGGCAAACCGAAGGAGAAGATTTAAAGGGAGGAGGAGTTGGTTTGCCCTATGCTTGTGACCACCCACGGCCTTGCTTATCTCCATTGTGTCCATGCCTACACGGCTGCCATCTTCATACTCACGGTCACCCGCGATCCCTCGAAAATGGTAAATTCTCGTTATACCAAGTCAGTTTTCGGGTTTATATTCAAGCCAATTTTCAAGCTCGCACTTAGCCAACTTTTAGGCTCACATTCAAACCATCCTTTGAACTTGCACTTAATTAACCTTTGGACATGCACTTAATCAGCTTTTGGGCTCACACTAAGTCAGTCTTTGGGTTTGCATCTAAGCTAGCTTTCAGGTTCGCATTTAGCTAGACTTTAGGCTCCCACTTAGCCAGTTTTCAGGCTCGCATTCAACCAATCTTTGGACTCATACTCAGCCAGCTTTTAGACTTGTATTTTAAGCCATTTTTCAAGCTCACGTTTTAGTCAGCCTTCGGGCTCACACCCAACTATCTTTCAGACTCGTCCTAGCCAGCCTTTGAGTTCACATCTCAGCTAGCCTTTGGGTTTGTACTCAGTTAGCCTTCAGGTTCATACTAACTAATTTTCATACTTTCACTTAGTTGATCTTCAGGCTTGCATCCAAGCTAGTCTTCACACTCGCACTTAACTGGTTTTTGATCTCACACCTCGACTAGTCTTTCGTCTCACACTCAATCAACTTTCGGGGTCATATTCAGCTAACCTTCGAATTCACATCTAGGTTATTCTTCGGACTTTCACTCAGTCAGCCTTTGGCCTTGCACCTCTAAGTCAGTTTTCGAGCTCGTGAGTTAAGTCAACTCTCGGGTTTGTACATTTAAAGTTGGACCACGAGTTCACTTAAAATTATTATAAATAGTTAAGGACCCTTAAATTAAATTGATTAATGCGAAGTAACTGAATTACAACAAATGGACAAATGCCAAATTAGCTTAAATAGACCTAAATTGGTCAAACAAATGGACTAAATCTAAATTGAGTTAGACTTTAGGTCCAACTGGAGTTAATCTAAATCAAATTAGTTTAGACCCAATCTTAATCAGGTTCAAGTTGGATCAATTAGAAATCAAGTTAAATCAAGATTGAATTAAACTTAAAGTCAAACTAAAATCAATTCCGTTTGAATTTGAACTGAAACCAAGTTAAAATTAAATTGACTTGAATTTGAACCGAAGTTCATCAAAAATGTAGACCGGGACTCGATAAAGATCTAACACAAGGTCGAATTCGATTCAAGATAAATCAAATCAAATCAAACTTGGACCCAAACTATATTAGTCCTGACGAATCTAAATAGAATTAAACTGAGTCTTACTGGGTATGTTGAACCTTCGCCAATACTGTAAAACTATAAACAAAGGGTGATATTACTATCTTGATTTGAACTAAAATTAGTTCGAATAAAACTAAATAAAGTCAAATTGAGTGTCATTGGGTATGTTATAAAAGTCTTTAGCAACACTTCAACATTATACCCAATTTCATAAGTTATCGGCGATGCTACCAAACTAAAAAAATTAATTGCCAACGTGCTCTAAGTTGTTAGCCACACTTTATAGTCATATCTAACTCCATAAATCATTAGTGAAGTTACCAATTCAAGAAGTTAATTGCCAACATACTCAGGACTATTGGCATTACTTCAAATCTATACCCAACACCTTAAATCATTGGTGACGCTACCAAATCAAAAAAATACCAACATTCTCAAAACCATTGGCCACATTTTAAAGTTAATCAACTTTAAAAGTAGTTGATGACACGCCATTTAAATTAGTCAATCGTAGAAATCGTTGATGATACGCCTTTTTAAGCTAGTTAATCTTATAAGCTGTTGACAACGTGTTCTTTAAGTTAGTCAATTTTTGAAGCAGTTGATGACGCACTCTTCAAGTTAGTCAATCTACGAAGTAGTTGACAATGTGTTCTTCAAGTTAGTTAATTCTCAAAGGCAGTTGAAAAAGTACCTTTCAAATTAGTCAATCACAGAAGTAGTTGACGCGCATCCCTCAAGATAGTTAACTCCAAAAGTAATTGACAATGAGATTTTCAAAGTTATACTCAACTCCTATAAGTTGTTGGCGATGCTACTAAATTAAATAAAGTTCTCGTCAATGTTCAAAGTTATAGGAAATATTTCGAATTTCTCTCATTCTCTTTCACGTCCTATTGACGATGCCTTCAACATCTATTAAAAATCGAGTCGATTTGGGTCAAATGTCATGTGATCCAGCGCAAAGGAGAGCGAGAAAACAACATATATCAAAATTTTTTCTCTACTCTCTTTCTTTTCCTTTCTTCATTTTTTTCATATTTTCTATAATTTCATATTGAAATTTATTACAAAGTTAGGTGTACTTTTACTTAAATCATGTATTGTTTTTTAAAAACAATCAACGATTTTTTTATGTCTCTATTTTATTAATTAAGTTGATTATTTTAAGAAATTCTTGATAATTATTGAGATAATTAACAATAAAGACTTATGTCTAGTAGAAATTATTTTTCACAACACCTAACAATGTATTTCAAATTAAAATAAATTTTAATTTGTAATTCAAAATTACTTTCCGAGATTTTTGCTATCTTAGATAATTAATTTCAATCCCATAGAAAGCTGTACCAAAGGTGATGGTTCTGTGTCTTTCTCCACAAAATTGTGACTCCTACATATGAACCTGTAGAGGCGATTGGTGCATCTTGAAGCCTATAACTTTAGTTAAATTAAGTTTTTTTTTTCCTTCTACCACTTGAAGCCCGCACCAGCAAGGGCATTTAAAATCTCAGGCATCTTACATATCGACGCCTAACTTCTATATAATTATAAGTAAGTTCCAAAAAAAATTGTATTTTTTTTTAATTCTAAAACTATTTAAAATCATACTGAAGTGTACACTGATTTTCAAATTTAAATTCAATTTTCGTTAATATGAAACTTCTAATTGGGTTGCGTATCACATACATCGGCATTGAGGAATTTGTAGAAACTGAATCCAACAATTTGGCCAAGCTATTTATTAGCTCCTCATTGAGGTTTCTACAGAAGAAGGGGATGTATCTTCTTTGGCCACTGCTTGGTCAGAAGCATTCAGCTAAGGATTTGCTGTCTGGTGATCTGGGAAGGAAGAAGCTACAGAGAAATTATTTATCCTCCCAAAATCTAATCGATTTACCATTACCCGGTATCCTTGAGATTGAGCATTTCATTGCTTCTCTTATCGAGAGTTCACCTATCCAGAAGAGAGAGGAACGCTTGACATCTCTCCATATAAATGGTCCTCGATCTTCTCTGTAATGATTGAGCTCGAGAATTGGAGTCCAGCAATCATCCTTGTTCTAGCAGAAGCACCGAATTCATTTGCCTAGGAATGCATTATTCAGCATCTCAAGATTCAGGATGCTAATTCCACCTTGGCGTTTCTCCTTGCATATGACCTTCCACTTCATTAGGCAGCAGCCACGGGAACGTTTATCTCCATACCAAAAAAAATGATCGCGGAATTGCATTGGATTGATCTGGGTCGGATAGTGAAGGTCATCATGCTCCACGTTGATGCCGAAGAGGGCACTCTTTGGAAAGTTTATTTGAAGGCGCACACATACCTTCAAATAAGTAAATGACTCCTTTAAGATTTCTGATTGAGACAATTGTGGGTCGACATGCAATTATCGTATCATCAACATATTGCATGTAAACCGGCAGTTGGATTGTCTGTCTCAAAGATTCTCAACGAAACCAGCATTTTGAACATTCTACAACATCTTCTGCAAAACATCAACAGCCTAAATAAAGAGGAAGGGGAAAACAGGTCATCTGGTCAAAGACACCTCGAGCCTTTGAACTTCTTCAACCTTGTTGTCAACATCATTGCGGCATAACAGGATCATTGCGGCATAGCGGATCATTCTTCTCCGAGTGAAACTCAAAATGGTTTCCTGTGCAATGTTTACTTAAAAATAATTCTAAAACTTTTAAACTTTCAAATCTTGTCTCTTTTTCCTTCTCTGTCTCATCTTTGCCACTGATTACTTGAGCCTCATTGTTTTCTATATTATCCACTTCTACATCTGAATCCTCATGTGATGATGCCACGGCATAATACCCATCTATTGAGTAACAATCATCAGCTTCGTTATTGCCCACGCCCTCATTTTCAACTTGCACCTCATCATTGCCATCTAACCAATCATCCTCGTCACATATCAAGATGTTTTTTTTTTCATCTTAACTACTATTATAATGTTAGGTGCGATGAATTAGTCCCACATCGAATATTGGATAGATAGAGTTTAATATATATAGTGAAAAAAGGATCTATATTCCATGAGTTTTAGCTTTTGGGATGGTTTGGTGTTCGGCTTACTATATTATTCCGATTCGACATTTTTTTGGCTCTCCCAACAAGTGGTATCAGACCTTCAGATTCGAAACTATGTAAACTTTTAAAACTGAAATTACCGTAAGATGTGACTGAATTGAGTCGTATCTTAATTTCTCTTAAAAAAAATTAAAAAATGAGATAAAAACTCGTTAGTATGGATCACACGATAAAAGTGATCGAGTAAAATAATTTTTTATTAAGAGTGTTAAAATTAATATAGTCAAATTACATATGAAGAGAGATTGTTATAATGTCAAGTATGATGAATTAATCTTACATCAAATATTGGATAGATAGACTCTAATATACATAGTGAAAAAAGGTTCATATCTCATGAATTTAAACTTTTTGGATATTTTAGTATCCGACTTATTATATTATTTCGATTCGACACTCTTTTGGCTCTTCCAACAGACCACCCCGCCTCCTCCTCTTTGGTATCTCGAGATTTGGGGGGTTTTTCAGACCTTGTAGCATACAATATAACTCTCTTTTAATTTGTATGCAAAGCAAAAATTGGCACAAAATTTTCTTCTATCTTCAAGAAGCAATATTTCTTTGGGTTCGATTTAGGTATTACATAACACAAATGCGGCTCTAACACAAACGGACATAAATAGTGACTATCAACAGCAAACCTAAACTTTGCCAAGCCATCATTGCCCATCTCGATGTTTAACTTCTTCTATTTCCTACACTCATACTTGGCCTCCATGTTCTAGGTATTCTCTTCAAAAAGCGTGCATGCTTCAGCACCATCCCAAAGCGCCCGGTAGTGGATCTATTAAAATGCATGAAGTTGTACACTTACTAAAACATGCTCATGAACTATGAGTATTGCTACAGAATATGTTTTTTATTGACTTTAAATTCAAGGCATTATAGAAGGCTCTAATTAATACTCATTCTCCATGTTTTCGCATAATCTTAACCAATCTGTTGGAGTAAACCAATCTGTTAGGTAATGCTCATGTAATATGATTTAGCAGTTCTAAACAAACTCTAAACCCTAGCACAAGTGTTTAGAGTTCAACAAAATAGATTTAGCACAACCAAATAGCTACCAATTTCTCAAATAAATAATAACCTCTTCCAAACAAAAAAAAAAAAAAAAACAGTCATGAATGCACTACATGTGAACAACGAGTATGAAAAGTAAGGATATCAAAACGGATTGTTGGTCCGCAGGTCAATCCGACATTTCAAAATTTATAGTATTTGGATCGTGTCAAACAACCTATATGTCGAACTAATACTCTACTCGTGATCCGCAGGATATGCACTTTCCGCGATATGATTGGGCCAGTCATGGTATGACACGTGGCCGGTATGACTTGATTTGTGAATTTTATTTTAAAATCAAAAGCCTTGCTTTATAAAGTAAAGTCCAAAAGACTTAGGGGGAGGAATTTGATTGGAGGCTTGAAGTTGTAATGGCTCCTTGCAAGGGTAGGAGTTTTACCAAAGGTTTGCAAGTTGCAACGGCTCCCTGCAAGTAGGGAGCCATTGTATTTTTTTTTTAAAAAAAAATATGATATATAATAATAAAATAATTTTTTTTAAAAAAATAAAATTATAAAGTAGTTAAAAATAGTTTTTTCATGATTTTACAGAAATTTCCTTCCTAATAATTATTTTTTAAAGACATTTTGAATATTTCACAATTTCAAATTTCTTATAAATATCTTTTTATATCACCTATTCCTCCACATAACTCATAATCTTCTTTCTTCTTCTATACTCTCTCAAATCTCAAATTTTTAAACTCCAATTTAAATTGTAAGTTTTGATAGTCCAGCTTTCGACTCTTCGACTCTTTGATTTTTTGGTTTTTCAAATTGGCATACTTGAAATCAAGTTTACTTTTATTTTTTCTTATAAATTTTTTTGATAATGGCAGACTCCTCTTTTAATCTTCGTTTTACTTTTGAGGATGAATATCAATTTTCAGATTCTCAATCGAAAGTTAAGATCAATGTCGATTAGCCTTTTTCAAGATAAAATAATAAAAAATCTGGAAGAAAAGGGACTAGTGATGTTTAGACACATTATGACATAATAGTGATTGAAAGTAAAAAAAAAAACTATTTGTAAAAAATACAGGAATCAACTAAATGCTGTAAGAGCACATGGAACTAGTCATCTTTAAAAATATATCCAATCTCATTTAAAAAAGGAGTATGACTTAACTCAAACACAACTTTCTTTTATACTTGATTCTTCTTTTAGTTTACTTGACATTCATAAATTTTCAAAAAAAAAAGTAAGAAAAAAATTGGTTAAATATATTATTTAAGATGAATAATTATTTTCTTTTACAGAGAATTTTAAAATGGAAGAGTTATTCCAAGAATTAAATCTGTTTCTTCAAAAAATCTCTAGGAACACCGAAAGATACAGTGAAAATTTTTGCTACCAAAAAAAATAAATTAATTTTTTTATAGGTTATAATCAGAGAATCTCTCTCACATTTAATTGCTGAAGTGCTGATTATGGTGTTTTTTATATTTACATTACTGCTCATTACATTGATGATTTATGAATGCTACATAAACGAATTATTAGTTTCAAATTTGTAAAGTATCCTCATAATGTAGCTAACATTGTTAATGTTATTGTTCAAACTACTTTTGAGTATAATATTTAAGATAAAATATTTAGTATTACTTTAAATAATACTAGTAATAATAATATTATTGTTGATTTACTTAAACGTCAATTGTCTATTTTATTAGATGGTAGATTATTTCATATTCATTACATATATTATATATTTAATTTAGTTGTTCAAGATAGACTTAAAATTGGAAATATATATTTTGAAATTTATGCAAATATATTAGCTATACTCTTAGTCGTGCTCAAAATTTTAAAGTTTTATGTAAATAATTTCAAAAATCATATAAAAACTTTTCTTTTAATACTGAAAATAGGTGAAATACTATTTATAAGTTAAAATCTTATTAAGTTATAAAGAGATACTTTTTTTGTGCAATTTGAATGGTATATAAATTATTTGTCATTATTAAAATATCTTTATGTTACAACGACAACTCTTTTAAGTAGTTATTATCTTACAACTTGTTTGATATTTAATGAACTTCTGCTTATTTCTTTTTTTTCAAAAAATATAGATCACTTACTAAATTTACAAAAAATGTTCTTCTAATGGAAGCAAAGTTTCAAAAATATTTTAAAACTATCAATCCTGTATTTTCTTTTACTACCATATTAGACCCACAAGTTAATCTTTGCAAGCTTTGAAACGTTAATTGATGAATATTATGATAATATGTGTTTTTTAATAGATGTAGCAAGATATAAATAATATATTAAGAAATTATTATATGATATGTATAATATTTATCAAACACGATATGTTAGTTCATCTCATTTTGCTCCATCAGAGCATGCCATAAATCATTCCAAACCAAAATCTTACATCTTTTCTATTTTGCGGAGAAAGAAACAAAAATCAATTTCGATTTCTTCCCCATATAATAAAGTGGTTTTATATGAAAACCAAAGTGTGGACTTTTTAACTGATGAAGATGTTGAAAAATTTAATATATTATCATAGTGGAAAGCACATACAAGTAGATATATAGTGCTTTTCATTATGGCCTGTGATTTATTAACTGTTCTAGTATTTACATTTGCTTCAGAATCTTGTTTCAATACAAAAAAAAAATAATATTAAATGATAAGAGAACTTGATTAACACTTGAACCTTTAAAGGTATGTATCTGTATGAAACATTAATATGATTAATATGATACAAAAAACTAATCTAAGAATTTGTCGGAAGTTCAATTGATGAGCAGATTCAAGAAGCTGAAGAAACGGAATATACTAATTCTGAATGTTGAGCGTGATTTTTAAAGAATTATAATAGTAAGTTAGAAATATACAAATATATGTTATTATATTTCAAATTATTTTTTATACTTTTGTTGAATTATTTTTCTAATTTGAGCGTCAGAGTGGGGTCACTGATTGCAACCCCTTGCCTCGATTTTTTTTTGTGTGCAGATTTTAAATAATGATATAGATTTCTCACATCAAGGTTGAGCGTGATTTTTGAAAAATTATAATAGTAAGTTAGAAATATACAAGTATATATTATTGTATTTCAAATTATTTTTTATGTTTTTGTTGAATTATTTTACTAACTTGAGTGTCGGAGTGTGGTTGCTGAGTGCAACCCCTCATCACAGCAATTTTTTTTGGTAGATTTGAAATGATGATACAAATTTTTCGCATCTCAAATATAGGTAAATATCATACTAATAAATAAATTTAAATATACACATTTTTATTTTTAAAATTTTTTTTATTTTTATGAACATTATTTTTTTATTTTCTTTTTTCATATTTTTTAAGGTATTTGCAAATTTTTTTCTTTTATTTTAAAAAACTTCATTGTCAAAATATCTCAAATATAGTAAGCATCATACTCATAAATCAATTTAAATATAAATATTTTTAAAATTTTAAATTGTTTTGTATTTACAAATATTTTTTGATTTTTATGAATATTATTTTCTATTTTTTTATTTATTTCGATTTTTTATGCATTCATTTTTTTTAAAAAAAATCCACTTTATCAAAATTTGAACTCATGTCTCTTAAATAAAAAAAAAAAGAAACTAAACTAAATAACAATTTGTTAGTATTATTTTTATAATTTATATATTTAAAAAAAATCAAGTCTAAACATGATACGGCCCACGTGTTGGCATGGTCGCGACTAACACCCAAAAAAATCTCACGGATTGTATTAAAGGTGATTCGGTGAAATGTGCGGTGCTGACAGCCGCAATGAAAAGGATCGTCTCTGTCCAGGACTAGAAGCCACCCTTGACCACAGGCAAACGTTGGACCACTGCAGCAATAGACCCTGTTTCAAAAGAAAAAAAAAAAGGCCAAATTAACACTTTTTGCTTCTTCATAGCTATAAATATAGCTACAAAACACTTCACCATCGCAAATCTTAAGCCATAAGCTGCAGCCCTTGTCGAACCCTGAAACATGATGCACTCCGCAAATCCCTCAAATTACTTCCTTATCAACGAGAAAAAGACCAACAACACACTGAAAAATCATTCCACACGAAAAATCCATACAAAAAATCAGCCTCAGTTGTTCTCTCTAAACAGATTGAGTAAAAAGAAACAGAAAATCCAACAATAAAAGGACAATCTCCTTACTTGCCACGTAGCTGAGGTTGAAATACAGTCTCACGGACTCGATGACCGCCGTGGAGCGACGACGAGAGAAGGCGACAACAGCAGCGGCAGCGTTGATGGGAGATTTGCTTCGAGGAAGATGAACTACGGTTTGCCCCGAGATACGCTTTGATGAAGTTCAAAACTTCAAACTTCTATGAATTTTAGTACTCTGTGTCCTTTGAAAATTTTGAAAATTTATTTATTTTCTAATACATCTAAATTTAGAATTTTAAATTTTATTATTTATTTTTTAATTTTTTAATTTTTTTAAAATTTGAAGTTATAAGTTTTGTATTTGTTTAGATTTTTATCATATATTTACCATTACATTTTGGTGATGAAATTATCTCATTTCAAATTATTTTTTTTATCATTTTAATAAAAAAATCACATATTTTATGGCGAATTTACTTGAAACAATTTATTTTATCACTATTAGTAAAAATTATTTGAACAGCTAATCTAACAAAATTGAATTTTGAATTCTTAATTTTATAATATTGCAAAACTAGTCCTTCATAGAAATTGAGATAAAATGAGTAATTTTTTATACTAATTTAATAGTTATTCGAATCAAAATTAAATGAGAGAAATTTAATCTTTTATATTAATTTAACCAATAAAATTATATTAAAATATAATATTTTTAAATTTTTTATTTGAAATGGTTGTTTATAAATTTATGCTACAAGACTAGTAATTTCTTGTCAAAAACTCTTTTAACAATATTTAAATATTTAAATGATGATATTATTTATACACAAAATGCAAATCATTTTAATTTGAATATATTTAATTATCATATTATAATAAATTATGTCATTTAAATCCATGTTGGTTCAATCATATTTTTCTTGATTAATTACAATCGTATAAATTAGTTAATGTAACATAAATATTCATCAAAATATATGAAATTTTTACAATATGATAAAAAACTAAAAAAAAATGGCAAATTGTGCATGCAAATATACAAAAAATAGCATAGGTTATTTTTACGACCACATATAACTATATATATATATATATAAACTTAAAAATTAGATAATATTTATATTGTGCATAAATTATATAAATGCAAATAAAAGATACACATAATAAATAAGTAGTATAATAAGTAATATAATATAAATCATATATAATCCATTAGTTTTGGCATTCATGATGTTAAAAAAGAATTCGCAAAAGTATTAAAATATCATAAATTCACCAAAGTCTTAAAATATCGTAAATTACAATAGTTAAGAAGTCGTTTCTCTTCGTACATGATAAAATATTCTTTAGTCTTAATTAGATTACTCAAGAAGTGCTTAAAAAAATCTTTAATCTTGTTAAGGAGTACAAGCATAATTTCGTACTTTGCAAGTTTAAACTATAAGTTCCTATGGAAATGACACAAATTTAACATTTTGCATTTTTCCACACGACACTAATTACTTTAACAATATATGAATATCAGTCTTTTTTTGATAGTCTTCTCCTTGTGAGTGCTAGCAATACTACTAGGTTGGGCAGTATATATGGATTGTGAAGTATCAGGTGATATGTCAAAGTCATCGCCAATGCCAACCATTAAGTCTAATATCCTCGGTGTTAGTGTATTATCCACTTAACTATCATAGTTCATATCCTTCCTAATAGTTGGTTGTTTTGATGGCTAAGGGTGTGTTTGGATAGATATTGATTTTCAGAAGTAGTAAAAGTCGTATAAGTGATGAAGGCGAGAAATAATAGAAATAATAGAAATAATAGAAGTGTGATTTCGGTCATTTAGATAACTTTTGATGTGAAGGTGGAAGAAGTGGGAGTTCCATAAATTTTATGACTTCAGTTGTTTGGATAAGATAATACATGAAAATAAAAAAGTAATTTGGTAGTCATGTTAAATAAAAATATAATATTTATTAATCAATAAAATTTATACAATTATAATAATTAGGATAAAAAATATTTACTAAATAAATAAAATTAAGACAATTAAAATAAAAAAGCAATAAATTTATAATATCAAGTAAATATAATATGTAGCAAATAAATTTGAATTTTTTGATATTATAATGTTTTTAATAATTATGATAATAAAAGTAATATTTAACTAAGTAATTATAATAAGAATAATTAGGATAATAATTACTTAAGATAATAAAAAATATCTAATTTGGATAAAAAACTATTTAACTAATTAATTATATTTAAGATTAATCAAAATGATTTAACATTTTCTATATATAGACCTTTAGAAAATGAAAAAATTCAACAGTTATTTTTAAAATCTCCAACAAGCTTCTTCTAGATCCCAGATATCACACATCAGAAAAAAGCCTAGCTACCAGATGTAGCTAACAAACCGAATTTAAGTTCCTCCAATTGATTGACTTCATATCATTTTCAAGTTGTTCCATTATTGAACAAAACTCATGATACAGCAGAATCTATTAGCTGTTTAATTAAAGAAACAGTTCACATACAGATTTCAATAGCTCTGTCATGAAAAAAACTGAAGAAATCACATAGAAGCAACTAAAAAATGCTAAGCATTGCCGTCAATAACAAGGGACTCTCTTATTATCTTTAAATTAAGGTTTGAAACATTTCACAGTGGAAGCTCGCCGCTGTCAGCAATGACAACCTTGCTCTTTAGAGTTCCGCTCTGGCGTCCTTGGGCTTCAATCTTGCATAAAACATCTATTCCTGATAGCACCTTTCCAAATAAAACATGCTTGCCATCCAACCTGGAAAGAATAGTAGTAAGCAAATTGCTGCCCCGAAATCTCAGTGAAGAACATATTATATTCAGAAGAGAGGAAAACTAACTAGCTAGTCGTCACTGTGGTGATGGAGAATTGTGATCCATTAGCATCTCTACCAGCATTTGGCATTGAAAGAAGTCCTTCATCAAAAGATTACCATTGGTCAGCATGTTTTGAGCAAATTATGCAGAGGTTCCTGCAGTAAGATATACAAGATGTTTAATAGTTACCTGGTCCAGTGTGCTTGATATTGAAGTTCTCATCAGCAATTTAATGCGATAAATAGACTCTCCTCCCCTTCCATCACCAAGGGTGAAGTCTCCTCCCTGAATCATAAAGATGGGAATGATTCTGTGGAATGTGCAACCCTTGTAATGAAGAGGCTTTCCACTTTGCCAACACCTTTCTCTCCTGCAGAGAAAACCTTAGTCTATGAAAAGCTAATCAACTTAAGTACACTAATTCCTGTTCGAAGTGTCAAGAAAACCAATGCAACACAGGTTTGTTCTTTGAAAAAAAAAGGCAAGCTTCACAAGCTTACCAGCAGGCTTCCCATCAATCTCAACGTCAAAGAAAACTTTATGTGTTACTTCAAGTTCTCCTTGTTAGCCTAGCCTAGAACATTCACCAAAACAAATAAGATTCATAATTGGCCTGATGATTGCTACAGCATTCTACATAGCAATGCTGAAACATGAGTGAATAGTTGAAAAAAAAGGGCTCAGTTCAAAAACTTAACTATTGAGATTCAAGCATTTGAAATTCAAATCACGAATAGCAGGATTTTAAGAACATTATTATATTACTCTGTCTTGTTTACTATGAAAAAAGGCACTATTGCAAAATGCATTTAAGAAAGATGGGTTGGGCTGCTGGAGAACCAATAATAACGTTCCAAAATGTGACGCTAATTGACAAAATCATTAGCAATTTCATACTACATAAGACAATTTACCCAGAAAACATCCTCATTGTTCCATTCTTTATCTATGTGAATGATCACAAGTCCAAGCAGTAAACTAATACAGATCAAAGCACTCACTCATCAATCTACACTAGAAACATTTGCAAACTTTCCTAGGCAAAAGTTAAACCAAAAACATTCGTTACCTAAAAGCCTCAAAATACAATCTTTCTCATCAAATTACACTGGGACCAGAATTCAACCAAAAAAATCGTTGCTATCTTCCAATCGATCATGGAAATACATAACATAGAACAAAAGACAACAGATCCGAAGTTCTGAAAGAAGAAAAAGAGAAAAAAAAGACCTCAAATGCCCAGATTAAAATCGCAAATCCGGAAAACAACACATAAAAATGATAACTTTCAGAAGGAAGGCAACAAAAGATGTACATATAAGAGAACCTGAACGAGGACGATGACACAGAGAAGAGGAAGCACCAGGAAACTGTTTGATTCTTCCTCGCTATATCCGATTACTCACAAGACGTGAGAGCGACGAGGAAGCCGGTGTTCGGCCCAAGCCAACCGCGGGATTGATGAAGACGACGGCATTCAGGGCATGGCAGCGCGAGAGTGTGAGTTTTAGATGTCTTGAAATCTAATTAAAGTTTGAGTTAAATTAGGAATCCAAAATTGAATTTAGATTTATATTATTAGGAGTTATAATTATGTAAAATTTAGACCCAATAAAAATTTATAAATGTACTATAATATATAGAGCTTAGGACTTATGTGTGACGTAGTATAAAGGTTGAACTAGAGAGAAATAGAGAGAGAAGAATAGAGAGAATAGAGAGAAGAGAAAGAAAGAGAGTGTTGGCTCTCGTGTGTGGGTCTTTCTAATGCTTCTCGGTGGTCTCTCGTGGTGGTTCATCGTGGTACTCTCTTGGAGATTCTCTCTGAAGGTGGAGGCGTTGCCGAGCCTTGGAGAAAGAGTTTAGTTGAGTAAAAAATAGTGAAGTCCTTCTTATAAACTCTTGTAAAAGTCTTTATCTATTGATAGTGGATCTCCCGTTGTCTTATCTTGTTATTTTCTTTATCTTGTATTACTTCTCGTTTCTTGTGTTGTTTGAAAACAAGATGATTCGTGAAACTTCCGCTGCGAATCCCAACAATTGGCATCAGAGCCTAGGAGCAAACAATCAAGATGACAAAGTCCTTACTCGAGGTGGAGAAGTTTGACGGCAAGATAAATTTTGCCTTATGACAAAAGAAGATGAAGGCGGTTCTTACTTTTCAAGGTCTATAAAAGACGTTGGAGGGAAAAGAAAAGAAGCCGGTTAAGATAAGCAATAAAGACTGGGAGGAGATAGATCAAAAGGCATTGAATTTAATTATTCTAAGCCTGACTGATGAGGTTTTCTACAATGTCATTGATGAAGAGATGACGATGGACATCTGGACAAAACTTGAGAAGTTGTACATGTCAAAAAACCTCACAAACAAGTTCTACTTGAAACAACAGTTGTATGGACTGCGTATGAGTGAAGATACAACTATATTACATCACCTGAATGTTTTCAATAAGATTATCAATGATTTGCTGAAAGTTGATGTGAAGTTTGAAGAGGACGATAAGGCGCTGATTCTCCTAATGTCTCTTCCTGCTTCGTGCGATCATATTGTGACCACAATTCTTTATGGTAAAGAAACTCTCAAGATGGAAGATGTGATAACTAGTCTTCTTTCTAATGAGAGAAGAAGAAACTCAAACATTAATATGGAGTTTGGTGAAGGATTGGTGGCTCACGAAAGAGGAAGATTAAGAGAGCGTGGAGAAGGCAAGCAACGGTCCAAATCAAAATTGAAGGTGAAAGTACAATGTTATTCATGTAAGAAGTATGACCACATTAGACGGTATTGCTCTGAACGTGGGAAGATAGAGTCCTCCAATATGACGACGGCAATAGCGGATGATACTTCAGATAATAATGCAGATAGAGACGTTCTTGCAGTATCCGCAGAAATCGGCACTTCTGGTAAGTGGATTTTAGATTTTGGTAGTTCTTATCATATTTGCTCTAGGAAGAATTGGTTTACTTCTTATAAGGAGAATAAGAAGAAAAGTACTGTTTGATTCGGTTATAATTCAGCCTGTGAGATCGCCGATGTGGGAACAATCAAAATCCATATGTTTGATAGAGCGATTCGTACTCTTACTGGGGTGAGGCATGTCCCCAAGATGCGAAAAAATCTAATCTCACTTGGTGTACTGGACTCAAAAGGCTGTAATTATTCAGCAAGAGATGGAGTCATAAAGGTGACACGTGGTATTAGAATCCTGATGAAAGGTGTGAAGTACGGCAATGTTTATCGATTGATAGGGAACACCATTGCAGGTGGAGTTCCGATGGCTACAGTAGTGAAGAGGAAGCATGATATTCGGAGTAATTTGATGTCTCCTCAAATTACTTTTACTATAACAGCAGACACAGGTCATCTGAAAAGCTTCCAAAAGTACAAGACTGTAGGAATGAAGAGCAAATTCGAGGTTGGCTCGAGTTCGCATCTTGAAATTAGCTAAATAAGCTAGTAGCCCAGGGGCAGGGGCTGGATGAGAGATGACGGCTAAAGATTCGTGATGATGGTACGCCCGAGTTCAAGCCAAGGTGGAGATTGTTGAGTTTTAGATGTCTTGAACTCTAATTAGAGTTTGAGTTAAAGTAGGAACCCAAAGTTGGATTTAGATTTATATTATTAGGAGTTGTAATTGTGTAAAACTCAGACCCAATAAGAGTCTATAAATATACTATAATATATATGACTTATGTGTGGCGTAGTATAGAGGTTGAACTAGAGAGAAATAGAGAGAGAGGAATAGAGAGAATAGAAAAAAGAGAAAGAGAGAGAGTATTGGCTCTCGTGTGTGGGTCTTTCTAGTGCTTCTCCGTGGTCTCGTGGTGGTTTCTCGTGGTACTCTCTTGGAGATTCTCTCTGAAGGTGGAGGCATTACTGAGGCTTGGAGAAAGAGTTTAGTTGAGTAAGAAAAAGTGAAGTTCTTATTGTAAACTCTTGTAAAAGCCTTTATTTATTGATAGTGAATCTTCTTTTGTCTTATTTTGTTATTTTCTTTTATCTTATATTACTTCTCATTTCTTGTGTTGTTTGAGAATAAGGTGATTCGTGAAACTTCCGCTGCGAATCTCAACAAGAGTGCCAGGCCAGCGAGGGCAAGGGTGCCTCAGGCGAGCACATAGGCACCAATGGCCGAGAGGATTCCAAAATCAAATAGATATGGTGAGAGACAAGAGGGAGGGGGCCAAATCAGAGACGGCAGGCCTCTTAAGGCCGGCGCAAGGATAGATCGAGCGGGTGCGTGGCCGAAAATGGCGGGTGCGGGAGAGCGAGGACGCCGACTCTAGTCCGAGCGAGGCAAGGCGCGAGAAGGAGAAGCTGATCTCGAAGCGGCAGAACTCCCACTTGAGCCCAAACAAGGTGGGAGAAATCGCTCCGGCGGGCCCTACGCCTTTCTCTCCGGAAGTTATACTTTCTGCACTTTCTGCACTTCTGCACCCAACCGTGCGTAAGTTACAGAACTCAGAACAAACCATGTCAAAAGTGATATTTCCGATATTTTCAAAAGTGACCATTATTTAAATAATAGAAGTGGTGAAAGTAATTTTGCCTTTACCAGTTTTAAAATCTAAATGTAATTCAAATATGACCTAAATTTTTTTACGGTCATCATCATCCTACATACTGCTTCAAATAAGTCATAGTGTGAGTTGTTTAGAAATTTCTCATCAATTGGATTTTATTACAAGAAATACATTTATTTATTAGTCATGAATTGAAGTAATAAAGGCAAAACTTGAACATTTAGAATTAAATATATATACAGGTATGTATTTGACTTATCTTTCTTAAGAACATTTTTTTTTTCAGCAACATCTTAATTTACACCACTCAAGTCTTTTAATTTAGCACATATTGACCCATTTTTCTTTGTACTACTTATCATTAGAAATTTGGCCTTCATTCATTTTTACTCTAAAATTTTCTTTTAAAGCTTTTTATCATATTCATAATTACTTGATATTTGAAGACCTTATACACTTTAGGCCTCACTATAGCTTGCTAAACCATGAAATTAAGAATTCTAGTTGTACAATAATCCATACTATGTATTTTGTTGTTGTCTTATCATTGCCTTTGTCTTTAACATTAGATATTTCCATATTACAATAAAAGGAGGACACAATATCAATACGCATTTTCTAAAAGAGTAAAAGTTATCACATAATAAATTGCAAGCAACTATAAACATCACTTGCAGAAATTTTCATCAATTGAGGGATAATATATATTTATTAAAAAATAAAAAATAAGTTTCACATTCATCGTTTTAGTATAGACTAACAAATAATAAATTTGAAATATAAGATGTCAACTTTATTAAACTAATAAAAACACCTAACTGCCCGCATATTCATTGAAATAATAAAAAAATTTCAAAAACTACAAGCACGATTTGTCAAGATGCAAATCTTATCAAACAAGTGCAGAGTAAAAAAGTGCCTATAATGTTGATTCAGTTGAATGTAGCATAAATAAGAATTAAAATTTAGAATCATAACACATAAAACTCAACAATTAGCTTAATTTCATTGGTTATTATTTTCCTGAGTTTCGTTACATTGCTCTCTCGGGGTTTGTGGTCTTTTTTTTTTTCATTTTCAAAGTCTTTTTTTTTATTCTACTCTTGCTCTATCAGAATTAAGTAATCTCTTGTTGGAATTCGCAGCGGAAGGTTCACGAATCACCTTGTCTCAAACAACACAAGAAACGAGAAGTAATACAAGATAAAAGAAAATAACAAGATAAGGCAGTGAGAGATCCACTATCAAAAGATAAAGACTTTTATAAGAGTCTACAAGAAAAACTTCACTCTTTCTTACTCAACTAAACTCTTTCATCAAATCTCGACAGTGCCTCCACCTTCAGAGAGAATCTTCAAGAGAGCACCACGAGAAACCACCATGAGAGACCACCGAGAAATACTAGAAAGACTCACACACGAGAACTAACACTCTCTATCTCTCTATTCTCTCTATTCTCT
Source organism: Trichopus zeylanicus subsp. travancoricus (assembly GCA_005019695.1). Taxonomy (NCBI): domain Eukaryota; kingdom Viridiplantae; phylum Streptophyta; class Magnoliopsida; order Dioscoreales; family Dioscoreaceae; genus Trichopus; species Trichopus zeylanicus. The sequence continues at coordinate 2,634,918 of RXID01022274.1, forward strand.
CTATTCCTCTCTCTCTATTTCTCTCTAGTTCAACCTTAATACTACGTCACACCTAAGCCCTATGTATTATACTATATTTATAGACCATTATTGAATTTGAGGTTTATTATAATTACAACTCCTAATATTACAAATCAATCATAAATCTAAATCCAACTTTGGATTCCTATTTTAACTTAAACTCTAATTTGAGTTTGAGACACCTAAAACTCAACAACCTCTACCATTAATTATTATTCAAAGATACAACATGCTACCACAAACCTGACTTGTGTTTTCAAAGGAAAGAATGGTTAAATATTCAATATTCTGAATCTATCTTTGAGCAATCAAAAAATGTATTTAATGTAATACGAGTTGATGAATGCCTGAAATTAAATAACTCTTGAGGGATCTCAGATGTGCATGCCCCATATTATTTTAATACATAACTGTTCTATAAGGTATAATGAAACAAACACAGGTTGAATAACCAACATCAACCAAGTGATATTTATTTAAAAAAACAAAGACTTGTCAGAACTAAAATTAGTATATATTATAATATTTTATAATTGAATATGCTCACCTTCAAGGACTCGAAGTCAATTTGGTCTTCACAAAATATCTTTAAGGATGGCGGCATCATGCGTAGAACCTTTACAACCAGCTAATACATAATTATGCTTTAAGTCAAAATTCACCGTTGTAAGAACATTTTGAATAGAATATAATTTCGTACCATGAAATGTAACAACAATACTAGAGGGGACCTTTGCTTCTATGAGTGTCATCGAGTACACCTATGCAATTCTAAATTAGGCAATTTGTTAGTATCTCATAAATAAAGTTTTAAGCGAATATTGCTATATCAATTTAGAATTTTTAGAACATATCTTAAAAATAAAAGTACAAGTTTGGTATATTAGTAATGTATTATGAGACAACAGTACTAAGGAGTCTAAGAAACTCATGATGGAGCTCCGCTACAGCATGTAAAATATAGTGGAATAATTGATTGTTTATTTTTGGGAAACAAATAAAATATTTTTTTAATTATCCTATTCCATTTATCTTGTGAAATTGTATGAAACATAACCAATTATTTTTCCACGACAAACTATTTTTTATTCCTTTAAATAACCTCTTTTTCTAAATAAGTTTGCCAATTTAAAAAATATTGGTGCTTTTCGTGTGCACAACGATTGTTGCTTTTGTATCATCATCATAAAAAACTCTTGAAATAAATTGGCTATGTAATGGTATTGCTCTAGACTAACAAAATTAATGTGATCGTATTGCTTTTTAGGAATATGAGGTTTTCTACACAAGAAGTTACATGATGTCTTATCATTATTCTTAATTACTCATTGTCTTTATGTCGAATTTGAAGGAGTTAATAATTTGCATTGAGCAAGATCTTAGTGATGAGTTGTTTATGCTAAATAATTGTGAGGGCATCATAATTTTAGGTTATGGCATCTCATAAATGAACATGTAGATTGATTAATTCAAGTGTTGTCAAGATGCTTCGTCTAGGTAGTTCTTAAATTTGATTACTATGAAAAAGTATATTAACATTTTTACATAGTGGTAAATGTAAATAAACAAAATCCTTTCAGGGAAATCCAAAGCTGATAAGATGGTTGAATAAAAAAATAAATGAACATTATTGATAAGACTGTTGATAAAAAATGAAGAAATTTTTTATTAGTTTTTAATATTGATTTCTTATAAGTTGAAGTTTCTAAAGGTATATGTGCATTCATAATTATTCCATGCCATCAAAATTTTTGAAAATTTCTACTAATATAATTTACAGGTCCACCTCTCAATTTAAAAAAGTTTTACATGTGAAATCTTGCATTTATATATCACTACAATATTTTGGTTATTTTTGGTATTTAAAAAAACCCCTAACAGTATCAAAAATGATGAAAAAAATTTCAACATTTTTTTCGGTGCCCAAGAAACATCAAAAAAAGTGTGAAATTTTTTTTCGATATTTTAAAATATTGAAAAAACTTATTATCAATGTTTTGTAAGCAATTGACAGATATTGACAAAAAAATAATTCTTGGTATTTTTTCAAAAATGCCAAAAATGTTCTAGCATTTTCTAAAGAAAACACAGGGAGTTTTCTAGTATTTTCATAGGAAATATTGATAATTTTTTGGTTTTTTCACAAAAAATTCCAAGAAATTTTTGGCATTTTCTTTTTAACAATGCTAGGAAAAATGCCAAAAATTTCCCTCTTGGTTGTTTACAATTGTAGTTGCAACAAAATCCAATTCAAGTTTCGTCAGTTTCCAAATGTAGCTAAAATACAAGCTGAAAAACCACTTGATAATTTAGATCAAACAACACAATACATGTATATACATTTTAAAAGTTCTTAGTTTTCTAACACCATAACATAGAGAGTGGAAACCTTGGGACAAGCAAGCCAACAAGTAAGATCTTTACTTAAAAAATTTCATGAGATTTGTGATATCCAACCTAAATAGATTTTTAGTTAGATTTAAAATTTATCTATTTAAGATTATTTATTTTATTGGAGGTTTTATGCAAAAGTAATCTTCTATATTATAAAAGGACTAGAGTTTTCTAGTTCAAAGATTGCACAAGTGACAGTTATGTGTGAAAAAAAAGATATAAAAATATTTTAAGAAAGATGAAGATGAAATTATAGAAAAAATATTTGGAAAGTCAATAAAATTTATGATTTGCATCTGTCAAGATTAAGATAAACAAATAAGTTACTCCATCTTATATTAGTATATATAAATTATTTTAGGTTTTTATGATTTTTGATATTAGTGTATTATGTAGTAAATAATTTGTTAAATATATTATCGATATTATGTGTATTTTGAAATCAAAATAAAACTTTATTTCTAAAAACTTGTGAAACTAAATTATAGAAATTTATTTTGTTATAAAATTGTATAAAGATAAAATAAAAATTTTACTAATTGTCTCCAAGGACATCTATATTATGATTTTGTGATATGAGCATATCAGTAAGAGAAAATCTAACCATGTCGATATATATGTGTGTGTGTGTGTGTGTGTGTGTGTATGTATTTATAAAAAATTAGTTTTAATTTTGTGATGTGTCTAACAGCAAGGGTTATATTGGGGAGTTGTAAGAGTGTCAAACCAAATCAATATAATAGGCCGGACACCAAACCATCTCAACAGCTTAAGCTCATGGAATATGGCCCTTTTTATTATATGTATTGGATTCTATCTATTTAATATCCAATGTGGGACTAATTCATTACATCTGACATTATAACAATCTTCCCCTTCAAGTATGATTTGTCATATCAATTTAACACTCTTAATCAAGAATTCTTTTACTTAACTAGTTCCACCGTCTGACCCATACTAACGGAAAAAGACTAACATGCGACTCAATTTAGTTGCATCATCATGGTAATTTCGGTCTTAAGAATTTTTACAGCTTCAACCTGAAACTCTGATACAACTTATTGGGGGAGTCAAAAGAGTGTCGAATCGGAATAATATAGAGGGCCGGATACCAAACCATCCCAAGAGTTTAAGCTCATGGGATATAGGTCTTTTTTCACTATATATATTGGACTCTATATCCAATATCCAATGTGGGACTAATTTATCACACCTGATATTATAATAGGGTTAAATGTGATATCTTATGATGTAACCTAATTTCAAATATTATGTATGTGACCTATTGTATTAAGTTTGTAATTGCAATTGATATTGGAGATTAAAATATATTTTGAATAAGAAAATGATTATATTTCAAAGTTTTGAATTTGATAAGATAATTTGATCCAACATATTATGTTTCTATTATGTTATGTTTTATGATTATATGATTTTAAAATATGTGTGAAATTTAGTTTTTAAAAACTAAATTATATGTATATTTTAATATGGATGACTCATTTATTTGCAGATTGAAGTTTAGTCAGTATTAAGAGATCTAGACAAGTAAATTTTACTAGTTAATTAAAAGTATTATATTTTAATTCAATTAAGATTTATGTAAATATGTAAGTTTGAAAATTGAAATTCACTCTCATGTATTTTGAAAAATTATTAATTCCAATTATAAGATATTATTCTTGTATAGATGTATTTAAGTATAACTTTGTATGTTTATGAGAGTTTATGAGATATCAATCTCATAAACATACAATGTTGTTACGTAACAACTTTTCAAATTTTCAATTAGGGCCATAACAATTTAATAGTATCAGAGCTTGACGTTGCAAAATTGAATTTCAAATATCCTATGATGCATATATTGAGGTTTAATATGTTAACATTTTTCAGATGTAATTATTTGATGCTTCTTAGGACTTTAGATTATTCTATAAGTAATTTGAAATTAAAATTGAAGAGGGTATGATTTATTAGCTTGATCTACATAGAAAGTATCTTGAAACTACATGACTTGAATTGAAATGTTATGGTAAATTTTCTTTGAAATTCAAATAATTTTTGAGAATTTAAGAATTGTCATTAATATTATATCAAAGTAGCACAACAAAATTATAATGGATTTATACTTGAGATTTAAAAATAAATTTAATATCTGATTGTTAATTTAGATATTTTAAATTTGGGGACTAAATTTTTAAAAGGTAGGAGTATTTGATATTTAGTCTAAATAGAATTTTAGTTAGATTTAGACTTTATCTAGTTAAGATTATTAATTTTATTAGGGATTTTATGAAACAATGATTTTCTATGTTATAAAAGGACTATGCTTTCAAGAAAGAAATATAAAAATATTTTGAAGAAGATGAAGATGAAAATTATAAAAAAATTATTTGAGAGTAAATCAAATTTACGACTTGCATCTATTATTGAGATAAGCAGATAAGTCACTCCATATTATGTTAGTGTATATAAGTTGTTTTAGATTTTTATGATTTTCAATATTAGTACGTTATGTGGTAAATAATTTGTTAAATATATTATCGATATTATGTATATTTTGAAATTAAAATAAAATTTTTTTAAAAAAACTTGTAAAACCAAGTTATAGTTATTTATTTTATTATAAAATTATATAAGGACCAGAGAATGATTTTGTTAAATGTCTTATAGTAAATCTATATTCTGATTTTGTGATGTGACTCTATTAATGGAAAAAATCCTAATCATATCGATATCTATATGTGTTTATGAGATATTGATTCCGATTATATGATGTGACCTAACCATAGAGGTTAAGTGTGGTATCTTATGATATGACATGATTTCAGGTATTATGTATATGACCTGTATCATCGGATTAAGTGTGTAACTGTACTTAATACTGGAGATTAAAATATATTTTAAATAAAAAAGTGAATGCATTTAAAAGTTTTGAATTTAATAAAATAACACTATTATCTATCCAATATATTACATTTCGATTATGTTGTATTTTATGATTATATAATTTTAGAATATGTGTTAAATTTAATTTTTAGAATTTAAATTATATGTATATTATAATACGAATAACTTGTTTATTTGAATATTAAAGTTTAGTCGACATTAAGAGATCTAATTAAGTAAACTTTAATAATTAATTAGAAGTATTGTATTCCAATTCAATCAATATTTATGTAAATTTATACGTTTAAAATTTAAGATTTATTCTCACATATTTTTAGAAATTGTTAATTCTAATTATGAAATATTATTTTTATATAAATGTATTTAAATATAATTTTGCATGTTGATAGAAATTTATAGGATGTTAGTCTCATAGGCATATCACGATATCATGTGTTAACTCTCCAATTTTTCAATTTATAGCATGACATGATCAGCTTCACAACCAACATACTGTGGTATGGAGGCCACGTCCATGAGCTATGGTGGTGCTTTGTTGGGATTCGCAGTCGAAGGTTCACGAATAACCTTATTCTCAAACAATAAAAGAAACGAGAAGTAATACAAGATAAAAGAAAATAACAAGATAAGGCAGCGAGAGATCCACTATCAAAAGAAAATGATTTTACAAAAGTCTACGAAAAATACTTCACTCTTTCTTACTCAACTAAACTATTTCTCCAAGACTCGACAACGCCTTCACTTTTAGAGAGAATCTCCAAGAGAACACCATAAGGAACCACCACAAGAGACCACCGAGAAGTACTAGAATGACCCACACACGAGGGTCGACACACTCTCTCTTTCTCTTCTCTCTCTTCTCTTTATTCCTCTCTCTCTATTTCTCTCTAGTTCAACCTCAATACTACACCACACCTAAGCCTTATGTATTATAGTATATTTATAGATCCTTATTGAGTCTAAGTTTTACTCTAATTACAACTCCTAATATTACAAATCAATTATAAATCTAAATCTAACTTTGGATTTCTACTTTAACTCAAACTCTAATTCGAGTTTGAGACACCTTAAACTCAACAATTTTTACCTTGGCTTGAACTCAGGCATGCCACCATCACGAATCTTCAGCCATCATCTCTCATCCAGCTCCTACCCCTAGGCTACTAGCTTATTTAGCTAATCACAAGACGCGAGCTCGAGCCAAACACGAATTTGCTCTTCATACCTACAGTCTTGTACTTTTGGAAGCTTTTCGTATGACCTGTGTCTATTGTTGTAGTAAAAGTAATTCGAGAAGAACATTTATCTCTGATCAAATTACTCCAAGTATCATTCTTCCTCTTCACTACTGTAGCTATCGAAATTCCTCCTGCAATGGTGTTCCCTATTAATTAATAAACATTGTCACACTTCTCACCTTTCATCAAAATTCTAATACTGCGTGTCACCTTCATGACTCCATCTCTTACTGAATAATTACAGCCTTTTGAATCCAATACACCAAGTGAAATTCTATTCCTTCACATCTTGGGGCATGCCTCACTTTAGTAAGAGTACGAATCACTCAATCAAACATCTGGATTTTGACTGTTCCCACACCAGCGATCTCACAGGCTGAATTATCGCCAACTAAACAGTACCTTTCTTCTTATTCTCCTTATAAGAAGTAAACCAATCCTTTATAGAGTAAATAGGATAAGAACTACAGGAATCTAAAATTTACTTACTAGAAGTGCCGATTTCTGCGGATACTATAAGAACGTCTCCATCCACACTATTCTCAGAAGTATCATTCGCTATTACCATTGCCTTATTGGAGGACTCTATCTTTCCACATTCAGGGCAATACTATCTAATGTGGTCATATCTCTTACATGAATAATGTTATACTTTCTCCATCAATTTTAATTTGAACTGTTGTTTGCCTTCTCTATATTCTCTTAATCTTCCTTTTTCGTGAGCCACCAATCCTTCACCAAACTCCATATTAATGTTGGAGTTTCTCATTTTCTCATTAGAAAGAAGACTAGTTGTCACATCTTCCATCTTAAGAGTTTTTTAACATACAGAATTGTGGTCACAATATGATTGTATGGAATAGGAAGAGACATCAGAAGAATCAGCACCTTATTGTTCTCTTCAAACTTCACACCAACTTTCAATAAATCATTGATAATCTTATTGAAGGCATTCAAGTGATGTAATATAGTTGTAACTTTGCTCATACACAGTCCGTACAACTATTATTTCAGATAGAACTTATTTGTGAGGCTTTTTGACATGTACAACTTCTCAAGTTTTGTCCAGATGTCCATCGTCGTCTCTTCATCAATGATATTGTACAAAACATCATCTATCAAGCTTAAAATAATTAAATTCAATGCCTTTTGATTTATCTCTTCCCAGTCTTCATCGCTTATATTGGCCGGCCTCTTTTCCTTTTCCTTTAACATCTTTTACAGACCTTGATAAGTAAGAACTGCTTTCATCTTCTTCTGCCATAAGGTAAAATTTATCTTGTCGTTAAACTTCTCCACCTCGAGTAAGGAATTTACCATCCTAGTTATTTGCTCCTAAGCTCTAATACCGATTGTTGGGATTCACAGTGGAAGGTTCATGAATCACCTTATTCTTGAATAACACAAGAAACGAGAAATAATACAAGATAAAATAAAATAATAAGATAAGGCAACGAAAGATCCACTATCAAAAGAAAAGATTTGTACAAAAGTCTAAAAAAAAATTTCACTCTTTCTTACTCAACTAAACTCTTTCTCCAATACTTGACAACATCTCTACCTTCAGAGATAATCTTCAAGAGAATACCACGAGAGACGACCGAGAAGTACTAGAAAGACCCACACATGAGAGCTGACACTTTCTCTCTTTCTCTTCTCTCTATTCTCTTTATTCCTCTCTCTCTATTTCTCTCTAGTTCAACCTCAATACTACACCATACCTGAGCCCTATATATTATAGTATATTTATAGATTCTTATTGAGTTTGAGTTTTACTCTAATTACAACTCCTAATATTACAAATCAATCATAAATCTAAATCCAACTTTGGATTCCTACTTTAACTCAAACTCTAATTCGAGTTTGAGACACCTAAATCTCAATAGTGCTAGGCTGCACTTGCTCTAGAAGAGGTGCTCAAGGTTGTGGTGCCACGTGAGTAGCTTGGCAAGCAGAGACTAGTTGCCATTGAACCGCTCTTGCAGTACTAGACCTTCTCCATTTTCTATGAGCTTTATTAGGTTCTGAGAGCATTCTAGGTCAAATTCATTGAAGGACAATGAAGGCATGAAGGGAGTAGTGACATGCTTAGAGTTTAGAAGCTGAGGGAGATGCATGGAGTTGTCTAAGATGGAAGGATCATAGTGCATTTGGTGAAACATTTGATTCTCATCCAGTTGTGTGGATGCAATTGTTTTGAAGTGGTCTACTTGGTCCTCTTCTTATGCTTGATTTGGTGGAATGCCTCTCTGGTGGTTCTTCTTCTTGAATACACTACAGACCATCCATCTTCCTATAATCCACAAAAAATAGCACATTAGTTAATGTAATTGAAGTATATGATGATTGTTAATCTCTCAAATGTATGATGATTGTTAGTCTCATATAACTTGTTTGTACATCAAGACTAAGATCACAATTGAACAATCTCAAAATCATGATTTTTTATAAATTTTTCATCTATATACATGAAATAAAAATAGTTGTTCATCATAAAGAAAAGAGTGTTTGTCATCAAATTTTGATATTCACAACATTAAGCATAGCTCTCAGAAAGCCCAAGCTTAAAAATAACATCAGCCAAGTAGGAGTTTACCTTCCCTGCAAGTTGAAATAGCTTTTTCCTCTCTATCGTGAAGGTACCGGTTTTCTCTATACTAGAGTTGATATCTGTGAATTTTGCAGCTATTCTATCAACTTGAACTAAAGAACCATCATAATCTATCTTATAATGCTTGACAACCATGTATACAAATGAAAAATTAGCATGCAACATACTTGTCGAATATAATAATCTAGTGCAATGCTTTGCCCAAACACACTCCCAATAGTACAGATTCCATCAATGCTAAAATTCTTCAGCATTATGTGGTCAAGCCCAGCTTGCATCTACGATTCCAAATTTGTTTTTTCTACCACTGAGTAATATTGAATACTGATAAATGAAACATAGAAATTTCAGGATGGTTCCAAATGGGAAAGAAGAAATACAGCATGCACTAACATAATCATATGCATTATGCCAGAGTACTTAATCCCAGTGGTAACTACATTCACCCAGCTACTTGGTAGCCACCAATAAGTGAAATCAAGATCAGACAACGCAAAAAAAGCAGTTTAGTTTGGAAGAGCAGAGATGCAAAACTTGGTAGCATTCACAGTATTTCTTGAGGCAACTTGACTTTTTGCAATTGCATTCTCCTTGATGTTGGGCTGAAGCTAGAGTCTTGTTATCTTCTTCGTAAATGTGAAATTTTAATAAATAAACAAAATAGAAATAACAAATGACAATTTACTAGCCATCTAAGAGTTGAGGTTGAGTTTGTACCCCAACATCGTATGAAGATTCAGATGCTCTTATCACTTTTGGAGCAAATGTGAGTGGATTGCAAGATTCTATTTGCTTGCGAGTAGAAAGTACAATCTCTTCATGAATGAGCTTTTTGACACATCCATGACGAGAACACAACTCAATACAGTAGAAATAAGTGAAATCCCGATATCAAAAAGTTAGATGGCTCACTAGTTTTTCTCCTTATAGAATATCGAGTTCTTGGCTGTTGTGGGAATCAAAAGAGTGTCGAACCAGAATAATATAGTGGGTCAAACACCAAATCATCCCAAAAACTTAAGCTCATAGGATATGAGCCTTTTTTACTATATATATTAGATCCTATCTATCCAATATCCGATGTAGGACTAATTTATCACACTTGACATTATAACAATCTCCCCATTCAGGCGTGATTTGACCACATCAATTTTAACACTTTTAATCAAGAACTCTTTTACTCGATCAATTTCACCGTGCGACTCATACCAATAGGTTTTTATTTCATTCTTTTGATTTTTTTAATAGAAACTAACATGCGACTCAATTCAGTCGCACTATCATAGTAATTTCAGTCTTAAGAGTTTACACAGCTTCAAACCTGAAGCTCTGATACCCTTATTTAGGGGAGTCGAAAGAGTGTCGAATCAGAATAATATAGTGGGCCGAGCACCAAACCATCCAAAAAGCTTAAGCTCATGGGATATGGATCTTTTTCACTATATATATTAGATCCTATCTATCCAATATCCGATGTGGGACTAATTTATCACACCTAACATAGATCAATACTCTCAAGATGTCTTGTGACAGCTAGGCTACTTAGTATTTTATGAGAGTTGGTAATATTGGAGTTTCGCCTCCATCGTTGTAATCTTCTCTTTCTCTTCTCATCAATACAATATCTTCTGGATCATCTTCACCACATAAATCTCTTATCTGGTATCTTTTTTTTTCTTTTATTCTTCTTCTACATTGTGAATTATGGTGAACATTGATATTTAGCACTACAAATAGTATTAGATCTTGGTTCAACATGTCTACTACGAAGTTTGATATAGAGAAATTCAATGAAAAGCAAGTATTTCCTATTTGGCAAGTAAGAGTTCATGCAATTCTTACTCAACAAGGGTTGAGAAACACATTGGAGAACATCAAGTCTAAAGATATCACCGAAAGTGTCTGGGAAAACCAAAAGGCTAGTGCACATAACACAATCATTCTCAATCTTACCGATGAGGTACTCTATCCATTTCTTGATGAAACATCACCTTCAGAGTTATGAAAAAAGCTAGAGAAATGATATATGAGTAAGTCTATCTCAAATCGAGTTTACTTAAAATAGAAGCTCTTCAATTTTTGAATGAGAGAAGGTATAAATATAGTTGATCATCTTAATGCTTTTAATAAACTAATCTCTCAATTATTAAGTATTAATGTTAAAATTGAAGATGAAGACAAGATAATTATTTTATTATCGTCTTTACCTCCTTCTCTTAAGAATCTGAAGACTACTCTCACGTATGGTAAGGATTTGAAATTTGATGATATTTCTATTGCCCTTCTATCAAATGAATATTTAAAAAAGATTGAAGGGGATGTGTCATACTCAGAAGCATTGATTGTCTGAGGTCGTACCAAAGAAAAATCAAAGATAGGTCGTTCTAGATCCAAATCCAAAGAAATAAACTGTAAGTATTGTAAAAAGATGGAACATGAAATTAAAGAGTGTTGGAAGCTCAAAGCAAAGAAAGAAAGAGAATCTCAATCTAAAGAGCAAGCCAAAGGACAAGTGTCAGTTGTTAAAGGGAGTTCTGATGATGATTTTGGTAATATTCTCTCTATTAGTTCTAATTTGGATTGTTATCATGATACTTGGATTCTTGATTCTAGTTGTTCTTATCACATGTGTCCTAATAAGGATTTGTTTGAAGACTACAAGTCCTATGATGGTGGTTTAGTTTTGATGGGTAATAACAATCCATACAAAACTATTAGAATTGTAACAATCAAAATTAAGATGTTTGATAATATTATTAGAACTCTTACTGATGTTAGACATGTTCCTGATTTGAAAAAGAATTTGATCTCTTTGGGTGCTTTGGATTCTTTTGGTTATAAGTATTCTGCTGAAGGTAGAGTTCTTAAGGTTGCTAAAGGCTCATTGATAGTGATGAAGGGCCTAAAGCGTGGGAATTTGTATGAGTTAGTAGGAAAAATCGTTGAAGGTAGTGCAGCAATTTCTCAGTCTTCTTCTTTTGATATAACCCACTTATGGCATATGCGTCTCGGTCATATGAGTGAATAAGGTTTAAATGAGCTCAACAAAAGAAAATTACTGAAAGGCCTCAACTCATGCAAATTGGATTTTTGCTATGGAAAATAATCCAAGGTAAAGTTTAACACCAATACTCATTGCACTAAAAGTTTAATTGATTATATTCATTCTGATGTGTGGTGCTCTTCTATTCCATCAAAATTTGGTGCTTATTATTTTGTCAATTTTATTGATGATTTTTTCAGAAAAGTGTGGATTTATATTTTGCATCACAAAGTTGAAGTGTTTTCTATTTTCAAACGGTGGAAAACTTTAGTTGAAAAAAGGACTAGTAGAAAAATCAAGTACCTCTGAAGTGATAATGGCGGAGAGTAAAAATTAACAGAATTTCTCAAATTCTATGAAGATGAAGGCATCAAACATCAATTTATCATCCCAGAAAAATCTCAATAAAATGGTGTGGATGAAAAGATGAACAGAATCTTGTTAGAGAAAGCACGTAGTATGCTAAGTACAACTAATCTTGATAAAGATTTTGGGCAGAAGCACTCAATATAGCATGTTTCATTATGAATCACTCGTCTCAAACAGCTATTAATTACAAGACTCTTGAAGAGGTATAGACTGGTCAACCTGCAAATTATTCTTCTTTAAAGATTTTTGGTTGCTCTACTTATGTGCATGTTGTCAAGGATAAGTTAGATGCACGTTCCAAAAAGTATATTTTCTTGGGTTATACCAAAGGTGTTAAGGGCTATCGTTTGTGGGATCCTACTATTTCAAATGTAATTATTGAGAGAGACATAGTATTTGATGAAAGTGTTATATTAAAATCTCTCAAAAAAGGTCCGAGTGATATAATGCAAGTGAAAGTGAAGCATGTAATTTCTTTAGAAGAAGATATTCAGGATATGCTCAACTCTCAAGAAAATTTTAAGAATCAAATTTCTGAGAACACTCCACTTCGAAGATCTCAAAGAAACATAAAACCACCTGAAAGGTATGATTTTGAAGATATGGTAGCTTTTTCTTTAGTTACTAACAATAGTAATCCTTCTTCCTATAAAAAAGTAGTGCATGATAAGAATTCTTCTCAGTGGCAAGCTGCTATGAATGAAGAGATGGATTCCCTTCAAAAGAATCATACTTGGGATCTGGTGAAATTACCAGAAGGTAAAAGAGCAATTGATTGTAAGTGGGTATTTCGAAAGAAAGAGTATTTTTCTGAGATAGATGGTGTTAAATTTAAAACCCGTTTAGTTGCAAAAGTGTATTCACAAAAGGAGGATGTTGACTTTAATGAAATTTTATCTTATGTGGTTAAATACACATCTAGTCATTTTCTACTTGCTTTAATTGCTTTTCATAATCTTGAGTTAGAACAACTTGATGTCAAAACTGTCTTTCTGTGTGGAGAATTAGAAGAACAAATTTTTATATAACAACCTGAAGGGTTCATCCAAGAATGCAAGAAAAATTTTGTCTGCAAGTTGAACAAATCACTTTATGGTTTGAAACAGTCTCCAAGGCAATGGTATAAAAGGTCTAATAGTTTTATGCTGGGATAAGATTTCATCCATTGCAAACATAATTGCTGTGTCTATTTTAAGATGCATGCCAATAACTCATTTATTATATTACTTATTTATGTTGATGATATGCTTATCGCTACTCAAGACATATCTCTACTTAATGATCTAAAGCTTAAAATGAAAAGGAATTTGAGATGAAAGATTTAGGTGCTACAAGGAAGATTCTCAGTATGGAGATTGATCGAGATCGAAAGCATAGCAAATTATGGCTCAAACAGAGCAAGTCTCTCAAGAAGATTATTTCACGTTTTCATATGCAAAATTCAAATTCCATCAGTACTCCTTTGGCATCTCACTTCAAGCTTTCAGCACAACTATGTCCTTCTACAGATGAGGAGTATGCATACATGGAGAACATGTTATTTTCAAGTGCTGTTGGAAGTCTAATATATGCTATGGTATGCACAAGACTTGATATTGCACAAGCAGTCAGCGTTGTTAGTCGTTACATAGCAAATCCAAGAAAAAAGCATTGGTAAGCTGTGAAATGACTATTAATATATATCAAAGGTACTCTTAATATTAGCTTATGTTTCGACAGGAACATAGTTCAAGAGACCAAAATTATTAGTTACGTCGATTCAAACTATGCTGGAGAGTTTGATCAACGATGATCCCTCACTAGTTATCTTTTCACTCTTTGTGGAGAACCTATTAGTTAGAGGTATACCTTACAGTCAACCGTGGCATTATCTACAACAGAGTCAGAGTATATGGCAGCTACAAAAACTGTCAAAAAAGCTCTATGGCTAAAAGGATTGCCAAGTGAAGTTGGTTGTTCTCAAAATATTCTTCCTATTTTTTGTGACAGTCAGAGCGCCATAGACCTTGTGAAGAACCAAATATACCATGCCAGATCAAAGAATATACATGTCTGATTTCACTTTATTCGGGACATTATTGAAGATAGCGAGATTTCTTTATAAAAGATTCATACTTCAAGAAATTCTATAGATATGTTGATGAAAGTGATTCCGATTGACAAGTTCAAGCTTAGTTTGGACTTGATCAATGTTCAAGGTCTTTGATCCTGTCCCATGAGGTAATGGCAAAAACATTTATTGAAGATTCAAATTTAGAGAATAAGAGAATTCGAGCCAAGGTGAAAATTATTTGCTTAATTGTGTCTCGAATCTAAATTTTTCAAAGAGTCTTAATTATATTAGAAAGTAATTTAGTGAGTTTAATACTTATCTGAATTTATCTTCTACTAGAAGACTTAAATTAGTAGAAGTCTTATGAGTCAGTCTTCTACTTTGACTCAAACATAGTTAGGTCACATCTATAAATACCCTATTCATGTAAGGATTTCAACATAGAGTGAGAGAGAGAGACATAGATCAATACTCTCAAGACATCTTGTGATGGCTAGGCTATTTAGTCTTTTGTGAGAGTTGGTGATATTGAAGTTTCGTCTCCATCATTGTAATCTTCTCTTTCTCTTTTGATCAATACGATATCCTCTGGATTGTCTTCGCCACATAAATCTCTTGTCTGATATCTTTTTTTTTCTATTCTTCTTCTACATCGTGAATTGTGATGAAAATCAATATTTAGTGCTATACTTGGCCTCGTCCTCAATTCTTGAGATTATCATGGGCATGGGCGTGAGCGGCTCGCTCGTGGGCGGGCGAGAGAGATGCAGCCAAGCACGCAGACTCAAGGCAGGTAGCAAATGGAGGGAGATGACAAATCCTAGGGTTAGGGTTTTAGCTCGATCCGATTGGGATTTTAGAAAGAAAAACCTGGCATTTTTAAGTTTAAATGCGGAATTTTGTCATGACTATTTGTATACAAACGCTCTAAAATTTTTGGCCTTTATTACTAAACTCCGATAATTTTTTAATATTTTAAAAAGTTAAAAATATGGAATTTTTTTGACTTTTATATATAAGTATCAAAAATATATAAATATTAAAAATTTTCGGTTGATGATTTTCTGACATGCTCTTTAAAAGACCGAAAAATATCTATATTTTTCCAATATTTGCGATGTAGTTACCTAAAAAAACTGAAATTATTATAGTGTATGCTCGAAAGTTTGGTGCTATAAATTATTTCAGAGAATATATTTTTCTTATTAATAAATTAAATAGTTGACTACTTGGTAATAACAATATAGCAAAATAAAACTAATTTAACTATGGTAAGCACGAGCCTGGATCTACAATTTCACTCCATTTTCACAAACATCTCTAAACCTAATAAAAAACAACAAAATTGCCAACAATCCAAGAAAAAAATTCAAAGAAAAGATAAACATCATCTCGAATCCGAAGCTTTCTATTGAGAATATCACAGATGTCGACAAAGATGATGCAATTTCAATTCAAGTCATAAGATCTAGATCTCATACAATACATGCATATCAACAACTCTTCAGATTAAAATAACTTAGAAAACACAATGAAAATCAAAACTGAGAGAAAAAGATATTTGAATTTCTCGAGAAAATCATTAGAGATCGAGAAGAATTCGAAATCAAAGATGAAAGTGAAAGAAAAAGAGGTACAAGAGCTTTTAGCATTAAAGAGAAAGAGAGAAAAAATGAAAAGATCTGAGGAGAACAAAAAGGGTGAGAGATTTAATCTTGCAACAGATATCAACCGGAGAATAAGGGGATATAGAGTATTATGCTTGTTTAGTGTCAAACTAGTGAGAATATCATTTGGGATAACAAGATCTCTCAATATAAATTTTGGAATCCAACATGTGATCTCATGTGCTAAATTGTAAAATTTAAAATTTTATTGTCCAACTATATGTGGGGAACTAGTAAATCCTAAATTTGTTGAAATTTAAAATTTTAAAATTTTGCATAATAGACACAAAATTTTTATAACTATAAGAATTTAAAAGTATAAATATTTTAAAATCACATGAAACAAACATGCCCTAAACAAGAGTAGCACATGATTCAATTTTGATTTTGATTATGAGGGTATTTTAGTAAGTTCACACATTGGATCTTGGGTTACAAGTTAACATGAGATCATAAAAGGTTACTCACGAAGAGGGATAAAGAAACAAATATAAATTATATGTAATTTTTTTATTACAAATAGTTATATATAATTTTGTAAGTTTTTGATAAGTTATTTTCAAATAACCCAAAAAATTGTATAAAGATATCCTCTTTATGTCTCAATAGCTTTTTTTTTTAGTAAACTAGCCTTTACCTTTAATAAGTCTTGTCTTAGAGGTAAGGAATAAAATATTCAAGAGATGTATCCTTACAAAAAGAGGTTTGAATTCACTAAACTCCCTTAAAAATAAAAACATCCCCATGTTTTTAACCAACCAATCACTGTAAAACAAAAAACAAAACAAAGGTTCATATTTGAGCAGCAACAATAACATCATTTAGTTATCTCTATGTCTCTTGGAGGCCAATCCTGCTGAACGAACGAGGTTACCAATTAATATCCATGTGAAGTAAGATCATCAATGAAAGTAGACAACTCAATTCTCAAGTTTTCATTACAAGAATACATCCACATTTTGAAAGTAAAGCATATATTACTGATCAGAGTAGAGGAAATCCTCTATTTATACTGGAAGATTATGATATTTTTCTCATTCCAAATGTACCATAGCAGAGATATGGAAACAACATCTCCGACTGCAAGAAGTCTTGGATTTAGGTTTCCTCTCCATTTAGTCTATAGATGAGTATAGAGGTAGGGACTTGTGCAGTCTATAGCTTTGTGCTTAGTTTTTGCCATATTTCTAGAATGAAGGAGTAGATATAGAATAAGTGATCAATATTTTCTAGTTCTACATTATAGAACATATAGGGATGAATATGGCCTTTCCAAGCTCTTTCTTCTAGGTTAAACATAGTGAGGATTTTTTTTGTGAAAGGCTAAGTAGGAGAAGATTTTGACTTTGATAGGACAAGGCAATTTCCAGATATTGTGGGAAAAGGAGGAGATTATATATACCTCTATCCACTAGAAAGTGCTACAAAAGATTTTATAGAAAAGGAATTACCCCATCTCTAGGCAAGACTATCAAAATTTTGTCGATCCTTGATGATGAGAAGCTCCCTGAGATTAGCTTCTAGTGATCTAATATCAAAAGGAGCTCTTCTTTTAATTAGAGTCCCTTGAGTTCATGCATCAACAATGGTTACAGAGGGAGTTTTTGCAAACTGAGCTATAGAAGGTTATAATATTTCAACACTTAATCCATTTAGCCACCTGCCTTTTTAGAAGCACACTGTCTGTCCATTCCTAGTGGAATAGCCCACACTAGTTTTTAATTGCTTTTTTACCTATATAACCCCCTTCCAGAATAGAGAGTAGACTCTAGGTTCTCTATAATGTAAGGAAGGAGGGCCACCCTTGTAGTAGTTGGTTAAAACCATTTTTTTCCATGGATTTTCATTCTCCTGAAAGAGTTTTCACCACCATTTCAGAAAAGGCCCTAATTTAAGATCAGTGATTTTTGACCCCCCCCCCCCCATAAGCCACCATTTTCTTTAGAAGAACATATCAGTCTTTAGCTTGCCAGGTGAAACTTCTTCTCATCCTCTGATCCCCTCCATAGAAAATGGGCTCTTATCTAATAGAGCCTTTTAAGTACTCATTTAGGGAGTTGATAAAATGCCATCTAATACATGGTTGTTGTGGATAGAATGGAGTTAATTAGTACTATTCTACCCCTAATGGAGAGGTATTTCCCCTTCCAAGTATCCAAATTTTTTCTACCTAATGTAACATTAGCATCCGGACCTCTTTATGTAGTTCATAGTCTTTAATGGGTAGGCCTAGGTATTTGAAGGGGAGATCTTCAATTTTGTAGTTTGAAATATCAGCCAAAATAGCACATATACTCTAAGGGCAGTCCCTAAGTTTAACCATAGAGCTTTTATGGAAATTAATTTTCAGACCCAAAAGACCTTCAAACATATATAGGATGCATTTTAGGTTTAGGAATTGGTTTGGATCAGCTTCCCCAAATATTAAAGTATCATATGCATAGTGTAGATTTAGCACACCGTAAAGACCCTTAATAAGACCAGCATTTTGGGCTAGATGAAGCTTTTGGTGAAGGCAGTCAATTACCAAGATAAAGGTGTAGGGGGAGAGGATCTCCTTGTTTAATCCCCTTCTTGCTATATATGCTACCATGAGAGTTTTCATTCACTAAATTTGATACTTTAACTATTTCTAGAATTTCCTTTATCTATTCATTCATCAAGGACCAAAACTCCTAGCTTTCATGAGTTCCAATAAAGATGACTAGTCCACATTATCATAGGTTTTTTCAAAATCCAACTTTAGCATGGCACCATTTCTCTTCTACTTTTTACATCTAAAAATTATTTCTTGGGCAATGGCAATGCTATCCAAAATATATCTTTTGGGATGAAGGTAGATTGGGTGGGGTCTACTAGGATGCCAATCTTTTTTTCAATCTATCAACTAGCACTCTCAAAAAGATTTTTAGAATACAGTTCAACAAGCAGATAGGCTTAAAATCTTTCAAAAAATTAGCCCCTTCCCTTTTGGGATCAAGGCAAAATTAGCTTTTTCAAGGGAGTCCTCTTGATGGAATAGATCACTGAACATTAGCATAATGTCCCTTTTTAATATGCTCTAGAACTTTTGATAGAAGGTTATAGAGAAATCATTTGGACCCAGGATCTTAGATTTTGCCATGTCTCAGATTGCATGTTTGATTTTAGTCTCTAAGAATTTAGAGTCCAACTCTTTCAAATTTGTTTTAATAGGGTACAGTTTATCCCATTTTGCACTTATTGTCCAATCCTTTACATTGCGAAACAGTTTTTCGTAAAATTCTATAGCATATTTGGCCATGTCTTCTTTAGTAACAAAGCTATTTTCACCATCATTCAACTCTAAAATTGGGTTTACTCTTTTGTTACTAGTTGTCCTATGGAAGAAGGCAATGTTTGAGTCTCCTTTCTGCATCCAAGTTATTCTAGATTTTTGTTTTTTACATTATTTCCTCCTTTTATAGACATTATCTAGTTTCAACTTGAAACCAATTAAGCTATCTTGTTCTTCCTTAGATTTTCAGCCTCTTGGATCTCTTCCAAGGAGAATACATTATCTAAGAGTTTTTTCTTCTAGCATTTATGTTAACAAAGTGGTTTTTACACTACTTGTTGATGTTAGCTCTATGCCATTTTAATTTTTTTTCATCATGTTCTCCACACCATTTGTTCAGTTAGGGTTTTAGTCACTAGGTTGACAAAGCCATCCTCATGGAGTCACATAATTTCAAACATAAATCTCCTTTTCCTAGTTTTCTTAGTATTAGTGGACAACAAAACAGGGAGATGATCATATGTGATCTAAGGAAGAGCTTTGACAATGGCTAGAGAGAATTTAAATTCCCATTTATGAGATACCAAGAATTTTTCAAGTTTGACAAAATCAGATTTTTCCTGTCTATTCAACCAAGTAAAAATTCTATCGGAAAGGGGGCATGTCCACCAACTTGTGGAAGGTGTTCCACTCATTAAATTGCTCTTTATCATAGCTATTTCCCTTGGTATTCTTTGTGTTTGAGTCAAATCTAGTGGCATTGAAATCATCAAAGGTAACCCAAAGTAGATTCCAAGTATCCCTTACATAATTTTATTCAATCTAGCACTCAGTTTTCTTTTCACTGGATTGAAGGGCATCATAGTGGGGTAGAGCCATTTCACTTGAGAGTTAAGAGAAAGGAAGATCATAGAGATTGAGTAGGTCCCAATTAGCTGGTGTAGACTCTGAATAGAGTCATTGCTCGAGCCTATACAAATACCTCCTAAGGCACCTTGAGAGGGTAATGAGAGTTATTGGTCCACTTGTTACCACCTAGGTATTTCACAAATCCTTTTCAAGAGGTTTTTAGTTTTGGTCTCTTGGATGCCAACTATGTCAGCTTTATAGTCACTAATCATGGCCTTAATAGCTCTTTTTTTTAGTAAAAGAGCCCAGACCCCTAACATTCCAAGAAAGAATCTCCCCTTTTGTCATGAGTTCTATCCTTTGTTTTTCAAGGTTCTAGATGGCTACAAATATATTTTTTGTGTCAGGGTTTTCCTTGTGAGTGTCAAAGCCACACATTTCACCCACTTGGGTGAGCTTTTCTAAAGACCAAGATGATAACAAATTACTCTATTCTAGTATGGGGTTGGTGTTTCTATCTCTGAAAGCAACATGGATAATGCAAGAAAGTTTGGAACTACCCGAGCCCTCAGCTACTTTTCATGTGTGTCAATCTCCCACAAACTTTTGCATAGAGGCAAGGCTATTGATTCCATCGAAGATGCAGTGTCTAGGGTTGCAATAGTAGGAGGATGTGAATCTTGGAGTATCGAGGGATTAGGAGAAAGGTTTGAGATTTTGCTCCAAGTCGCATGACCCATCTAGCATTTGAGACCTCTCTAGTCACCTTCCTCTATGATCTCATCTTCCAAAGAGTACTTAATGTTAGAGAATTCAGGTCCCTCCAACCTGTGTCATTCAGTTATCTTGTGCCATGTGGCTTTATCAATCGAGCAAACTGCTCCCCTCTATCTACATTTTTGCATAAAGAAAAGGAAGGAGTGGAAAGAAGCATTGATGGGTGTTGCTGTCTCACTCTTGTGTACTAGACCATGTGGCGTCTGACTCGAGTAGGTCTTGACTTGGTTCTTGACAGGTACTGATGACTTGATTTCGTAGTGTCCTCTGGTGGGACATAAAAGAAGATGAGGGATGATTAATTGCTTTGTGTGTATTGGCGATTAACTTTCTTTTAGTAGTGTTACCAACTACTTGTCATGTTTAGCTTGAAATGTTGTTGATAACTTTGAGCATTAGTGATTAACTTCTTTTGAACAAGGCCTCTAGCTGATTGACTAAGTGAGTTCAAGCCTATCTTTGGTTTAATTCAACATAGTTAATGGCCTTGGCTTTATGCTAATCATTTTTTATTTTCTTAATTGATGACCTCTAAGGTGTGTTATCAATTAAGTCTAAGGTGTTACTAATAGCTTTTGAGTTTGTGTTAACTTAGCCTTAAGGTATGTCATTGATGACTTTGAGCTTATTATCAACTAACCCAGACTTGATTTTGGTTGAATCTGATTTAGTTCAGTTTAAAGTTCAAACTTGGTTTTGGTTTAAATTTTATCTGATTCAATTTGATGTTTAAAACTTGATCTTGAATTAAATCTGATTTGATTTGGTTCGATGTTCAGAACTTAGTTTTGATTTAAATCTGATTTGATTTAGTTATGTTCAAAACTCGATTTTGATTTGAGATTGACTTGATTTAGTTTAATGTTCAACACTCAATTTTGATAAAAGTTTGATTCAATTCAATTTGATATTTAGAACTTGATTTTAATTCAAGTTTAATTTGATTTAATTTGGATTTGGCTCAACCTTGTGTTGGACCCTTATTGGTTTCTTTATGGATCTTTAATGGGTCTTGAATCCAAACCCTTAATGGGTTCGTAATGGATCTTTAATGGGTCTTGAATCTGATACTTGATAGGTTCTTATCAAATCCTTATTAGATATTGGATCCAAATCTTAATGGGTTCTTAGTAGATCTAGGGTCGACTCATTGATGGGTTTTGGTTGGACCCATTTTGGAACCTCATTGGGTTTGGATTTGAACCTTAATAAACTCGGGTCCAAGTTCAAGTCAATTTGGATTCAATTTGGTTTTAGTTCAAGCTCAACTTAGTTTTTGTTGAGGTTCGACCTAATTTTGGTTTGAATTTGAACTTGTTTCAACACAACTAGGATTTGGTTTAAACTTGATTTAACCCAATTAGGGTTTAGTTCGGGTTTGGTTTGACCCAATTAGGGTTTCGTTTGAACTTGGTTCGACCCTATTAGGGTTCAGTTTGAACATGGTTTAACCCAATTAGATTTTAATTTAGACTTGGTTTGGCCTAGTTAGGGTCTAATTTAATGAGTTAACCTAATTAGGGTTTAGTTTAACTTTAATTTATTTTTGGATTGACTTGATTTGATCCTAATCAAGACTAGGTCTGAAAAAATTTGAGTGAGGTTAGCCCTATTTAAACTTAGTTAGAGTTGGATCTGAATTGATTTGGTTTGGGATTAACTCGATTTGGATTTGGGTCCAATTCAACTTGAGTTTTAATCTATCTATTTGATCAATTTAAGTCCATTTGATGGTCGAGTCAATTTAGTTTTATTTATTTGTTCCGGCCAAATTCGCTTGAGTTCAATGTGATTGAGTCAATTTAATTTAATCAATTTATATTAATCAATTTGGTTTGAGAGCCCTCGGGCTATTATGATAGCTTTAGACAAGTTCTCGTGCTAGCCTTAATTTGAATAGATATTCGGTGAGCCCGTATACTAGCCGAAGTCTAATTAGATTTTCAATGAGCTCGTGGGCTGGCCTTAGTCCGATTAGACTTTCAGCAAATTTGCGAGTTGGTCTTAGTTTAAATAGAATATCAACATGCTCACGGGCTAGCCTCAATTTGAATAGACATTTAGTAAGCCTATGGGCTAGCCTTGTTTTGAATGAATGATCAATGAGCCTATAAGCTAGCCTTAATCCTAATAAATAATAAACGAGCCTATGGGCTAACCTTAGTCCAAAGAGACAATCAGTGAGCCCACTTGCTGATTTTAGTTTGAATAAACAATCGGTGAGTTCGCGGGTTGACCTTAAATCGAATAGATGATCAGCAAGCTTGCAAGTTGGTCTTAATCTGAATAGATGATCGATGAGCTCGCAGACTGACCTTAGTCCGATTAGACGCTTGGTGAGCCGCAAGCTGGCCTTAGTTTGAATAAATTTTCAGTGCGCCCATAGGCTAGTCTTGGTTTGAATTTGACTTTCGGATGAGTCCTAGGTTGATAGATAGCAGCACAAAAATTGAGGCCAAACCTTTTTTTGCCGACAAATCTTCTTTTTTTATTTTTTTGATTGTCTTCTATTTCTTTTCTTCTTCCCTAATCTTCGCATACTTTCTTCCTCTTCTCATCCTGGTCTTCACCGAAGCTTCAAATTCTGGTTATATCCTATTGAGTGTGGATGTCTCGAACTTGAATTGGAGTTTGAGTTAAAGTAGGAATCCAAAATTGAATTCAGACTTATCATTAATTTGAAATATTTATTATATAATATTAGGAGTTGTAATTAGTGTAAAACTCAGACTTAATAAGGGTTTATAAATATTTTAGTAATACATAGGGTTTAGATATGATGTAGCAGTGAGATTAAACTAGAGAGAAATAGAGAGAAGAGAGAGTGTGTCACCTCTCGTGTGTGAATCTTTTTGGTGCTTTTTGACGGTCTCTCGTGGTGATTTCTTGTGGTATTCTCTTGGAATTTTGTTTGAAGGTAAAGGCGTTATTAAGACTTAGTGAAAGAGTTTAGTTTATAAGAAAGAGTGTAGTTTTTTTTGTAGACTCTTATAAATCTTTTTAATAGTGGATCTATCACTCCCTCCGTAAATATAATTAAATATTAGGTGAACCACGTATATTATTATATCTTTTTTTTATTATTTTAAATTATTTCTCATTTTTAATATTGTTTGGTCATAAAGTTATTTATGATCCTAATAAGATCCAGCCACACCCAGCAGCAGATGCCATGTGGAAGAAGACCGGACCCTCCACCTTAGATCCTAGCTGGATCCGGCTAGATCTTGGCCAGATCTGGCCTCAGGATGGTGGCAGACAGGCGGTTGGAAGCACCACTAGCATGGGTAGAGCTGGAGAGGATGCAGGACTAGTGGAGCTCCGGTTGGGCGGCGCAATAGTGCAAAGCGTAGGCGGCAGGTCATGGATGCGAACGAGGAACAGGCAAAGCTGAAGAAGAGGGGAGGACCAGTGCAGCTCTGGCAGGATGGTGGTGGTGATGCTGAGCACGGGCGTACCAACCGGGAGAGGTTGTGACACAGACTAGAGGCATGGGAGCAGGGAAGAAGTCGGTGGCACATGATGGAAGTGACCTAGAGGCCTGGGCCAGAGGGACTTGGCCGGAGATGGGATCCTACGCATCACAGTAGAGGAGGAAGGGCAAGCTCGAAAAGCAAGCGATTGGTGGAGATGGGTGGCTCTGTGGGACAGCCATCTACAGGTGGATGTGTTTTGGCTAGCCGCAGGGGAGCACAATGAAGGTACCCAGAATAGTGGTGTCACAAGGACATGAGCCTAGACTATAGTTCCCTCAGAGGAGGAAGAAAGGCAAACAATGAGAAAAGAAGAAAGGTAGAGATTACCTGTTCTCGTTCCTTCTTCCCAATCGATTTGTTATTCTTCAAATCTTCAATTTTTGATGATCTCCCTCTTAATTTTTTGAAATCTAGAAATCTTGCACCTGATCTCATCCTCCCCCCTTCTCTCTTTTTTTCTCATAAGTTTCCATCAATTTTATAGCCCTTAAGGGAAATCAAATCTTTGATTAGTTCAATTTTGAGATGTTGTTGAATTATGATCGTTGATCAAATTAGATTCCATACTTTTGACTGACATACTTGAATTTCACTTTGTTTGATTAGAATTTGTTTTTAGACATTAAGGAGATATTTGTAATTTTTTTTGAAAAATCTAGACCAAATTATAATTTTGTAAATTTTAGGAGTTTTTCATAAAAAATTTATTTATAGAATTTTGAAACTTTCAAAGTCTTTTTTGAATAAAATTTGGAGTTGTTATAAATAAAAACTTGTAAGAGATTTATTTATAAAAATTAAAAATTCTACAAGTTTATTCGTGAATATAAAAGTTTCAAGGGATTTATTCACAAATCCTACATTTTGCAAAGACTTATTTGTAATTCTAGCCCACTTAGTCGGTCTTAGTTTGAGTCCAAATTTTTCAGCAATTTGGGTTCAAATTGAGCTTATTTTTCAATCAAATTTGATCATAATTTAGGTCTAATTGATGTGCATATTCGGACCATAATCTAGTATCATTTAAATTTCAATTCTGACTATATCTTGATTAAATTTAATTTTGGCACAATCACTTCAAACAAATTGCCCTCTTCACTTTTTCTTCTCAAGTTCTGACAAGAGGAGAGGATGTGAATAATTTTTAGGTATTTGGTCCCTATGTCAACGTTTTGATAATTGATTATATTTGTGGGATTTAATTTGTTATAAGGAGTGGACTTGGTTGGGTCGTGGACTCGATCGTCACACAAAATGAATGGGGTTTTGTGTTTAGTTTTGCCTCAAGAAATATGGAGTGTATATTTGACTAGATGCTCCTTTTTGAGAAAGTTAGACATTCTATTATAGATAAAATGAGACACTTTTATTTTGTTGTTCTTGCCCTCAGACACTTCCATTATGGTTTTTTTTTGAAAAATTGGGTATTGATTGGTTGGTATAGGTCTTTCTCCTTTATCATTAATTAGTTGATAGGATCCCCTTTAAATACCTTTTGATAATATAAGGGTCTTCCCAATAAGGCTTGAACTTACTTTTCTTACTTCAATTTTGAATTATGGGTCTTCTCAGTAATAAGATCATTTCTCTCTTCTGAAAGGATCGAAGCCAAACCATCTTGTTGTAGGTCTTGGACATTTGTTCTCAATACATTTTTAAGTTTTGCTGAGCTGCAAGTCTTGCTCCATCCAAATAATCTAGCTTGCCTAGGTAAAGACGAACATTGTCCTCTTTCATAATTTCTTCTTGTAATGTAATTTTTAGGGAGAAAATTTGTACTTCTAGTGGTAAAATTACCTTAGTCTCAAGCACCAATGTGTATGGTGTTGATTGAGGGGGGTTCGGTATGTGTTGTGATAGGCCCACAATGCTTTGAAAAGCTTTTAATACTAGTCTCTTTGTTTTCTGGGATGATTTTCTTTAATATCTTAGAGAGGGTCTTGTTGAACGTCTTAGTAAGACCATACGCCCTTGCATTTTAGATGAATGAATGGCTCTAATCTATTTTGTGATGATTTGCGAATCGTCCTACCTTGAAACTTTGAAGGATGGCTTATTATAAAAAATGATCCTTTAAGAGATGCCGAATTAGTACGAAATATTTTCTCGAAAAAAAAAAGATAATAGTATCTGTTTTTACTTCTTTCAATGAGATTACTTCTGCCCATTAGGATAAATAATCGGTTGTTGCCCTTATGAAATGATCACCTTTGCAAGAATTTTGATTTAATTGGGCTGATAATATTCATACCCTATACTCGAATGGCTATGAGGATACCATTGAATGTAGAAGATTTGGGTATTAATAGATGAAGTCACTAAAAATTTGGCATAGGTGACACCTATTTACATACTCGATGCAATCTCTCACCATCATAGGTTAATAGTAATCCATACGCTTGATTTTCATCATTATGCTTGGGTCTGATTGATAAGCTCCAAGAATTCTAAATGTACTTCATACATGACTTCTTTACCTTCTTTATCTGAAAGATAATGTAGAAGTAATTAATAAAAGACCTTCTATAGAGAGTATTATTGATATGTAAAAAGTTCATGACTCTTTTTTTGAGTTGTGTTCACGCTAATTTATCTTCTGGGTTTCTCTATTTTTGAGATAGTTGATGAATGGTATTTGCCAATCCATCTTCCTCTATTACTTTATGTTTGACACTGAAGATTGTGCTTACCATTTATTTACTATAGACTATGATTAGAATTTCTTCTTGGTCGGGTTCAGCTAGTACTTTGGCCAATTTAACTAAGGAATCAACTTTCATATTAATGGATTATGAAACTTTAGTTATTTAAACAAATGGAATTTGCCCTATGAGTTTTTGAACCTTTTCATAGAATTTTAGGAGCTCAGATTTATAAACTTTATATTCATTTTGTACTTGACTGATGATTAATTGTGAGTCACAAAAAACATATAGGCATAATATTTTCATATTGAGAGTCATTTCTAGCCTTGCAATCAGGGTCGTGTATTCAGTTTTATTGTTTGTGTATAGTTTTATTGCTTATGTATAGTTTTAATAGCGAATAGGAATATCATAAGATACTCTCATTTGGAATGACAAAAATAAGTCCAATGTCTACTTTAATTTATGAAAGCTTTAGTCTGATCTTTGGTCTGATGGATAATATCCTATCAAAGTATAGCTTCCAATATAGTTCCTCTTCTTCAACCAAAAGGATCTCTTTGTCAAGGGTTTGCACTCAATAGAGAATTGTTCGATACTGGATTGTTTGAGTCAATTTTAACCAAAGATCAAATTTAATAAAAATTTAGTCAAAATATTGAATTGAATGTCATAAAATTTTGATCTAAATGTGGGCCTCAATTGGACTAAAATTAGCGATCAAATTCAATCGAAAATTGGGTTTAATTTGAACTTGAATTATTAGGAAATTTGAATTCAAATTAAAGTGAACTGAATGCGCTGGATATTTGGACTAAGATCAAGCGTAAATTCATCAAATGATTGGGACAAAATGAAAATTGTAAAATTTTTGCAAACATGCCCTTGAGCTAATTACATGTTTACAAATGAATCTCACTTCGAGTTTTTCTTACGAATAAGTTTCTGAAATAAAAATTTTATAAAAAAGTCCTTGAAAGCTTTAAAGTTTTAAATTAATCCCCGCAAAGTCTAGAGTTTGCCAATAAACCTTTCAAATTTTTATCTTCGTAAATATATTCCTGAAATTTTTAACTTTCACAAATAAATCCCTAAAATTTTTGACTTTTATAAATAAGCTCCTAAAAAATTTTTATTTATAAATCAAATCCACATTTTATTCAAAAAAGGACCCTGAAAATTTTACAATTTTTACAAAATATTTTCTTATAAAACGGACTCCTAGGACTTACAACATTTATATTTTGGTTCAACTTTTTGGAAAATTATAAATAGATCTCTCAAAAGTTTTTATTTGCAAAAAGTCTAAATTTTATTCAAAAAAGACCTTGAAAATGTTACTTTTTTTTACAAATATATTTTTTTTGCAAAAAAATTTCTGAAATTTATAAAATTATTTTTTAGTCTAGATTTTTTGAAAAATTTTGTAAATAAACCGCTGAAAATTCATCATTCAAAAATGGTATAAAATCCAAATTTCCTCACCAAGAAAACAAAACCCAGTCAACCAATTACATCTAATCACAGGATTTTGGAAATACAATCAAATATAGTCCCATTGCAAATCGGGATCCAATCACATTTCAAAATGAGTCAATCAAAAATTTAATCTCAATTTTCCAGGAGGCCTATTAATTGATGAAGAAATTTGCAAAAAAAGAAAAAAGAAAGAAAAGATTAGAATAGAATAAGAGAGAATTGGAAGGCCATCATCGAATAAGTTTATTAATAAAAATAAAAAACTAAAAAGGCAAAATTTCGTACTTAGCTTCATTCTCTCTTTTTTTTTTCCTCAATTTGTTCTCCTCCTTTGTAGGACCACCAAGTTGGCCTACCTTGCTTCTCTAGCCTACCCCCATGCAGCCTACTCCCCGTGCTCGCCAGTCACTGTTCCTATCTCTTGCTGCCTAGATCCGGCCATGGAACCCTCACCTCCACCACGGTCCATCATCCAACTCCCTGTACCCCTGCTTACACCTTGTTGGAAGCCCCTCATCACCCAAGCCTGCCAACCAGACCTCACCTAGAGCTCTACCCTTCCACTGCTTGCTCCACCCCCACTCACCCGTCGTCACTCTCTACCTCATGTAGTCAGAAAGTCCACACATCGATCTCGACTACTTGAAGCCCTGCACCCCGTTCGGCCTCCATCTTCGATGAACCCATCCTCGCTGTCCACACCCAACAACTTGAGCCCCATCACTGGCAGTGGTCATCCATCGAAGGTGATGGAGATAACATTGCCACCACTTCAAAATCAGCAATCCAAGGAGGGGGAGGTAGAGTAGTCGATATGGGGCCATCTTCTACTACTGGTGGGATTGAGCTTGAAGGAGGCAGTGGACTATATCCTCTAGGTGCTCAATGCACCAGCCACACCAGCCTCAACGCTGTTGATCATGCTCTCATCCGCGACATGTTCTACCTTGACGATGACTCCTGCCTCGCTGATGTCCATGATGTTTGCTAGCGACAGGGCTAGATCCGTCCAAGATCCGATCAAATTTGACCGTGAGATGGGGGGACAGAGCCGCACTCCACCGCACCACCAAGAAACTAGCCAGATCGAGCTTTCTATCGACTAGATCCCCTCAGAGAAGAAGTCAGATGATGACTCCTACCTCGCTGATGTCCATGATGTTTGCTAGCGACAGGGCTAGATCCAGCCAAGATTCGATCAAATTTGACCGTGAGATGGGGGGACAGAGCCGCACTCCATCGCACCACCAAGAAACTAGCCAGATCGAGCTTTCTATCGACTAGATCCCCTCAGAGAAGAAGTTAGGCCACCTTAGCCCGGCGAAATCATGAACAAGAAAAAAGGGTGCGAGAGCAGGGAAGAAAGAAGAAGGAAGGAGAATAAGTAAAAAAAAATAAATAAATAAAAAGTTGTGGCCAAGAAAAAGAAAAAAAAGGTGGGAGTGTGCATGAGCTATAGGGTGAAAGGAAAAAACATGAAAAAGAAAGATGGAGAACTTGTTGCAAAAAAAAGAAGAAGAGAAAAGTTCTTTCTTGTCTCAATTTTTAACATCATAGCCTCACTCTTGCCACCTACAGTCCTCCAAAGACAGTAATAAAAATAGCGAACCCATGATCTCACCATGGCCACCCACAACCCCTCGAAGATGGCGATGAAAACAGCGAACCCATGACTCCGTTATGGCCACCCATGGCCCCTTGAAAATGGCAATGAAGATGGCGAACTCATGTCCCCACCGCGGCTGTTATAATGTCAGGTGTGATAAATTAGTCCCACAACGGATATTGGATAGATAGGGTCTAATATATATAGTGAAAAAGACCCATATCTCATGAGCTTAAGCTTTTGGGATGGTTTGGTGTCCGGCCCACTATATTATTCCGGTTCGACACTCTTTCTCTTAAAAAAATCAAAAGAATGGAACAAAAACCCGTTAGTATGGGTCACACGATGGAACTGGTCGAGTAAAAGAGTTCTTGATTAAGAGTGTTAAAATTGATGTGGTCAAATCACACCTGAAGGGAGAGATTGTTATAATGTCAGGTGTGATAAATTAGTCCCACATCGGATATTGGATAAATAGGGTCTAATATATATAGTGAAAAAGACCCATATCTCATGAGCTTAAGCTTTTGGGATGGTTTGGTGTCCAGCCCATTATATTATTCCGGTTCGACACTCTTTCGGCTCCCCCAACACGCGGCCACCTGTGACCACTCAAAGACGGTGAATACTTATGCCACCAAGCTAGCCTTCGGGCTCACACCTTAGCCAACCTTCAGGCTCGTATCCAAGCCAGCCTTCGGGCTCACTCTTAGCTAGCCTTCAGGCTCACATTCAAGCTAGTCTTCGAACTCACACTTTAAGCAGCCTCAGTCTTGCATCTAAACTAGCCTTCGAGCTCGCACATATCCAATCCTTTGGCTCACATCTAAGCTAACCTTCGGACTCGTACTTAGCCATCCTTTGGGTTTATATCCAAGTTAGCCTTTAGACTTGCATCCAAGCCAGCCTTCAAGCTCGTACCCAAGCTAGCTTTCGGGCTGACACTCAGTCAACATTCAGGTTCACACTTAGTCAGCCTTCAGACTTATACCCAAGATAATTTTCAGGCTTGCACTCTACCAACCTTCGAGCTCACATTTAGCCAGCCTTCGGGCTCACACTAAGCCAGCCTTTGGGCTCACATTTAGTCAATATTCAGGCTCGCACTTAGCTAACTTTTGGATTCACATGCAAGCTAGTCTTCAGACTTGCACTCAACTAGCCTTCAGGCTCACATCCAAGTTTGCCTTTAGGCTCACACTCAATTAGCTTTTAGGCTTATATCTAGGCCAATCTTTGGACTCGCACCCAGTTAGCCCTTGGGCTTATACCTCTAAGCCATCCCTCATGTTCACACATTTAAGACTGAGCTATGGGTCTGCCTAAAAGTATTATAAACAACCAAGGACTCATAAATTAAACTACTTAACATGAAATAATTCAATCATATTGAAATTGAACTCAGCTAAAATAAATGGACAAAGGCCAAGTTGACTCAAATGGATCTAAATTGATCAAACAAATGAACTAACACCTAAATTGAATTAACCTAAACTCAAACTTAACCCCAATCAAACTCGAGATGGGTTAATTTAAAATTAAGTTTAGCTCAAATCAAATTCAATCTAGATTAACTAAGCTTAAGTCAAATCCTACTTGGGTTAAATCAAATTCAAACTAAAAGGGGTAAACTCCAAGTCAAACTAGAACTAGGTTAGGCTGAGCCTAAACTGAAACCAATTTGAATTAAATTAACTTGAAATTGAGCCAAAGTTCAGTAGACTTGGACTCTATAAAGATCTAACACAAGATCAAACTTGACTCAAACTAAGTGAAATCGAACTCAGACCCAAACAACATTAGTCTTAGTAGAATTAATTAGGGGCAAGCTGAATCCTACTGGGTGTACTAAACCTTCAGCAATACTCCAAGAACATGAACAATGAGCGATGTTACCACCCTGACTTGAACAAAATTTGTTCGAATAGAACTAAATAAAGTCAGACTGAGTCTTGCCGGGTATGCGACAGAAGCCATCGGCTATACTTCAAAGCTAAGCCGACCCAAAAGCATTGGCAATTCCTCAATTCAAACCAAACTAAGATAAGCTCAAACCTACTTACTTAGCCATAATGCCTTGTTCAAATAAAGTCAACTAACAATACGCTTAAAGCTGTTGGCCACACTTTAAGCTAGTCAATCCTACAAGTAGTTGATGATGCACTCTTTAAGGTAGTCAACCCCAGAAGTAGTTGATAACACACTCTTCAAGCTAATCAACCCTAGAAAAAGTTGATGATACACTCTTCAAACTAGTTAACCTCAGAAGTAGTTGATGATGCACCCTTCAAGCTAGTTAACCCCACAAGTAATTGATAATGCACCCCACAAGCTAGTCAACCCCAGAAACAGTTGATGATGCACCCTTTAAGTTGGTCAACCCTTCAAGTAGTTAATGATGTACCGTACAAGCTAGTCAACCCCAGAAGCAGTTGATGACGCACCCTTCAAGGTATTCAACCCTTGAAGTAGTGATTACGCACCCTACAAGCTAGTCAACCCTAGAAGCAGTTGATGACACATCCTTCAAGCTAGTCAATTTCACAAGAAATTGATGACGCACCCTTTGAGCTAGTCAATCCCATAGTAGTTGATGATGCACCCTATAAGCTAGTCAATTCTAGAAGTAGTCGATGACGTACTCTTCAAGCTAGTTAACCCCATAAGCAGTTGATGATACAACCCTCAAGCTAATTAACCCAAAAGCAGTTGACGATGCATCTTTCAAGCTAGTCAACCCCAAAAGTAGTTGATGATGCACTCTTTAAACTAGTCAACCCCACAAGTAGTTGATGATGTAGTCCTTCAAGCTAACCAATCTTAGAAGCAGTTGGTGATGCACCCTTCAAACTAGTTGACCCTTGAAGCAGTTGGCAATGCAATTCTAAAAGCTATACCCAATCTTATAAGCTATTAATGATGCTAACAAACTAAAAAGAGTTATCACCTACGTCTTATTATCTATGAAAATACTTAAAATAAAAAAGTTATCACCTATATCTTATTAGCTATGGGAATATTTCAAGGTCAATGGAGTTATCACCAATACCTTATTGGTTAATAGAAAATATTTTGACCCAAAAAAATTTATTATTGACACCTTATTGGCTAATGAAAATACTTCAAATCACATAGTTATCGCCAATATTCAAAGTTATTGGAAATACTTTGATCTTTTCTCATTCCTTTCCATATCCCATAAGATGATACCATCAACATCCGCCAAAGAACGAATTGATCTGGGTCAGATGCCATGTGGTCCAATGTAGGGAGAGTGGGACAACAACACACATCAAAGCTTCTTCTCTACTCTTTTTTTTATTCCTTTCATTTTTTCTATAATTTTATGTTAAAATTTATTGTAAAGTAAAGATATACCCTTACTTAAGCTATATACCTTTGTGGGATCAAAGTTGACCACTCGAGATAGTGAAGACCCCAAAGGATAACCTCAAATCACAAATCGAGATTTGTTTTGATTTAAAATGCTCAATCAGGTATTATGAAAATGACTTTCAATAGGCACAAGAGTCTATTATTAATTATCTTGATGATTGTCAGAAACCTCCTAAAGTAAAAAAATCTAGTTAATAAAATAGAGACACAAAAAAAAGAAAAGAAGAAAATATTGTGTGATTGATTAAGAAATATAAAACATGGCTTAAAGGAGGGTATGCACTTATTTTACAATGAATTTTAACATAGAAAATATGAAAGGAATAAAGAAAGATAAAGAGTGGAGAAGAAGCTTTGATGTATGCTACGACTGCTATCGAAGGTTAGCTTAGTTCACAAGCTTGAAAGCTAGCTTAGTGCAAGCTTGAGGGCTGACTGGGTGTAAGTCCAAAGGCTAACTTAGATACAAGTCTAAAGGCTGGCTGAGTGCAAGTCTGAAGGCCAACTTGGATGTGAGCTTAGAAGCTAGTTGATTGTAAGCCCAAAGAATTGCTTAGTGCGAGCCCGAAGGTTGACTGAGTGTGAGTCCGAAGGCTAGCCAAGATGCGAGTCCCAAGATTGGCTAAGTTGTGATCTCGAAGGTTGGCTGATTGTAAACCTGAAGGTTGACTAAGATACAAGCTTGATGGCTGACTGAGTATGAACCCAAAGGCTGACTTGGATGTGAGTCTGAAGAATATCTGGGTACGAGCCCAAAGACTGGCTTAGATGGGAGCCCAAAGAGTCGCTTGGATGGGAGCCCAGAGGCTAGCTAAGTGTGAGCCCAAAGGATAACTTAGATGCAAGCTCGAAGGATGGCTAAAGTGCAAGCCCGATGGTTGGCTGAGTGTAATCTCAAAGACTGGCTAGGACGTGAGCCCAAAGGCTAGCTAAACACAAGCCTGAAGGTTAGCTAAGTGCGAGTCCAAAGGCTGGCTACAGTAATGGGAATCTACCGTCTTCAAGGAGCTACGAGTGGCCTCGAGTAGTGTCAAGAGTTTTCCATTTTCGAGTGAGATCACAGGTGACCATGGTATTAGTGGAGTTCCATCGTCACCGCGATATTGAAAACTCTTTTTTTTTTTTGCTAAATTTTCTTTTTTTATACACACAACAACTTTTAATAATTTTTTTCTATTTTTTTCTCTTTCTTCTACTCCCTCAAGCCCAAAACCTTTCCTCCCTATTTTGGCTAGATTTTTTTTTTGGCCAATAATTTTTTTAAAATTTTTTTTCTTATCTTCTTTTATTCTGCCGCCAATCTCCTTAAGCCCATAGCCCTTCTTCTCCCTCCTATTCTTTCCCTACCTCTTCTCATCCGACTAGAGACCTCCTCTGCTTAGTCTTATATCTTTGAATTCAGGCAAAATTTGGCGAAAATCTTGTTGGATCAGACCCTAATTGGCTGCAA
This sequence comes from Trichopus zeylanicus subsp. travancoricus, assembly GCA_005019695.1. Lineage (NCBI taxonomy): Eukaryota > Viridiplantae > Streptophyta > Magnoliopsida > Dioscoreales > Dioscoreaceae > Trichopus > Trichopus zeylanicus. The sequence goes on from RXID01022274.1 coordinate 2,670,158, forward strand.
GCAACCATAGAAGAGGGTCAAGGCTTCATCCAGGCAGCGACAGGCTCGATGATTTTAGGCTCTAGGCAGCTATTTCAGCACATGAGGCTATGCGATGAGCTTCCATATGGGAGGAGAAGAAGACAAGTAAGGAAGCAAGAAAGGACAGTGAGAAAAAAAATGAAAAAAAGACTCTTACTTCTTCCCTTTGCTTGCTGTTGACTAGTTCCTATCCTGATCTCTTCCTTGATTTCCCTACGATGGATTTCTCACCTCTCTATTTTTTTTGATATTTATAGATTTATATAAAACTTAAAGAGATAGAGTTGGCTTGCAATGAATTTTGTTCAAATTTAGATCAACAATTTTATTTATTTGTTGTGAATGAAATCTATTTGGATTGGATAGTTGTAAATGTATTTGTTTGAAATTGGATAAGCCTATATATGGATAGAGATAAATTTATTTGATGTAAATAACAAATGTTAATGGTCATACTTATTCTGATATTGAAATTATAAAGAAATTATTTACAACTTTTTTTAAAAGTTAGACTAACTTGTAATTTTATAATTTTAGGGGGGGCTTTTTTGCAAAAGGACTTATTTATAAAGTTTGAAACTTTTAGGGTCCTTTTTGAGCAAAATTTGGACTTATTCATAAATAAAAAATCTTGAGAAATTTATTTGCAAAAAGTTAAAATTCTAGAGGTTTATTTGTAAATACATAATTAATTATTATTTGTTGAGAGAGGGGGGGGGGGGGGGGGGGGGGCGGACCATGAATTTTTAGGGACCAAAATATAATTTTTATAGGGACCAAATTTATTTATCGTCCTAAATCGGTGGGACTAAACCCTTTTCTTGTGGGACTTTTATTTTTTAAAATTCTTATTCTTAATTTATTTATAAGAAAAATATTTAAGGACCCATAATGAAGATTTATTCAATTCATTTTCTATTTGTAAAATTTTTGTATTTTGTCATTTTGGCCTAAGTTTTAGATGAATTTTGGGCCCAATTTTGGTCCTTAAAACTGGTCCACTCAGTTGATTTGGTTTAGGCCTAACTTGAACTTATATTTTATAATGATTTATGTCCAAATTGAGCTCAATTTTTTGTCAAACTCAGATGTGATTTAAATCTAACTAAGACCCACATTTGAGCCTAATTTAGTAGCATACAAGTTTCAATTTTAATTATATTTTAATCAAATTTAATTGTAACAAAAATTACCTCAAACAAAATTGCCCCTCTTGCAACCTCTTCTTGAGTTCTGATGAGAGGAGAGGGTGCAAACAATTTTCCAGTACTTACTCTTGCATTAATATTTTAAGAGTTGACTATATAGGTTTGAATTTTCATATAGGAGTGGACTTAGATTGCTATGTAGAAGTAAACTTAGTTTACTACATAAAAATGGACTTAATTTAGCACAAAAAGTGGACTTAGGTTTCTACCTAAAAGTGGATTTAAATTGTCACGTAAAAGTGGACTTGATTTGTCATGTGAAAGTAGACTTAGTTTGTTATATAGAAATGGACTTAAGTTGTCACGTGAAAATAAACTTGATTTGTCACATAGAAGTAGACCTAAGTTGTCACTTGAAAGTGGACTTAATATGTCATATAAATACAGACTTAATAGCTATGCAATATGGATAAAATTTTATATTTTACCTCAAGAAGTATAGAGTGCACATTTGGCTTCTATTGTTGTTGTCCTAAGGGCTTAGGCATAGTACATTTTGAGGAATCGGTCGTTGATTAGTGGCATAGACCTTTTCCCCTTGTCATCGATCAGTTGGTACAATCCCTCTTAAAATATTATTTTGACAATATAAGAATCTTCCCAAGTAGGCTCAAACTTGCATCTCTCATTTCAGTTAGAGATTATGGGTCTTCTTAGAATTAAGAGTATTTCTCTCTTCTGAAATGACCTAAGCTGAGCCATCTTGTTATGCTTGATACATTTTCAGGTTTTGTTGTGCGGTGAGTCTTATCTCATCTAAAGAGTTTAGCTCATTAGGGCAAAGACAAAAATTATCTTCTCTTATGATTTCCTCTTCCAAGGCAATCCTTAGAGAGGAGATTTGTACTTTCAGTGGTAAGATTGCCTTAATCTCAAACACCAATACATATGACATTGATTAGGTAGGGGTTTGATATATGGTATGATAGGCCCATAGTGGCTTAGTAAGCTTTTTGTGCTAGTCTTTCTTATTTCTGACAATAACTTTCTTTAAGATCTCAGAAAGGGTCTTATTGAATGCCTCAGTAAGCCCATTGACTCTTGCATTATAGATAGACGAATATCTTCAATCTATATTATGATGATGCATGAATTATCCTACCTTGAAGCTTCTGAAGGATGGTCCATTATCAGAAATGATCAGTAGAGAGGCACTAAATCAATACAAAATGTTTTCTTGCAAGAAGCGGATAAAAGGATCCGCTTTTACCTCTTTCAATAGAATTGCTTCAGCCCACCAAGAAAAATAGTCAATTACTGATAGTATAAAATAATGGCCCCTAGAAGAAGATGGTTCAATTTGGTCAATAATGTCTATTCCCCATACCTTGAATGGCCATGAGGATACTATTAGATGTAGAGGATTTGGGTGTTAATAAATGAGGTCACCATAAATTTGGCATAGGTAATATCTTCTCACATATTCAATAAAATCTCCTACCATCGTAGGCTAATAGTAACCCATATGCTTAATCTTTAATGATTATTTTTGGGCTCAATTGATGATCTTACAAACTCTGAAATACACTTCATCTATAACTTCTTTAGTCTCTTTGTCTGAGAGACATCGTAGAAGTAGCTGGTCGAAAAACCTTCTATAAAGAGTTTTGTTGATAAGTAGAAAGTGCATGACCCTCTTTCTAAGTTATATGCCCATGTAAATTTATCTTTTTGGAGTTCTCTACTTCTGAGGTAGTTGATGAATGGTGTTCTCCAATCTATGCCCTCTTCTACTAATTTAGATTTAGTCCTCTCGTACTTGATGCTAAAGACTGAACTTATCAATTGCCTACTACGGACTATGATTAGAATTTCTCCTTGATTAGTGTCAACCAGTGCCTTGGTTAGTTTGGCTAAAGAGTCATCTTTTGCATTGATGGACCAATAAACCTTAGTTATTTGAATATGAGAAATTTGCCTAATGAACTCTTGAGACTTTTCATGGTACTTTAGGAGCTAAGATTTGTAGACTTTTTATTTACTTTGAACTTGGCTAATAACTAGTTGTAAATTACAAAAAATATGTAGGTGTGATATTTTCATATTGAGAGCCATTTCCAATTCTACAATTAGGGTCTCGTATTCAATTTCATTGTTCATGCATGGTTTTGAGAGGAAATAAGAGTATCATAAAATACTTCCATTCAGAGTGACATAAACAAGTCCAGTACCTACTTTAATTTGCGGAAGCTTTGGTTTGATCCCTATTTTGATGGATAATGCTCCATCAAAGTATAACTTTCAGTAAAATTTTCCTTCTTCAACCAAAATGATCTCTTCATTAGGGAGTTTGCAACTTAGAAGAGAATTATCTGGTACTAGATGAGTTGCGAGAAAATCAGTGAGGGTTTGCCCTTAAACCGCCTTCTGCCAAGTAAATTTGATATCATATTTTATGAGGATTAAAGTCTATTTTGCTAGTCTTCTACTGAGTATAGACCTAGTCATCAGGCATCTTAAGGGATTAATCTTTGATATTAAAATAACTTGATGAGAAAGCAAATAATATTTCAGCTTCTTAACCATGAATATGAGTGCCAGACAATGCTTTTTGATGGAAAAGTAGTTATTTTCTATCCCTACTAGCATTCTACTTAGATAGTAGGATGTCTTTTCCTTACCCTCTTCATTATTTTGGACAAAAAGTGCCCCCAGGGATCCTTCCATTACTGCTGTGTAGAGGATAACGGGTTTATGATGCAGCAGCATTGCTAGGACCGGTGGATTTAGGAGATACTGCTTGATCTCTTTAAAAGCCTATTGGCATTCTTGATCCCAGATGAATGAATTGTCCTTCTTTATCAACTTAGAAAAAGGTTTATATTTTTCAAAGAGCTTTAAAAAAAATCTTCTTATGTATGCAAGTCAGTATTGGAATAACCTTAATTACGTTAGATTGCTCGGTGATGACATTTTCAAGATAGCTTTGATCTTAGATGAATCAATTTTGATCCCTCAATATCTGACAATAAAGCCAAGGAATTTTCTCAATGATACACTAAAAGCATACTTTATAGGATTCATCTTTAAATTATATTTTCTAAGGTGGTTGAATACCACTCTTAGGTCTTGGACATGCCTATCTTTGGACTTAGTTTTGACCACCAAGTTATCCACATAATACTCTACTAACTAGTGCATAAGGTCATCAAAGATTTGTCATGGCCCTATGATAAATGGCTCCTACATTCTTGAGCCTGAAGGGCATCAACTTGTAGTAAATTTCAATTAATGTCCTGAAGGCTATATGTTTCTTATCATTAGGATGCATTTTAATTTGGTTATATCTCCAAAAACCATCCATGAAAGAGAATATTTCAAAATTAGCTATGTTATCAATCATGATTTTCATTATTAGCAATGAAAAATCATCATTTAGACATGCTTTATTCAAGTCCCTGTAGTCCATACAAGTGCGAATTTGTTTGTTCTTTTTCTTGACTGACATGATGCTTGTCACCCAATTTGGATTTTTTTTCCTCTCTGATGAACCTTGCTTCAATTAGTTTCTTCATTTCTTCTATCACCTTCTGTTCTAGATCGAGTTTCATCTTTCTAAGTGCTTACTTGATAGGTGAAAGCTTGAGATTGATGGCTTGTTTGTGAATTGCAACTTTAGGTTCTAGTCCAGCCATCTCTTTATAGCTCCATGCAAAGTAATCAATGTACTCTTGAAGTATTCCTTTCAGCTATATTTGGCTTTTCTCTGAAAATTGAGTGCTGATAAAAGTCGACTTGAGATCCTCCATTGAGCCTAGGTTTATCTCCACTAGCTCATCTACTATGGCTTGCCTCTGGTCCTCAAGTTCTAGTGGAGGCCCTCTTGGTTTAAGGATTATTTCTTTGCTAAGTGATTCACCATATCGAGTAGGTTTGGCGAAGATTCGTCTGAAGGTATTTTTGTTGTATCATGCCCTCTTTCTTTTGGTTTTAATGAAATCCCACCAAGGATGTCACCTTCTTATGATGTCTGAAAAGTCATGGCCACCTCGATGTATGTGTCAATAGTGAATATCAAAGAGGTATTGATATCATTTGGTCATCTTGAATATCAAAGAGAGGTTCAATAGTGACCATAAGACACATGTGAGTATTTGGTGTAATATATTCTAGTCCTTTGGTATTCTTGTTTCCTCTTCTAGAAATGTAAGCAGATTCTTGGGGTGGATCACATAGATTTCTGAAGAAATGACTCTCTCTCTTTGTTTGTAGATACCTACAGCTGGATTTGTTGATTATCTGATGAAGTTAGTTCGAGAAATATTTATGCATGACTATCTATCGATAATCACCATTCTCCACTAGATCTTTAGTCCCCAAGATTTCATGTATAATTGGGGTACAAGGAAATACCTTATAAAATAGTATTTTCTTTTCCCCTTTGCACTATAAAAAAGTATAGAAAGTCGTTAATTCTTCCACGACATTAATGTTTAGCTCATTTAATGGCTTAAATAAGCTTTTTGAAACTTTAGTGATGAGGAGAGTATTTTTCATTGGACCTCTATCATTATCTTCATCAAAAGTATAACCACCCAGATAGACTTACAAGGCTTTTTCATCTGAAAAGGCTAGGTCAAAATCACTTTCTAGTTGAGGAGGAGTAAAGATCAGGCCAGCGATCTTTTACTTTACTTAACTGATAGAAGTAGACTCTCTATCAGCGTTGAATCTCTAATAGTATTTTACATCATCATAATATACCTCATTAATATTAAAAGGGTACACATCTCAATCAAATTAGTGTTCTTCACTATCCTCGAAGTATTTAAAGCATTGGTGTAGGGTCGATAGTGCTACTTTATTTTTATGTAACCACGACCTCCCTAGTAGTGCTTGTATAATGCATCGGTATCGATCACATAAAACTTGGCATCTGTCATTAACTCACCTACTTTTAGAGAGATAATTATGACTCCTAGAGCACTTTGGCTATTTTGATTAAACCCTTGTATGGTTATAATCTCAGATGATAGGTGACACACATCCAAAGTTAGAACTCGTAGAGTTTGAAGAGTCATCAAATTAACTGAGAAACTTGGGTCAATTAGGATACAATTGATCTTAACCCTATTGCTATTTCCTATGACATACAATGGTCTATTGTGATCTGTTGTTCCACAAAGCAAGTTATCACTTATGAAGAAAATGGCAGGAGTTTGGTGTGCATACAAAGACTCTTTCATCTTTTTTTTTGGTGAAGTATACTTGGTAGTTGGCCGAATTTTGTAAGATGTGCACTAGTGTGTCCCTGAATTCTTGTGACATCATCAAAGCATCAAATTTACTTAACATAGTAGGGATCTTCTTGAGGTGGCTGCTATGTTATTCCACCTTTTTAAGTGCAGCTTCAACTTGCGAGGGCTCGATGCCCCACTTATCTAAATATTCTTTTCCTTGTCCTTGGGGATATTCTTGTCCCTAGGTATTAAAACTTGTCTCGAAGGTAGCACCTTTTGAAATCTGACATCATGAGACCAATAAGGTTCATCTTTGGAATCACTTTTGAAGCTAATCATGTGACAAGAGGTAATAAACCCTTGCTCTCATTCAGTAGTTCCCTGAATATTATTGGAGGATGTGACTGATTAATAATTATCCTATTCAACATTAGAATTAGGCATGTGGGACTTCCTTAAGGTCTTCAGAAACTCTCTGGAAAAAACCTTCTATTTGATCTCTTGGCATAACCTTCTTCAGAACTTTATATTTAGGATGTCTCTTCTGTGGATGTCTAGACTAGCTTAACTATAGCTATTCAGATTGGTTTAATATGGGGGTGGAATGAGCCTTGGCATTAGCTCATTTGATCCTCTATCGAAATGCTTATTTTTCCTTTGGCACTTACTGGTGTAGAACCTTCTGAAGCAATCATAAAGTTGCTCTGAGTCAGACATAGAGTCATATTCTTCATCTATGCCTTGTATGCATAATTCCTCTAGAGTTGGTAAAGTGAACTCTTCCACAGGTTCTAGGATTGGGACCTCACTAAACCTAATGAGTTGAGCATTTATTGTTGGATTGGTAATGGAGGTTGGGATAGTAACTCGTCGATGTTCATCTCAGACATATGAGTCACCATGCGACAAGAGGTTATAAACTTAGATAACTCTCTTTGATAATGTCTATCTTTCTTGACCCACCTTTCAAGTAAGTGGCGTGAGTGATTTTTCTAATCCCAAGGAGGGTTAGTAAGTAATTTCTCACCAGTCTTATGAGGTCTTTTGTCTGGCTTTATCTTTTCTACTAATACCTTATCTATCCTCTCAACTTCCTCACAGAGCATGGTGGTCACATTTGTCATACTTTCTATGTGTGCAATCATAGGTTGCATGTGTTTGTTCAACATTTGCATGTGTCCCTTGAAAAACCTCATGTTAGTTGTAACTAGCTCTTTCATAGTATCTAGCTATAGTTTGGACGTGTCATAATCATACTTACAGGAGAACCATTTAAGATAATCGTCTCGGGAGCAACTCTCAGGGAGACTTGTGGGATCTCACATTTTATCAGTATCATCTCCAACGAATCTATTTGCTTCTTCTTTCCTTGCATATAGAATTTCCCTATTATTGAAGTGGTAGGGTAGAGATTGGCTTGGTTGTGAACCTCTAATGGTAAATATGGTAGAGCATGTTGCCATCAAAATTCACTTTCTTCATTTTTTGCATCAGGGTCTTCTAGTAAAGCTATAAGTTTGTCGGGAAAAAATTCTTCAAGAGTTACTTGCCTTCTTCCTCCTTGAATATATTCATCCATAGCATAGATGTATTCTTCGATGGCTGATTTCTTAACATCATATTCATATGGCTGAACCAACTTCTTCTCCTTGCTTCTATTCTTTCTCTTCTTAAAGCTTTGAGCAGGTAAGACGGTTGGTTCTAATAACGCTTTCTTCATCACCACCTTAGGCTCTTCAGAATTTCTAGTCATTCTCTTCATTAGTTTCTTTAGACTTTTTTGAAATGTAAATGTTTCATAAGTGTCTTTGTTCAAGGATACATTGTGCTTCTTCTCCAAAGAGAATTTTAACAAGTGGCTCATGGTCCTCAAACACAATAATATGATTAATGTGTTCGGTGGGCATTTCCAATAGAGCTACCTTCAAGAGAGTTTACTTATCTTTTCGGTATTGCTTCTTGACCCAATCCTTGAATACATAACAATCTTTAATGGTATGTCCCAAGACTCTATGGTAAGGATAATAGTTTGGGTAATCTATTTTTTTGGCCTCGCTGGCCTTTTGGATTATGGCAATTGGAGGCCTAACTTTAATACATCCTAAAAGATTTTACCTATTCTTTCGCTTTTGAAAAAGTATTTCTTTTTGAACCTTTGTCATAGATCATTAGACCATTTCACTTCTCCATCTCCTCCAAGAGTTGGTGATTTTTGAGGATTACCCTTGTTTATGGTGGGATTCAGAGGTTTCTTTTATTTAGTTACTGTAAATGTAGCCCTCATACTTTTGGAAGACTCCCCTCACTTTACCTTATCTTTTTTCAATTTGAAAGTTTGTAAACTAGATAAGGTCAGTAGATCAATCCTTCTCAATTTCTTAACTTGCATGATGAGGTCTTGGAAGGTATGAATAGAAGAGATGCTCAAATAAGGTGTCATCTATTCTTCCCTTATGTTACTGAGAACTAGATTCACTATCACAAATTGGCTCATACGTTGTTTATACTTAATGCTGAGATTTCTCCACCATGTGATATAATCCAAAATCAACTCGTTATCGCATTTTGGTAGAAGAGATGCTCAAATAATATGTCATCCATTATTTCCTTATGTTGCCAAGAACTAAATTCACTATCTCAAATTGGCTCATATGTTATTCATACTTAATGCTGAGATTTCTCCACCATGTGATATAATCCAAAATCGACTCGTCATTGCATTTTGGTATTGAGATAGGGTATGTAATGGTCACTTTATTGTTAATTCCTCCGAACTTGATTCAAAAGGCTTTCTTATTTGTGCCCAAGTTTGTATGAATTCTGATTGCAGACTAGCATACCATTTGAATGCTACTCCGATTAAGCTTGTTGAAAATTGGCAAAGTAACATCAAGACATTATTACTTAAATCTTCACACAGAGTCACAAAGTGAGCTATATGTTGTTCAGGATTGCCCATTCTATTGAATTATTTGAAACTAGGCATTGTATAGTCTTTGGGATATGGCACTCGGTCGTGATGGCTAGGGTTTGGTATGTTAGCATTATTTATCCTACTCGTCTCACTTTTTTGTTTTAATTATGCAGGTATTATTTATTGGTCCTACTATTGTATGTATGTTGGGAGTTTCATGTTGTCAAGGATTCTTGAATCGGGGATTGGGTATCCTTTACTGGAGGAGGTGTTTATAAAGGGCCTACATTTTTGTGAATTTCATCTACAGGAGATGCGCCTTCTTCTGCCTTTACTGCTTGAGATGGCTATAGAAATCATTCTAACTTATCAAACTTCTGGCTCATTTGTAGCATCATCTCCATTAACTCCATGAACTTTTTTTGATCTTCATCGTTCTCTTTACTTTACTGTCTCAACTATTCTTGTAGTGCTTCAATGGTCATTTCTTGATTGAGGCTTTCAATTATGACCGAGACTTCTATCAAAATATGATGGTCCCTATCCTAAGAATTAGATTTAGGTTTTGAGTTGAGGCTAACTTCTCCCATTAGTTGAGTCATCTCATTCAATAGTCTACTCATGGAATGGGTAATCACACCTTCTCTTTGGCATGGTAACAAGAATTAGTTCACAAGGGTCCTCTCCTTTTGAATTTTTTTCATCAGTAAACCTTACTCAGGCAGTCTTCTTTTAACGTTTGGTAGGTTGAGATGCAGGCTCGCGGTCCCTCCTAAAGTTATAATAAAAAATGACTTTGATAATGTGGGTGGTCTCCTTTGACAAAACCTCATGCTAAGTTGCAGCTTTACGGTAACTCTTGTATTTTTGTTTAGTGATTCATCCTTTTTCCATAATTTTAAAGCAAAACTGTGTTCCCTATGACTTGCTTCTATGCTTCTCTAAATTATTTAATGAAGCAAAAAAGTCAGAGGTAGGAATGATAATGACGGACTTCGTTTGAGAGATAGGTTTCCCAAGTTGACTAAAAATTTTAGTAGTTTTTCGTTACCTATGATAGCCAGAATGAGATCTTTTTCATTAATACTTGTGTCAGATTTACTTTTAATTGTCTCCTAGGAGGAGCTAGGTGAAAGCGATCAAAGACTGAGCTTCACTGCTGCCTTAACCTCTATAAGATTGATGTCCTTATTGGTTGAAGCATGACTTCTAACTCTTCATTCAAACAACCCTTCTTATTAGGAATGATGACATTGGGCCTCCTTTCCCTTGATGGAAGATGAGAAATAGGTTGATTTTGCATGATGACAACCTCAGTTGGCGTAGTAGTAGGTACCCTCTTGAACTGCACGACCTCAAAGATGGTCCCAAACTTGATATGAACTTTAGTTGCTTCTGTAGCAACCATTGACTGAGGTACATGTATAGCTGAACTTGCCCCCAGGATGAGGTATATCTTGGAATGGAGATATTCTTCATTGTTGCTATTTGATTCTTTTTTTAACAAAAGAGAATACAATTGATCAGTCTTCAATCATAATTCTAACTTATCAGTCTCTTTATCATATTAATTAGGTTTCTATACTTCGAGGAGATGTCATGTCCCACCGAGCATGCCAGAAATTGTGGAATCAAAGTTGATCACCCAGGGTAGCAAAGATCTCGAGAAGTGACCTTGAATCACAAATCAAGATTTATTTTGATTTAAAATATGCTATCAGGTGTTATGGGGACATGACTTCCAATAAGTACAAGTCCCTATTGTTAATTACCCTGACAATTGTCAAGAACCTCCTAAAGTGAGAAACCTAGTTAACAAAATAGATACATAAAAAAGAAAGAAAAAAAGAAAGCATTATTTGATTAATTAAGAAAGATGGTATATGACTTAAGCAAGGGTATACCCTTATTTCACAATGAATTTCAACATAGAAAATATGAAAGGAATAAAGAAAGAGAAAAAATAGAGAAGAAGCTTTGATTTGTGTTGTTGCTACTCCACTCCCCCAGCGCTAGATCACATGGCGTCTAACTCAAATTAACTCAGTCTTTGGCAAGTCTTGATGGCATCGTCTGATGGAACATGAAAGAAAATAGAAAAAGTTCAAAGTGTTTCCAAAAGCTTTGACTATTAGTGATAACTTCATTAATTTGAAGTATTTTCAATAGTTTTGAGCTTTTGCGATAACTTCATGATTTGAATATTTCTATTAGCCAATAAGGCGTTGGTGATAACTTTATTTGGATTAGAATATTTTCGTTAGTCAATAATGTGTAGTTAATAACTCATTAACCTTGAAGTATTTCCATAGCTAATAAGGTGTAGGCAATAAGTTTCTTGGTTTTGGTAGCATCACCAACAGCTTATAAAATTAGATATAACTTTGAAAATTGCATCATTAATTGCTTTTAGCTTTTAGGGTTGGCTCGCCTGAGGATGCATCGTTAACGGCTTTTGGGATTAACTAGCTTGAAGAGGCAGATCGTCAACTATGTCTAGGGTTGACTAGCTTAAAAAGGCACGTCATTAACTACTTTTAGGGTTAACTAGCTTGAATGGCGTGTCATCAACTATTTTTAGGATTGACTAGCTTGAAGGGCAGCCAACAGTTTTAAGCATATTGTTGGTTGACTTTACTTCAACAAGGCATTATGGATGATTGACTAAGTAAATTTGAACCTACCTTAGTTTGGTTTAAATTAATTGGTTCAAATTAAAGCATTGCTTATGCTTTTCGGTTGACTTACCTTTGAAGTATGGCCAACAGCTTTGAGCATATTAGCAATTAACTTCTTTAATTTTGATAGTGTCAACAATGACTTATAGAGTTGAGTATAGCTTTGAAGTGTAGCCGAAAGCTTTGAGCGTGTTGGCAATTAACTTTTTTGATTTGGTAGTATCACCAACAACTTATAGAGTTGGGTATAACTTTGAAGTGTGGCCAATAGTTTTGAGCATGTTGGCAATTAACTTCTTTGATCTGATAGCATCACCAACAACTTATAAAGTTAGATATAGCTTTAAAATATTACTAAAGGTTTTTATAACACACCCAACGAGACTTAGTTTGACCTTATTTAGTTCTACTTGAACTAATTTTGGTTCAATTTGGTGTGGTAACATCACTCTTTGCTTATAGCTTTCTAAGTATTGGCTAAGGTTTAGTGCACCTAATGAGACTCAAATTGACCCTATTTAGTTTCATCAGGACTAATATAGTTTGGGTCCAAGTTTGATTTCATTTAGTTTGAGTCAAGTTTGACCTTGTGTTGGACCTTTATTGAACTCAAGTTTGCATCTTGATGGACTTTAGCTTCAGTTCAAGTCAATCTAGTTCAACTTGGTTTCGGTTTAGGGTTAGCCTGGCTTGATTCTCTTTTGACTTTAAGTTTTTTCTTCTAATTTAGACTTGATTTAACCCCATTAGTATTTGATTTTATCTTAGTTTAATCCTAATTTAACTTGATTTTGAATTGACCCAACTTGAATCTAATTAGGGTTGGGTCTTAGTTTATTTAGTTTAAATTAACTTAACTTGGATTTTTTTGGAGTCTATCTTGATTCGAGTTTTAGTCTATTTATTTGACCAATTTAAGCCAACTTGACCTTTGTCTATTTATTATGATTGACTTACTTCATATTAATCAATTTGATTTAAGAGTCTGTGGCTATTTATAATGATTTTAGATGGACCCATAGCTCGACTTCAAATATGTGAATCCTAAGGTTGACTTAGTTTACGAGCTCGAAAGATAGCTTAGTGTGAGTCTGAGGACTAATTAGGTGTGAGTCCAAAGATTGTCTTAGATGTGAGCCTGCAGACTAGCTGAGTGTAAGTCTGAAGGCTGGCTAAGGTACGTGCCCAAATGCTAGCTTAGATGCGAGCACGAAGGCTAGTTAAATGTGAGCTAAGTCGCAATCGCGAAGACTGGTTGAGTGCGAGCTTGAAGGCTAAATTGGATACAAGCCTGAAGGTTAGCTAAGTGCAAGCTTAAAGGCTGGTTTAGTGCGAGCCTGATAGTTGACTTGATGTGAGCCCGAAGGTTGGTCAGGATGAGAGCCTGAATGTTGGTTAAGGTGCGATCCCAAAGGCTAGCTAAGTGCAAATACAAAGGCTGGCTAAGATAAGAGCCTGAAGGCTGGTTGTGTGCGAACTTAAAGGCTAGCTGAATACGAGCCCTAAGGCTGACTTGGATGCGAGTTCGAAGGCTGGCTAAGTGCAAGCCCAAAGGTTGGCTAAGACGTGAGCCTGAAGGTTGGCTTGAATACAAGCTAGAAGATTGGCTTGGACACAAGCTCGAAGGCTAGTTAAGATACTAGCCCAATAGCTGATTATGTGCGAGCCGAAAAACTAGTTAGAATGCAAGCCCGAAGGCTGGCTGAGTGTGAGCCCAAAGGCTAGTTGAGTGCGAGCTCAAAAGCTAGTTGGGTGCGACACCGAAGGCTGGCTAAGTTGATGGGGATCCATCATCTTCGAAGGGCCACAAGTGGCCATGAGAAACGTCGAGAGTCCACCGTCTTTGAGTGGGATCGCAAGTGTCTGTAGTAATATTGAGAGTCCACCATCTTTGAGGGACCACGAGTGACCACGATGTTAGTAAAATTTAGTCGTCGTGCTAAAGATCGCAAGTCCAGTGATGTTGAAAACTCTTCTTCTTTTTGTTATTTTTTGCTGAATTTTTCACCTTTTTATACAAAATTTTTTTTATAGTCTATTCTTTTCTTTTTTTTCTCTCACTCAAGTCCAAAATCTTTCTCCTCTATTTTGGCCAAATTTTCTTTTTTTTCTTTTGACAACAAATATTTTTCTACTTTTTTTCTTATTATAATTCATTTGATTCATTTCCTTGATCTCTTTCTTGATTCCCCTATGATGGATTTCTCACCTCTCTTTTTTTTTCAATATTTACAAGTTTATATAAGGTTTAAAAAAATAAAATTGGCTGAAATGAATCTGGTTCAAATTTAAATCAAGAATATTATCTATTTACTATGGATGAGTTTTGTTTGAGTTAGATAATTGTAACTGTATTTGTTTGAAATTGGATAAGTGTATAGATAGATATGAATAAATTTATTTGATGTACATAAAAAATTTTGAAAATTATACTTATCTCGGATACTAAAATTATAAAGGGATTATTTATAATTTTTTTAAAAAAAATTAGACTAACTTGTAATTTTATAATTTTTAGGAGGTTTTTTTGTAAAAAGACTTGTTTATAAAGTTTTGAAACTTCTAGGGTTTTTTTAACAAAATTTGAACTTATTCGTAAATAAAAATTTGTAAGAGACTTATTTATAAAAGGTTAAAATTCTAAGGGTTTATTTATAAATTCTAAATTTTCTAAGTTTATTCGCAAACCCAAAATTTCATAGGGACCAACACAAATTATTGATCTTTTGATGAGTTTATTGTAAATCCTAAAGCTTGCAGAACTAATTAATAATTTAGAATTTTATTGGACTTTTTCATACAATTCTTATTCTAGAGATCAATTTGTAAAAAAATCTTGGTCAAGGACTCATTTGTAAAGAATTATTCAATTAGGGGCTTATTTGTAAAATTCTTGTATTTTATCATATTGGCCTAAGTTTTAGATGAATTTTGGGTCTCATTTGATCCAAAAATTCAGCCTACATAACCCATGTGGCTTAGACCTAGCTTGAGCCCAACTTTTCCAATGATTCAAGTCCAAATTGAGCTCAATTTTTGGTCAAACTTTGATGCGATTTAAGTCTGATTAAGACTCACATTTGAATCATAATTTAGTGACATACAAATCTCAATTTTAATTATATTTTAATCAAGCTTGATTATGGCAAAAATTACCTCAAACACCCTTTTTTAAAAAAAAATTAATCAAATTCTTTCTTATTTCCTTTTTGTGTTTATATTTTTTATTATTTGGGTTTCTCGCTTTAAGAGGTTTTTGAGAATTATTGAGGTAATTAATAACAGGAGCTTGCGCCTATTGGAAGTCAATGTTTTCATAATACCTAATAGTGCATTTCAAATCAAAATAAACTTTGATTTGTGAGTTGAGATCGCACCCGAGGTTTCCATTATCTCAAACTGCTAAAATCAATCTCACAAAATTTGACATATCTAGTGGGACTTGATTTTTTTTTTTCTTCAAGTGTAAAAACCTAGCTAATATAATAGAGACATTGATAAGGTAAACTTACAATTGAAAAATGATCAATTATGTTCTCCTTTGCAAAAAAAAGTATCAAATGACATTATGTTCTCTATCTTGAGGTGCACATCATCCTAAGGGCTGGATTGGCTATGTATCTACCTCACTTAATGGTCATCATAGAAGTAGCTAAAGTTCAAATCAAGTTTAAACCATCCCTAAAGTTGTCTATCTCAAGAAGCACTTGCTACTATGCCAACTAAAGTTGTTGTTATGAAAGACAAATCGACTTCTGACCTTCCATCAAGGAGAAAGAGACTCAATGTTGTTATTCCTAATGATATTTGAATAAAAGCCATAAGCCATATTTCAACTAGTAAGGATATTAATCTTCTAGAGGTTAGGATTGAAATAAATCTTAGTCTTTTATCACCGTCACCCAACTCCTACAAAGGGGCAACCAAAAGCAAATCCAGACATACACACAAATGAAGAAGAACTCATCCTGACTATCACAAGTAAAGGGAGAGTTGTTAGAATTTTCAACCGACTTGGAAAGTCTGCCCCTCAAATGAAGTCAATCATTACAATTCCTATCTCAAATTCTTTTGCTCCATTAAGAAATTTAGAGAAGGATAAAAATAAATCATAAAGGACACAATCTTATCTTAAGCCTGTGGCAAAGGGGCGAATCACTAAACAAAATAACAAGAGTTATCATAGGATTGTAATACAGCATAGGAACTCACCAAAGGAGATCATCCATACTGTTAATTATTTCTCATCATAACTCTGGGAGGGACTGCGGGCCCACACTCCAACTGGCCAAATGCAAAAAGAATATTACAACTGGCCATTGTAGACCAATCCTTGCTACCGCATCAAAAAAAAAACATGGCGACCTACTCCATAGCAGACTTTTAAATGAGGCAGCCCAACTAATAGGAGAAGTTAGCATTGACCTGAAACTCAGACCTGACTCTCAATGTATAAATCATCATATCCTGATAGAAGCCTTGGTCATAACTAAAAACTCTAATCAAAAATTGACCACAGAAGCATGCAATTGAGATAGCAAGACAAAGAAAAAGATGAAGCTCAAAAGAAGAATATGGAGTTGATGGAGATAATGCTACAAATAAGCTAAAAGCTCGATAAGTTGGAATAATCTCAATAGTTATCTTAAGCAGTGGAAGTGATGAAAGATGCATCTTCTATAGATGAGATCCATAAAAAAATAGGTCTTTACAAGCACCTCGTCCATTAAAGGCTACCTAATCCCTGACTTCAAAGATTTATAATAATATAGAACTCCCAACTTATATACAATAACAATTACAACGAATGCTAGCTACATAGTTGAGATAAATAAGTAGAACAAGTAGGGCAAATAATACTGACAAACCATATCCTAGCCATTACGACTGAGTGTCATATCACAGAGGCTATACAATGACTAATTTCAAATAGTTTGATGACATGAGTAATCTTGAATAGTACATAGTTCACTTTGTGATTTTATATAGATATTCAAGTAATAGTCCCTTATTGTTACTCTGCTAATTTTCAGCAAGCTTGATAGAAGTAGCATTCGAGTAGTATACTAGATTATAACCAAAATCTATACAAATTTGAACACAAATGAAAGAGACTTTTCAAATCAGGTTTGGAGGAGTTAGCAACAAAGTAACCATTACAGACCTTGTCTCAACACAAAATGTGATAATAAGTCAATTTTAGATTAATCACATAGTGGAGAAATTTCAGCATTAAGCATGAACAATCTATGAGCCAATTTGAACCATTGAACCTAGTCTTCACTAATGTAAAGGGAAAATAGATGACACCTTATATGAATGCTTCTTCTATCTATATCTTCCAAGACCTTATCATGCAAGTCAAGAAGATAGAAAGGATTGGCCCACTAACCTCATCTAGTTCACAAAGTTTCAAGTTGGAAAAAGATAAGGTAAAATATGAAGAGCCTTCCAAAAATGTAAGTGCTATATTCATAACAACTGAGCAAAAGAAACCTACAAATCCTACTATAAATAAGGGTAATCCTCAAAAGTCACCAACTCTTGGAGGAGATAGAGAAGTGGAATAATCTAATGATCTCCAACAAAGGCTCAAAAAAAAAATTCTTTCAAAAGAAAAAGAGTAGGTAAAATCTTCCAAGATGTCCTGAAATTAGGCCTCCAATTACCAGAATCCAAGAGACCAAGCGAGATCAACAAAATAGATCACCCAAACTACTATCCTTTCCATAGAGTTTTGGATCATACCATTAAAGACTGCTATGTGTTCAAGAATTGTCAAGAAGCAATACCAAGAAGGAAAATTAACTTTATGGAAGGTTGCCCTATTTAAAACTCCCACCAAACACATCAATCATATTACTGTGTTCGAGGACTATGAACCGCTTGCTGAAATTCTTTTTAGGGAAGAAGCATAATGTACCTCCAAACAAGGGCACTTATACAATGTCTATATTTTAAAAAGGTTAAAGAAACTAATAAAGAAAATGACTAAAAATCTTAAAGAGCCAAGGATGGTGATGAAGAAAGCCTCAGTAAAGTAAACCACCTCACCTACTTGAAACATCAAGAAGAGAAAGGACAAAAGCAACAAGAAGAAGCTGGTTCAACTAGATGAATATGATGTTAAGCAATCAGACATCCAATAATACATTGATGCTCTGGATAAATATGTTTAGAGAGAAAGAAATCGAGTAACTCTTCAAGAATTCTTTCCTAACAAACTCAAATCTCTACTAGAGGATCCTAATGCGGAAAATAAAGAAAGTGAACTTTTGGAGGCAACCTGCTCTACCAAATTTGCTATCGAAGGTTTACAACCAAACTGATCCCCACCCTGTCGCTTCAATAATAAGAAAATTCAAGGTGTAAGGTGAGAAGAAGCGAATAAATTTACTAAAAATTTTACCAATAAAATGAGAGATCCCACAAGTCTTCCTAAGGCTACTCTCGAAATGACTATCGTAAAGAATCATTTACCTAGGGCAAATGCAAATATTAAATGAACATATGAAGACTATGGCTACCCACATGAAAAACGTGATAAATATGACTACCATGCTCTGTAAGGAAATCGAGATGATGGAGAGGGTACCAATAGAAAAGACAAAGTCATATAAAAGACCTCATAAGGGTGGTGAAAAATCATTTGTCGACCCTCCTCAGAATTAGAATGACCACTCGTGCCACTTACTCCAGAAATGGATCAAGAAAACTAGACACTATTGAAGAAAGTTATCTAAATCTATGAACTCTTGTTACATGGTGACTCATATATTCGATATGAATGCTAGTGAGCTGCTATCCCACTCTCCATCACGCAACCCAGTAACAAATGTTCAACCTGTTATATTTGGTGAAGTCCCAATCTTGGACCCTATGGAAGGATGCACTTTACCAACTTTAGAAGAATTATACATATAAAGCAAAGACAATGAATCTAACTCCATATATGACTCAAAGTAACTTTATGACCACTTTAGAAGGCTCTACACTAGTATGTGCCAAAGGAGAAGTAGGCATTTTGAGAGAGGATCAAGTGGGCTAATTTTAAAGCTCATTCTACCCCTGCATGAAGTCAATCTGAATATCTACAGTCAAGCTGACCTGAATATCCATCAGCAGACAAAGTTGATGGTTTATCCAAAGAGTCTCTGAAGACCTCTTTAAGAGAAAATTTCACGTGCCTAATTCTAATGTTGAATGAGACAATTATTAGATAGTCATATCCTCCAAGGACATTTAAGGAACTACTTACTGGGGGTAAGAGTTCACTATCTCTTGTTGCATGATTAGCCTCGGGAGTGATTCCAAAGATAAACCTTATTGATCTCATGATGATAGATTTCTAAGGAGAGTAAACTAGATACAACTCTGAGGTGGGAAAGCGCTACCTTGGAGATAAGATCCCATACCTAGGGATATAAATATCCCCAAGGACAAGGAAAAGAAATTTTAGATAAATGAGGACATTAAGCCTACGCACACTGAACCTACACCCAAAAAGGTAGAACACAACATAACAGTCCACTTCAAGAAGATCCTTGTTATGTTGAGTGTTTTTGATGTCTTGATAATATCACAAGAACTCAGAAATATATTAGTGCACATCTTATAGAATTCAGCCAACTACCAAGTATACTTTGCTGAAAAAAAGATGAAGGAGTCATTATATATACACCAAACTTCCACCATCATCTTCACAAATAATGACCTTTACCTAGAATAACATACCATAATAGACCATTGTATGTCATAGGGAATAGCCTGATTGACCCAGGTTCCTCAGTCAATTTGATGATTCTCTATATTTTAAAAGCTCTAACTTTATATGTGTGTTACTTATTATCCGAGATTATAACCATACAAAAATTTAATTCGAACAACCAAAGAGCTCCGGGAGCCATAACTATTCCTTTGAAAGTAGGCAAAATAATGATAGACATCAAGATCTATGTGATCGATACTAATGCATTATATAAAGCACTACTAGGGAGGTTGCGGTTACATGAAAATAAAGTAGTGCTATCAACCCTATATCAATGCCTCAAATACTTTGAGGATGGTGAAAAATACTAAATTAACCAAGATGTATACCTTTTTGATGTTCATAAAGTACATCATAATGATGCAAAATACTATCAGAGATCGGACACTGATAGGGGATATGCTTTCATCAGTCAAGTAAAGTAAAAGATTGCTAGCTAGATCTTTGCTCCTCCTAACCTAAAAAGTGATTCTAACCAAGCCTCTTCAGATGAAGAAGCTTGGCAAGTCTACTTGGGTGGTTATACTTTTGACAAAGATGATAATAGAAGTCAAATGAAAAATTCTCTCCTTGTTACTAAAGTTTTAAAAGGCTTACTTAAGTCATTAGATAAGCTGAGCATCAATGTCGTGGAAGAACAAATAACTTTCTATATTCCTCCATAGCGCAAAGGAGAAAAGGAAATGCTATTTTACAAGGCAATCCCTTGTGCCCCAAACATATATGAAATCTTGAGAACTAAAAATCTGGCGAAAGATGGTGAACATCAACCAACAGTCATGCTTAAATATTTCTCAGACCGATTTCATCATATAATCAACAAATCTAGTTGTGGATGTTCACACACAAAGAGAGAGTCATTTTTTCAAGAATCTATGGGATTCATCCTAAGAACATGCTTACATTCCTGAAAAAGGAAGTAAGAACACTAAAGGACTAGCTTATATTACCCCAGATATCCGTACATGTCTTATGATCACCATTGGACCTCTCTTCAATATTAAGGATAACCAAATGATATCAATATCCTTTGAAATATGCACCAAGTAATCATAACTTTTCAGACATCATAAGAAGGTAACGTCCTCAGAGAAATTTTATCAAAGCCAAAAGAAAGAGGACATGATATAGTTGAAATGCCTTCAAACAAACCTCCGTCAAACCTCACTGGACATGATGAATTGCTTGGTGAAGAAATAATTCTCAAAACAGCAGAAGCTCCACCAAAACTTGAAAACAGGGGGCAAGCCATAATTGATAAACTGATGGAGATTAACCTAGGCTCAGAGAAAGATCTAAAACCAAATTTCATCAGCACTCAACTTTTAGAGGAAAGCCAAACCTAGCTCAAAGCAGTACTCCAAGAGTACATTGACTACTTCGCATGGAGCTATAAGTAGATGCCTGCACTATATCCTAAAGTTGTAGTACATAAACTAGCCATCAATCCTGAGCTTCCATTTGTCAAACAAGGACCTAGGAAGATGAGACTTAACTGAGAACAAAAGGTGATAGAAGAAATAAAGAAATTGATTGAAGTAGGCTTCATCGAAGAGGAAAAATATCTAGATTAAGTGGCAAGCATCGTGCCAGTCAAGAAAAAGAATAACCAAATTTGTATTTGTATGGACTACATGACCTTGAATGATGCATGTTCAAAAGATAATTTCTCATTACCAATAATGAAAATCATGATTGACAATACGGGCGATTTCGAAATATTCTCTTTTATGGATGGTTTTTCAGGATATAACCAAATCAAGATGCATCTGGTGATGAGAAATATAAAGCCTTTAGGACATCAATTATCATTTACTACTACAAGGTGATGCCCTTTGGGCTCAAAAACACGGGTGCCACTTATCAAAAGGTTATGACTCAAATTTTTAATGACCACATACACTTGTTGATTGAATAATATATCGATGACTTGATGGTCAAAACTAAGTCCAAAGATAGGCACATCTAAGACCTAAGAGTGGTATTTAACCATCTTAGGAAATAAACTTGAAGATAAATCCTATGAAATTCGCTTTTAGGATATCATCGGGAAAATTTCGTAGCTTTGTTGTCAGACATCAAAGGCCCGTTTGGAACGGGGTTAAGGTCAAGGTCAAGGTCAAAAAAAGGGGTAAAGTGTAAAATGATAATGGGGTCAAGTAAATCTTGTTTGGTTACTGATTTGGCTAGCAGATGGTTAAAATTTTTTATGGACAAAAATGCCCTCCGACGAGGGCAAACCCGTGTTCTCCTTTGAGTACTGCACTCTGAAGCCTACCCACGCTGGCGCCGACATGCTCCTAACCACCATCTCCCACATGGCCACCCACGGCCTCGCCTTCAGCGACCTCACATGGCGTCCCCATCACCCTTTCTCGAACGTCACCCTCGCCCTCGTCGCCCGCATGCAGTCTCTCCCTGGCGTCGAGAGCATGCTCCATCTAACCTGCCTCGGCATGCCCCTCTCAGCCATCGACCATGCCCTCTCCACCGCCTGCGCCGCTGGCATCCAGAACATCATCGCTCTCCGCGGCGACCCACCACAGGACCCGAACGCCAAGAGCGCCTTCACCTCTGGCATCGACCTCGTCCGCCCCATTCGAGCCACCCACGGTGACTACTTCGGCATCACCGTCGCTGGCTATCCAAGTTTTGCCCCATTTCCAAATCCCCAAATCCCTAATCTCAATCCCTAAACCAACATAATAAATCCCCAATTTTCAGAGGCACATCCCAGCAAAATCCCAGAGGAGAGCGATACGGCAACAGAGGAGGGCGACCAAAGCGATCTCGTGTACCTGAAGGAGAAGGTGGACGCCGGAGCTGATCTGATCATCACACAACTGTTCTTTCAGACTAATCTGTTCTTCAAGTTCGTCATGGATTGCCGCCGGATTGGGATCAAGTGTCCGATCGAGATCCGACGATTCAGATGAACTGAGGGTATTTTAGTCAAATTTTAATTATAATTTAAATAAATTAAATAATGCTAGTGCGGTCAAATTTTAGTGTTT
This sequence comes from Trichopus zeylanicus subsp. travancoricus, assembly GCA_005019695.1. NCBI lineage: Eukaryota > Viridiplantae > Streptophyta > Magnoliopsida > Dioscoreales > Dioscoreaceae > Trichopus > Trichopus zeylanicus. Next base: position 2,692,941 of record RXID01022274.1, read on the forward strand.
GAAAAATAGTCTGGTCAGGGTGAGGTGACCCTAGCCCTGACCCCATTCCAAACGGGACCCAAGGGATTAAAATTGATCTATCTAAGATCAAAACTATTTTGGATATGCCACCAACCAGTAATTTAAAGTAATTAAGGTCATTCTAATAATAACTCGCATACATAAGAAGATTCATTTCAAATCTCTCAAGAAAATGCAAGTCTTTTTTTAAGTTAATGAAGAAGGAAACTCCATTTATTTAGGATCAAGATTACCAATAGGCTCTTGAAGAGATCAAGCAATATTTCCTAAAGCCACTAGTCTTGGCAACACCTCTACTCAATAAGTCTCTTATCCTCCACACGATGACAACAGAAAGATCCTTGAGGGCACTTATTGCCCATAATAATGAAAAGGGTAAAAAAAATGCACTGTACTATCCGAGTAGAATGCTAGCAAGGACATAAAGTAACTACTCTCCCATCGAAAAGTATTATTCAACATTTATATTCTTGGTCAAGAAGCCGAGATATTTTTTTCTTTCACATTAAGTCATTTTAATATCAAAGATTGATCCCATAAACTACCTAATGACTAGGCCTGTACTCATTAAGAGATTAGTAAAGTGGGCTTTAATTCTCATGAAATATAACATCAAGTTCACTCCTCAAAAGACAGTTAAGAGGCAAGCCCTCACTGATTTTCTCGTAGCTCATCTAGTACTAGATGATTCTTCTTTGAGTTGTGAGCTCCCTGATAAAGAAACCTTTTTGGTTGAAGAAGGAGAATCTGATTAGAAGCTATACTTTGATGAAACACCATCCATCAAGCTAGTGATTAAACCAAAGTTTTCGTAAATCAAAGTAGCCATTAGACTCATTTATGTCACTTCGAATGGGGGCATTTTACGATACTCCTACTCTCCCCCAAAATTATGTACAAACAATAAAGCTAAATACAAAGTCCTAATTACAGGACTGGAAATGGCCCTTGATATAAAAATATCATACCTATATATTTTCGATGATTTGCAACTGATTATCAGCTAAGTCGAAGGTGAATATAAACTCCACAAATTTAAGCTCCTAAAATACTATGAAAAGGCTTAAAAGCTCATAAGGCAAATCCCCTCTCTAAGGATTATCTTGTAGGAAGAAATCATAAGAGAAGACAACATTCATCTTCACCTTGATGAACTAGACTTCTTAGACGAGACAAGGCTTGTGACTCAGTGAAGCTTGAAAATGTATTGAGCAAAAATATTCAGGACCTACAACAAGATGGCTCATCTTAGGTCCTTCCGGAAAGGAGAAATAGTCTTTGTCTTGAGAAAACCCATAATCCGAAATCAAAATAAAAAAAGACAAGTTTGAGTTTAATTGGGAAGGCCTTTATATCATCGAAAGAATATTTGAAGGGGGATCCTACCAATTCATTGATGACAAGGAAAAAAGGCCTATACCACCAATCAATGACCAATTCCTCAAAAATTACTATGCTTAAGTCCTAAGGGCAACAACAATCACAACCAAAAGTATCTATATCTTATCTATGATGGAACGTCCAACTTCCTCAAAAGGAAATATCTAGTTAAACATTTACTCCATATTTCTCGAGACAAAGTATGGACATAAAATCCCATCTAATTTGTATGATAGTTAAACCACGCCCTCATAAAAGTTCACTCATTGTGGTAAGTTAAGTCCACTTTCACGTGACAACCTAAGTCTACTTCTACATAGTAATATAAGTCTATTTTCATGGGACAACCTAAGCCTACTCCTATGTGGCAATATAACTTCACTTCCATGTGGCAACTTAGGCCCACTTCTGTGTGGCAATATAAGTCCACTTTCACATGACAACCTAAGCCCACTCCTACATAACAATATAAGTCTACTTCTCATGGCAAACTAGTCCACTACTTGTGGTAAATCAAGTTCATTTTTATATGGTAAAGTAAGTCCACTCAATGAGGTAACTCAGGCCCACTCTATGTGGCAAATCAAGTTCACTGATTGTACCAACTCAAGCTCACTCAATATGGCGAATTAAGTCCACTTTTATGTGAAAATCCAAATTCACTTTCATACGGTAAAGTCACATGCAATCAACATGATAGCTGAAATCCACTCCCTACCACATGGTGGTTCAAACTCATACGATGAATTCCTAGGACGTTGATGCAAAGGACAAGCACTTGAGAAATTTGTTCACATCCACCCCCTTCGCTGAGAAAATTCACCAAATTGAGGCGAAGGGGGCATTTGTTTGAGTCAATTTTGACCGAAAATTAAATTTAATTAAAATTTAGTTAAAATATTAAATTTAATGCCACTAAATTATGATCCAAATTTGGGACTTAATTAGATCAAAATCACAATCAAATTCGACCGAAAATTGGATTTGATTTAGACTTGAACTAGTGAAAAATTTGGGTTTAAATTAAAGTGAACAGAATGGACCAAATATTTGGACCAAGATCGAGCCCAAACTCATCAAATAATTGGGCTAGAAAGAAAATTATAAAATCTTTGCAAATTGGTCCCTGAGCCAAATACATTTTTACAAATAGATCCCTAGTTGGACTTTTTTACAAATAAATCCTTAAAATAAAAAATTTATGAAAATATCCTTGAAAGTTTTGAAATATAATATTGATCCACAAAACATCTAGGGTTTATGAATAAACCCTTCGAAATTTTCTCTTCATAAATAAATCCCTGACATTTCTAACTTTTACAAATAAACCCCTAAAATTTTTGACTTTTGCAAATAAGTCTCTCGAAAATTTTATTTGCAAACAAGTCTAAATTTTATTCAAAAAGAAACTTGAAAACTTCAGATTTTTAGAAAAGTGTTTTTTGATAAAAACACCCCTGGAACTTACAAAATTACATTTTTGATCCATTTTTTTAGGAAATTTATAAATAAACTTCTCAAAATTTTTTTTACAAATAAGTCCAAATTTTATTTAAAAAGGACCCTAAAATTTTTAAACCTTTTACAAATATGTTCTTTGTAAAGATGCCTCTTTAATTTACAAAATTATATGTTAGTCTAGATTTTTCAAAAAATTTTGCAAACAACCCCCCAAAAATTCATCATTGGAAAATAGTACAAAATCCAAATTTTCTCACTAGATAAACAAATCCCAATCAACCAATTACATCCAATCATAGGATTTTGGAAATACAATCAAATACAATCCCATTACAAATTGGGATCCAATCGCATTCCAAAATGAGTCAATCAAAGATTTGATCTTGATTCTTTAGAAGGTCTATAAATTGATGAAGAAATCTATAAACAAGCAGAGATTAGAATAGAATGGGAGAGGATTGGAAGGCCATCATTAAAGAAGTTTAGAGGTAAAATTTCAGACTTAGCTACATTCTCTTTTTTTTCTTTCTTTTTCTGTTATCCTCCTCCCTCACCCTTGCCGTCCATGCCCAACCATCTGAGCCCTGCCACCGACAGTGGTCATTCGTCTAAGGAGATGGAGATAACACTGCCACCACTGTAGAATTAGCAATACAAGGAGGAGGAGGTAGAGCAATCGATATGGGGCCATTTTTTACTACTAGCGGGATTCAACTCGAAGGAGGCAGTGGAGTATATCCTCCAGGCACTCTGGTGCACCCGCCGCACCAGCCTTGATGCCGCCGACTACACTCTCATTTGCAACATGCTCCACCTTGATGATTACTCCAGCCTCACCACCATCCAAGATGTTCACCAGCGACAAGGCTGGATTCGACCAAGATTCAGCCAAATCTGCTTGTAAGATGGGGGGTGTGGAGCCACCCTCCACCATGCCACCAAGAAGCCAACTAATGAAATTCACAAACAAGAAAAAAAAAGGTGCGAGAGTAGGGAAGAAAGAAGAAGAAAGGAGAATAAGTAAAGAAAAAAAAAAGAGTCATGCTGAGAAAAAGAAGGAAAAAAAGGTGGGAGAGTGCACTAGCTATAGGGTGAAGAGACAAAAAAAAAAGGGGGGGGAAGAGGGGGAACTTGTTATCGCAATTTTCGCACTATGACTTCGCTACAGTCACCCATAGTCCTTTGAAGATGGCAATAAAGATGGTGAACCCATGACCTTGTCACGGCCATCTACGGCCCATCGAAGATGGCAATGAAGACGACAAACCTATGACCCAACTGTAGCCACCTGTGGCCTTTCGAAGACAACAAACCCATGACCTCATCATGACCACCTGCAACCCCCTTAAAGATGGCAATGAAGATGGCAAACCTATAACCCCACTACGGTTACCCATGGCCCCTTGAAGCCTACAAATTCTTGTCCCACAAGTCAACCATTGGGCTCATACCTTAGCTAGCTATCGGGCTCACATCCAAGTCAACGTTAGGGCTCTCACTCAGCCAACTTTAGGGTTTACATCCAATCCAACATTCGACTTCATACTTAGCCAGCCTTCGGACTCTCACTAAGCTAGCTTTCGGTCTCACACTTAGTCAATCCTTGGACTCACATCAAAACTAGTCTTTAGACTCACACTTAGTCAACCTTTGGGCTTGCATCCAAGTCAGCCTTCGAGCTCACACCCAAGTCGGTCATCAAGCTTGCACTCAGCCAACTTTTGAACTCGCATATAGCCAACCATTGGACTTGCACTTAAACAGCATTTGGGCCTGCATCCAAGCCAGCTTGGGGCTCGCACTCAGCCATCCTTAAGGCTTACACCTCAGCCAGTCTTCGGGTTCATATCTAGGTCAATCTTCGGACTTGCACCCAATCAACCCTCGGGTTTACACACCTAAGCTAACTTTCTAACTCGCAAATTAAGCCAACTCTCAATTCGTACCTTTAAGGCTGAGCTATGGATCTACTTAAAATTATCATAAACAACTAAGGACCCTCAAATCAGACTACTTAATATAAAATAACTTAATCATATTAAAATTGAACTTAGTCAAAACAAATGGACAAAGGCCAAGTTAACTCAAATGGACCTAAATTAATCAAACAAATGGACTAACATCCAAATTGAATTAACCTAAACTCAGACTTAACCTTAATCAAACTCAAGATGGATTAATTTAAAATTAAGTTAAGTTAAAATCAAATCTAATATCGATTAAACTAAGCTTAAGTCAAATCCTAATTGGGTTAAATCAAATCCAAACTAGAAAGGGTAAACTCTAAGTCAAACTAGAACTAGGCTAAATTGAACCTGAATTGAAATCAAATTGAATCAAATTGACTTAAACTTGAGATAAAGTCTATTAGACATGGACTCTATAAAGTTTCAATACAAGGCCAAACTCAACTCAAGCTAAATAAAATCGAACTCAGACCCGAACTATATTAGCCATCAAACTGAATCCCACTGGGTGTGTTGAACCTTTGGTAATACTCAAAGGACATGAATAATGGACAATGTTACCACCCTAACCTGAATCAAAATTAGTTTGAATAGAACTAAATAAAGTCAATCTAAGTCTCGTTAAGTGTGTGACAAAAGCTGTTAGCCATACTTTAAAGTTAAGCCAACCTAAAGTATTGGCAATGCTTCAATTTAAACTAAAGTAAGATATACTTGAACTTGCTTAGCTAATTAGCCACAATACCTTATTCAAATGAAGTCAACCAATAATATGTTTAAACTTGTTAGCCACACTTCAAGCTAGTCAATCCCACAAGCAGTTAATGATGCACACTTTAAGGTTGTCAACCCCAAAAGCGGTTAATGACTCACTCTTCAAGTTAGTCAACTCCAGAAGTAATTGATGACGCACTCTTCAAACTAATCAATCTCAAAAGTAGTTGATGATGTACTCTTCAAGCAAATGAACCCCACAAGCAATTGATGATATATCCTTCGAGTTAGTCAACCCTATAAGCAGTTGATGATGTACCCTACAAGTTAGTCAACCCTAGAAGTAGTTAATGACATACCCTTTAAACTAATCAACCCCAGAAGTAGTTAATAATGCATTCTATAAGCTAGTCAATCACAGAAGTAGTTGATGATGTATCCTTAAGCTAGTTAACCTCATAAACAGTTGATGATGCACCTTTTGAGCTAGTCAACCCTAAAAGCAGTCGATGACATGCCCCTCAAGTTAGTCAACCCCACAAGTAGTTGATGATACATCCTTCAAGCTAGTCAATTCTAGAAGCAATTGGCGATGCACCATTCAAGCTAGTCAACCCCAAAAGTGATTAATGATATACTCTTCAAGCTAGTTAACCCCAAATGTATTTGATGATGTAGCCCTTCAAACTAACCAACCCCAGAATTAGTTGGTGATACACCCCTTATGTTAGTTGAACCCAAAAGTAGTTGGCGACGTGATTCTTAAAGCTATGCCCAATCTTATAAGCTGTTGGTGATGTTACCAAATCAAAAGGAGTTATTGCCTATATTTTATTGGCTATGAAAATACTTCAAATAATAAAATTATCATTCATGCCTTATTGGCTATGAAAATATTTTAAGGTCAATGGAGTTATTATCAATGTCTTATTGGATAATAAAAAATACTCTGACCCAAAAGGAGTTATTATTGATGCCTTATTAGCTAACAAAAATACTTCAAATTATAAAGTTATCACCAATGTTTAAAGCTATTAGAAATACTTCTAACTTCTCCCATTTCATTCCATATCCCATTAGATGATGCCATCAACATTTGCCAAAGACCGAGTCAGTCTGGGTCCGACATCATATGGTCTAGAGCAGAGGGAGTAGGGTAGTAGTAGATATCAAAGTTTCTTCTCTGCTCTTTTTTTTCCTTTATTTCTTTCATATTTTCTATAATTCTATACTAAAACTCATGGTAAAGTGAGGACATACCTTTACTTAAGTCATATATTATTTTTTAAAAAAATCAATCAAATGCTTTTTTTTCTTTTTTATGTCTCTATGTTTTATTTGCTTTATTTTTCGCTTTAAGATATTCCTAACAATCGTCATGATAATTAACAACATGGGCTTACACTTATTCGAAGTCAATATCTTCATAATACTTGATAGCATACTTCAAATAAAAATAAACTCTAATTTGTGATTCGAGATCGCTCCTGGGGTCTCCGCTATCCCGAGCTACCAAAATCGATCCCATAGAGATAAGTTGTGGAAAATTGGTGAGAGCTTATCCTTTAACTACTTTTTTAGGAGTGAACTTAATATCATATTTCACAAGAATTAAAGCCTACTTTGCTAACCCTTCAGTGAATACAAGCCTAATCATCAAGTATTTTATGGGATCAACTTTTGATATTAAAATGACTTAATGAAAAAGTAAATAATGTCTAATCTTCTTAACTACAAATTAAGCTCCAGATAATACATTTCGAAGGAAGAGTAGTTAGTTTCTGCCCCAACTAGCATTCCACTCAAGTAACAGAGTGTGTTTTATTTACTTTCTTTATTATTTTGGGTGAAAAGTATCCCTAAGGACCCTTCCATTATGACTGTGTAGAGGATCAAAGGTTTATTAGGCTTGGGTACTATCAGGACTAGTAGCTTTAGAGATATTGTTTGACCTCTTCAAAGGCTTATTGGCATTTTTTTATCCCAAATGAATGAAGTATCCTTCTTCATCAGTTTGGAGAAAGACTTGTATTTTTCAAAGAGGTTTGAAATGAGTTTCCTTATATATGTCAATTGGCCTTGGATCGATCTCAATTGCTTTAAGTTGTTGGGTGGTGGTATGTCCAAAATTGCTTTGATTTTAGATAGATTGATTTTAATCCCTCAGTATCTCACAACAAAACCAAGGAACCTTTCTGATGATACCCTAAAAGCGCATTTCATGGGATTCATCTTTAGGTTCTATTTTTTAAGATGGTTGAAAATCACTCTTAGGGCTTGGATGTGTCTATTTTTGAACTTGGTTTTGACTATTAAGGCATCCACGTAACACTACACTAGTTGGTATATGAGGTCATCAAAAATTTGGGTCATGGCCCTTTAATAAGTGACGCTCGCATTCTTGAGCTCTACGGGCACCACGTTATAACAGTAAATGCTAATTAGAGATCAAAAAGTCATATACTTCGCATCATCAGGATGCATCTTAATTTAGTTGTACCCTGCAAAATCATCCATAAAAAGAGAATATTTCAAACTTAATCATATTGTCGATCATTATTTCCATGATTAGCAATGAAAAGTCATCCTTTGGATATGTTTTATTCAAATCCCTATAGTTCACACATATGCGAATTTGGCTATTCTTTTTCTTGATTGGCAGGATATATACCATCCAATATGGGTACTTTCTTCTCTGATAAAGCCTAGTTCAATTAATTTCATCATTTCTTTTATCACTTTTTGTTCTAAATTGAGTTTCATCTTCCTAGGTGTTTGTTTAAGAGGTGGAAGCTCAAGATTGATGGCTAACTTATGAATTGTAACTTCAAGATCTAGTCTGGACATCTCCTTATAACTCCATGCAAAGTAGTCAACGTACTCTTGGAGTACTGCTTTAAGTTGGGTTTAACTTTTCTCTGAGAGTTGAGTGCTAATAAAGGTTAACTTGAGGTCCTCTTTCGAATCTAGGCTGATTTTCATCAATCCATCAATTATGGCTTGCTCCAGATTCTCAAATTCTGGTAGAGCTCTTTTAATTTAAGAATTATTTCTTCATTAAGTGATTTATTACATTGAGTAAGATTTGATGAAGGTTCATCTAAAGCTGTTTTGGTTGCATCATGCTCCCTTTCTTCTGGTTTAGATTAAATTTTGCTAAGGACATGACCTTTGTTTGAGTCTATTTTGGCTAAAAATTAGATTTCATCAAAAGTAAGTCAAAATATACAATTGAATACCATGAGATTATGATCTTAATGCAAGCCTCAATTGGACCTAAATTATGATCAAATTCGATTGAAAATTAGGTTTAATTCAGACTTGAATTGTCAACAAATTCGGACTTAAACTAAAAAAGTGCTAATTAAGCTGGATATTTAGACAAAAATCGGACCCAAAATTTATAAAATATATAGACCAAAATAAAAAATAAAAAATATTTATAAATATGTCCTTGGATTAAATACATCGTCACAAATGGAACCGAGCTTTTCTTACAAGTCCATAAGATAAAAATTTTACGAGAAAACCTTTAAAAATATAAAAATTTCAAATTAATCCTCGCAAAATATGAAATTTGTAAATAATTCTTCCAAAATTTTATCTTCATAAATAACCCTAAAATTTCTAATTTTCACAAACAAACCCCTGAAATTTCTAATTTTTATAAATAAGCCACCTAAAAGTTTTTTATTTGCAAATAAATCTAAGTTTTACTCAAAAAGGACTTCAAAAAAATTTAAAATTTTATAAATATATTTTTTTACAAAAAGATCCTTTGAGTTTACATATTTATATTTTCGCCCATATTGTATAGAAAAATTTCAAGTAACCCTTTGAAAATTCAACATCCAAAAAATAGGACAAATCTTAAATCTCTTTGTCAGAGAAACAAATCCCAATTAAATATTACAATCATATCACATTTCAAAATAAGTCAATCAAAAATTTGATCTTGATTCCTCTTTGAGACTTATAAATTGATGAAGACCCTACACAAACAAACAAATAGAGAATTGAGAGGATCAGGAGATCATGTCAAAGTGGAGAAGAGAGATCAGATGTAGGAACCGTAAATATTAAGAATTGAGAAGCAATCATCGAGGAGAGGCAATCAACTTGAATTTAGTTAATTTTTATCTCTTTTTTTTCTATTGATCTTCTTGTCTCTCTTCCTTCACCAAGGGAGCACCCCATCTACTGTCTTGCCCACCCTATTGTTGCTCGATTCCTTGCTAAAGCCTTGCATCACATCTTGGCTTGCTCGTGAGCCCCATTGATTGAGCTTCTGCCCAGACCTGCACCCTATGCAACCCCTTGCTGAGCGAGTTCAATAGACCCTCCGACCAACCTCTCCTCTGGCCATCTCTTGCCAACTCTTATTGGCTCAGGCCTCACCTACACGTCAGCCCTAACACTCTTGCCAGAGCCATCGGTAAATAGCTACCCTTTCCTACTCAGCTAGGTCGAGCCCCAGCCATTGTTGAATTGTTCTTCATCAGCTCATGCCCATGCGGGCTCTCACCCAATCGACCTAAGTCATAGTGCTGCTGCTCTAAAGCTCTGCCACCAAAGCACCTAACTCTGACCCTCCACCAACTATGCTGTCACTAGTGTCCATGCCTCAGCATGCGACTACTAGCAAATCGCTATTGCTACTCGCACTACCATCTAGAGAGTATCTGCCTCACCGATTAAAGCCCCACCATCTTTCACTCAGACTACTAGCTGCGTATTTCAGCCCTATGCTATATCAGTGGCTACTGCTCATGGCCTTGATTGGAGAAGGCTAGATCTAGCCCCAAAACTAAGGAAGAAGGAGCTTTGGGTGATCCTCCACTATAGGCTGCCCAAGCCTATGACAGAACTATCCAAATTCAATTGGATCTAGCCAAAATTCACTGGAGAAGGGCAAGCCCTTCTCCAGTGGAGATAAGAAGAAGCTAGGATGGGAAGAAGAAGAAGAGAAAGAAAGAAAATAAAATAAAAAAGGAGAGTTATTGGTAAAAAGAAAAAAAGTGGACCAACAACAAAAAAAAATGGAAGGGTTCTCTTGTCTCTACTTTCGTACCATCACTACTGTGGTCAGTCACAGTCTTTGGCACATAGATGCAACTCTACTAATATCATGGTCACCTATAGTCATTCGCATGACAGTAAAACTCCACCAATATCACGGTTACTCACAGCCCATCGTATGACGATGGATCTCCATTACCATCATGCCTATTTGTGACACTACGTATCAACTAAGCTTCACCAATACCACGGCCACCCATGGTCTTTTATGCATTGACTGATTTCCATCACTGACCTAGGGCTAGCTCGCAGGCTTTCCCAAAAGTCACCTTCAGTCTAGAACTAGTCTACAGGCTCGCTCAAGACCAACTTCAAACTAAGGCTAGCTTGTAAACTCGTCATACATTTATTCAGACTAAAACTAACATGTAGGCTCACTGAACATCTATTTGAACTAAGGACAACCCACAGACTCACCGAATGTCTATTCGGACTAAGACCAACTTGGGAGCGTATTGAATGTCTATTTAAACTAGGACCATCTTGCGAACTCATCAAATATCTATTTGGACTAAGGCTAACTCACAAGCTTGTTGAACATCTATTCAGACTAAGGCTAACTTGTAACTCACCAAATGGCTATTTGGACTAAGGTTAGCCTGCGGGCTCATAAAATATCTATTCAGACTAAGGCTAATTTACAATCTTGCTAAATGTCTATTCTAATTAAAGTCAATCCACGAGCTCGCTAAAAGTCTATTTAGACTAAGGTCAACCCGTAAACTTGCTAAATGTCTATTCAAACTAAGGTCAGCTTACGAGCTCGTTGAATGTCTATTTAGGCTGAGACTAGCTTGCAAGTTTGTGAAATATCTATTCGGATTAAGGCCAACTTGTGACCTCACCTAATATTTATTTGGACTAAAGTCAGCTTGTGGGTTTCTCAATCATCTATTTGAACTAAGGCCAACTCGTAGGCTTGTCCATAGTTATCATGATAGCGTGTCGGCTTTTTAACCAAATTGATTAACACAAATTAATTAAATTCAAGTGACTCAATCGCATTAAACTCAACTATAACAAATAAACAGAACTAAATTAATTCAAATATATGGTCAAATGGACCTAAATTGACTAAATAAATGGACTAAAACTCAAATTAAACTGGACCCAAAATCCAAATTGAGTTTATTTAAACCAAATTAGCTCAGACTTAATCCTAATCTGATTTAGGTTGGGTTAACTCAAAATCAACTCAAGTTCAAATCAAATCTAATTTGGGTTGTATTAAGCTCGAATCAAACCCTAAATTGGATTAAATTAAGTTTAAATTGAAAGGTAAATTGGGTTGAATTGAGCCCAAAATCAAACCAAAACTAGGTTAAGCTTCAATTGAAACCAAGCCGAATTAAATCAACTTGAACTTAAACCAAGATCCATTAAGATGCAAACATGAACCCAATGGAGGTCCAACATGGATCGAACCCAAGTCTATCAAGAGGTTGAGATAGGATCCAAATGAGATTCATCAAGGGTCGAGTCTAGCATCCACTAAGGATCCAATAAGGACCCATTCAGGGCCAGACCAAAAAGAATCCATCAAGGACCCATTTAGGGTCAAATCCAAGAAAGATTCATTAGAACCCATTAAGGAACATATCCAAAATTCATTAAAGGGTCCAACATAAGGTCAAAGTCGACCCTAATCGAATGAAATCAGACTCGAGTCAAAATTGAGTTCTAAATATTGAATTAAATCGAATCATACTTGAATCAAAGTCAAGTCCTGAACATTGAAGTAAATCAAATTGAACTTGATCTAAATTGAGTTTTGAATATCAAGTTGAATCAATTTAGATTCGAATCAAAATCAAATTGTGAGTGTTAAATTGAGTTCAAACCAAACTCAGGTCCGAACCAAAATTAGTTCAAGTAGAGCTAAATAGTTTAAATTGAATCTCACTGGGTGTGCAAAACCTTTGGTAATACTTTAAGACTATGGATAATGGATAATACTATCATCCTAACTTGAACTAGAATTAGTTCAAATAAAACTAAATAGGTCAAACTAAGTTTTAGTAGATATGCTACAAAAGTCTTTAGCAGTACTTTGAAGCTATACCCAATCTCATAAGTTGTTGGTCATACTACCAAATTAAAGAAGTTAATTGCTAATATGCTCAAAGTTGTTATTTATACTTCAAAACTATACCCAGCCCAATAAGTCATTAGTAACGCTACCAAATTTAAAAGGTTAAATACCAATACATTCAAAGTTGTTGGCTACACTTTGAAGCTAGTTAAACCAAAAGCAATTGACGATGCACTCTTCGAGTTAGTCAATCTCAGAAGTAGTTCACAATGCACCCTTTGAGCTAGTCAACCCCAAAAGTAGTTGGTGGAGTTTCTCAAGCTAATTAACCCTAGAAACAATTGATGATGCACCTCTCAAGCTAGTTAACCTTAAAAGATATTGACGGCACATCCTTTTAAGCTAAGCCAATACACACTCGAAGGCCATTGGTGATGCTTGATCGATAATATACCTAAAAAGCCCTCAATTATTATATTAGAAATGATTAGAATAAAGCTAAGGCTACTAATCATTCTTCTAAATCAAATATCAAAAGAAGTTAACTGACAACAAGTAGAAAATCATCAGTAATACATTAAATCCTAATAGAGTTAACTAATATAAGCCAAGGCAGTTAGTTTCACTCGTTAGAATGTTATCAACATCTACTGAAAACCAAGTTAAGGCCCATCCGAGTCAAATTTCACAGGGTCTAACGCAGGGGAGCAGGGTAGCAGCATACATTAGAGTCTCTTCTTCACTCTTTTTTCCTTTATTTTTTCATTTTTTCTATAATTTCATATTAAACTTGTTATAAAGTAAGGGCATACCCTTACTTAAGCCACATACCATTTTTAAAATTAATTAATATTATACTTACTTCTTTTTTGTATTTTTATTTTATTAACTAGGTTAGGAGATTTTTGATTTGTGCATCAAGGTTACTCCCCAAGGTCTCCGCTACTCCTAGGTCGCCAAAATTGATCCCACTTCTTGTGATGTCTAAAGAGTTATGGTTACCTCACTACATATGTTAGAGGGTGTTGATATTATTTGGGCATCCTAAACATTAGATAGAGATCTAATGGCGAGCATAAGATATGTATGAATATTTGGAGTGATATAACCCAACCCTTCGGTGTTCTTGTTTCCTCTTTCAAGAATGTAAGCATGCCCTTGACATGAATCCCATATATTTCTTGACAAAACAGCTCTTTTTTTTGTTTGTGGACATCTATAGTCGAATTTCCTGATTATTTGATGAAACTGGTTTAAAAAATAGTTTAGTATAACTAGTGATTAATAATCTCCATCATCTTCTGGATCCTCAATTCCCAAGATTTCATATACGATTGGGGCACAAGGGATTACTTTGTAAAATAGTATCTTTTTTCTCCTTTATGTCATGGAGGAACATAGAGGGTTACTAGTTTTTTCACAACATTGATGCTCAGCTCATGTAAAAGCTTAAATAAGTCTTTTAGAATCTTAGTAACAAGGAGAGTACTTTTTTTTTATTCCTATTGTCATCTTCATCAAAAGTGTAGCCGCCTAGGTATATTCATGGGGTTTCTTCCTCTAAAGAGTTTGAATCAGTATCACTTCTTAAATGAGGAAGGACAAATATCAGTCTATCAATCATCTACTTTATTTGACTGATGAAAGCAACTCCGTTATCAGTGTAAGATCTTTGATAGTATTTTGTATCATCATAATATACCTCATAAATATCAAAAGGATATACATCCCCATTAATTCAATATTCTTCACCATCTTTGAAGTACTTGAGGTATTAACGTAAGGTTGATGACACCACTTTATTTTCATACAGTTATGGCCTCCCTAGTAGTTCTTAATATGATGCATCAATATCAATCACATAGAATTTGGTATCTACCATTAGCTCACCTACTTTTAAAGAGATGTTTATAGCCCCTAGAGCTCTTTTACTATTTTGATTAAATCATTGGATGGTTATAATCTCAGATGACACATGACACACATTCAGAGTTAGAGCTCTTAGAGTTCGGAGAGTCATCAAATTGATTGAAAAACTTGGGTCAATCAGGATGTGATTGATTTTGATCCCATCACCATCCCTATGACATACAACAATCTATTATGGTGTGTTGTTCTTGATAGCAAGTCATCATTTGTGAACGTGATGGTAGGAGTTTGACTTATATATAAAGACTCATTCATCTTCACTTAAGCGAAGTATAGTTGGTAGTTGGTTAGATTCTACAAGATATACACCAGTGTATTCCTAAGTTCTCGTGATATTATTAGAGCATCAAACACACTTAGCATGTTAAAGACCTTCTTAAGATGGGCTGCTATATTGTATTCCACTTTCTTGAGTGTAAGTTTAATTTGCGAAGACTCAATATTCTTATTTATCTGAATTTTCCTTTACTATCCTTGTCTTTGGAGATGTTCCTATCTCTAGGTACTAGGGCTTGCCTTAGAGGCAGCACCTTTTCACTTTTGAGTTGTACCTAGTTTGCATTTCTTACCTAAAATCTGGCATTGTGAGACTAATAAGGTTCATCTTCAAAATCACCATAAGGCTAATAATGTGATAGAGAATAGTAAATTTTTGCCCTCAATTAATGGTTTCCCATATGTCTTTGGAGGATGTGACTGGCTAATAATCATCCCACTCAACATCCAAATTAGGCATACGAGACTTCCTTGAAGAGATATCCTCAGATGCTCTTTGGATGAATTCTTCTATTTCTTCAGTTGGTATGACTTTTTTCAGGACTTTGTATTTAGGATATTTATTTCATTGATGTTTAGTTTAGCTTGATGTAGGAGCTGAATAAGTCCTAGTATTATCTTGTTTAATCCTCTTTTAGAATAATTGTTTCTTCCTTTGGTGCTTGTTAGTGTAGGCCTTCCAAAGCTGTCATAAACTTATTTTAACTCAGACATAGAGTAATATTCATTATTCATACCTTGTATGCATAATTTCTTTAAAATTGATAGAGTACATCATTCCATAGGTTCTACAACTGGGACCTCATCAAAGCTAGCAGATTGAGCATTTGTTATTGGATTGTCTGATGAAGGTTGAGATGGATACTCATCAATGTTTACCTCCGATGTGTGAGTCATCGTGTGACAAGAGTCAATAAACTCATATAATTATCTTCAAAAGCACCAAGCTTTCTTGACTCATCTTTGTAGTAGGTGGTATGAGTGATCATCTTGATCCCAATGAGGGTCAATAAGTGATTTTCTACCACCTCTATAGGGTCTTTTGTATGACTTCACCTTTTTTACTAGCATTACTTCCACCTTCTTGATTTCTTCATAAAGCATGGTAGTCATATTTGACATGCTTTCATATGGACAGTCATAGCTTACATGCATTTATTCAACACTTCCATTTATCTCTTAACAAACTTCATGTTATTTATAGTTAGTTCTTTTATAGTATTTAGTTATAGTTTGAGAATGTTATAACCACATTCAAGGGTAAACCACTCTCTATAATAGTTATTTCAGAAACAACCCTCAGAGAGATCCATGAGATTTATCATTACATTAGTGAAATTCTCCACAAATCTATTTGCTTCTTGTTGCCTTGCATTATGAATTTAGTCATTATTAAATAATGGAATGATTGATAATTGACTTGATTGTAAATTTTTAATAGTAAAAATAATGAAGCATGTTGCCATTGGAAGTTTATCTTCTCCATTCCTAGTATCAGAGCCTTTAAGCAAAGCATTGAGTTTATTGAGGAGGAATTCCTCAAGAGTTACCAGATTTCTTTCTCATTTGATATATTCATCTAGAGAATCGATGTATTATTGGATAACTAATTTCTTGACAATGTACTCATTTAGTTGAACCAATTTCTTTTTCTTGTTTTTATTCTTTTTCTTTTTGATGTTTTGAGTAGGTGGGAAAGCTTGTTCTAATGAAGCTTTCTTTATCACTATTCCAAGATTTTTGGGATTTTTGGTCATCTTTTTTGTTAGCTTTTTTAACCCTTTAGAGATATAGATCTCCCACAAGTATTCTTCTTCAGGTCTACATTGTGCTTCTTCTCCAAAGAAGAGTCCATTAGGTGACTCATGTGTTTGAACATAGTGATGTGATTGATTGTTCGGTAGGTATGTCAAATAAGATTGATTTTGAGAGAGTTACCTTGCCTTTTTGGTATTGCTTTTTGACCCAGTCATTGAATCTGAAGAATTCAATAGCATGACCCAAGAATTAGTGGTAAGGGCATATTATTTATTAGTTTCATTTGGCCTTTTGGATTTTGACAATTGGAGACTTAGTTTTGAAGCATCCTAGAAAATTTTACGTACCCTTTCTCTTTTGAAAGAGTATTTCTTCCTGAGTTTTTGCTAGAAATCATTGCACGATCCCACTTCTCTGACTCTTCAAGAGTTGGTAGTTTCTGAGGGTTACCCCCATATGTGGTAGGGTTTGTAAGTTTCTTTTGTACATTTGTTGTGAATACTATCCTCACATTTTTAAAGTAATCTCCACATTTTGCCCTATCTCTTTTTGGTTTAAAATCTTGCAAACTAGTTAGGACTAGTGGGCCAATCCTCTCTAGCTTATTCACTTGTGTGATCAAATCTTGGAAAGTGTGGATAGAGGAAGTGCTCAAGTAGGGTGTCATCTAATCCTTCCTTATAGTACTGAGAACTAGGTTCACGGCCTCAAACTGGCTTATGGGTTGCTTACATTTAATATTAAGATTTCTCTACCATGTACTATAATCCAACACTAATTTATTATCATTCTTTCGTGTTAACTGACTCCTTTAAACCTAATTTAGAAAGAATCTTTTATTTGTGACCAAGTTTGTAAGGATTATAGTTGTAAATTAGCATACTACTTAAATATTACTCCCGTCAAACTTATTGAAAATTGACAAAGTAGTAGTGAGGGGTTGTTACTTGAATTCCCATATAAAGTCACAAAGTGAGCTATATATTATTCTAGGTTCCTCATGCCATTAAATTATTTGAAATCGGGGTACTATGTAACCCCTGGGGTATAGCACTCGGTTATGATGATTAGGATATGACTTGTTTGTATCATTTATCTTACTAGTGTCGCTTTCTTGTCTTAATTATGCAACCATCATTTGTTGCACTTATTATTATATATATACTAGAAATTCCATGTTCTCAGGAATCTCTAAAATTGGTAATTAGGTATCTCTTGTCTATAGAGGAGGTATTTGTGAAGGGCTTACATTCTAAAGAATTTCATCTGTAAGAGGTGTATCTTTCATCATTCCTATGAGTTCCTGAGATGACTGCTGCGATCACTCCAACTTGTCAAACTTTTGCCTCATTTGTATCATCATCTTCCTCAGTTCCATTGTCTTTTTTAGGCTTCATGTTTTTCTTTGCCTTATTATCTCAACTATTTTTATAGTGCTCTTATCGTCACTTCTTGATTAGAGCTTTCAGTTATAACTAAGACTTTCATTAGAATATGATAGTTCATGTCTCGAGAGTTAGGTCGAGGCTTGGTGTGATTTGGAGTAGGGTCAACTGCTCTCATTAGGTGAGTTGCATCATTCAGAAGTTTACTTATGGATCGAGTAGTCACTCCTCTCTTATGTAGTAACAAGGATTGATTTGCAAGAGCTCTTTCTTCCTGTACCTCTTTGTTCGTAAGCCTTGTTCATGTAAATTTCTTTTAGCACTTAGCCAGTTAAGGTGCGAGCTTATGGTATTTTCTAAAGTCATGATGAGAAATAACTATGATAGTTTGGATAATGTTCTTTTTAAAGGTTTCATTCTGGGTTGCAGTTTTATGATGACTTTTATTGCTTTATTTAATTATTCGACTCTTAGCCATAGTCTTGAGGTAGGACTGTGCCCCTGT
Organism: Trichopus zeylanicus subsp. travancoricus; assembly: GCA_005019695.1. NCBI lineage: Eukaryota > Viridiplantae > Streptophyta > Magnoliopsida > Dioscoreales > Dioscoreaceae > Trichopus > Trichopus zeylanicus. Next base: position 2,711,448 of record RXID01022274.1, read on the forward strand.
GTCTTACTTCTACTCTTCTCTAAGCCATTCGATAGGGTAAAAGAGTTAGAGGTGGGAATGGTGATGACTAAATTTATCGAAATAGTAAGCTTTCCAAGTCGACTAAAAATTTTAGCAGCCTTTCTTTTGCTAGTGATAGTAAAGATGGATTCTTCTTCATCCACGCATGTGTCTGGATTTGTTTTTGTTTGTCCCCTATCAGAAGGTGAGTGAAGATGATCAAAGACTGAGTCCTGCTTGGTGCCTAACCTCTAGAAGATGGATGCCTATGTTGGTTGGGGCGTGGCTTCTAGCTCTGCATCAAATTGATCCTTTTCATTATGGATGATGACTTTGGGCCTCTTCTCTTTTGATGGAAGGCAAAAAATGAATTTGTATTGTTCGACATCAACACTAGTTGGGGAACTGGCTGGTGCTCTCTTAAACTGGATGACCTCAGAGATAGTTCAAACTCAATTTGAGCTTCAGGTGTCGAACACTAGTTGGGGAACTGGCTGGTGCTCTCTTAAACTGGATGACCTCAGAGATAGTTCAAACTCAATTTGAGCTTCAGCTACTCCTACAAGGACCATCATCTAAGGTAAACACACAACTAATCCTTCTCTTAGGATGATGGTGTAGATGGGGGTGAGGATGCTCTTTGTTGATGTTATGTGATACTTCTTTTGTAAAGGAGCACATAATTGATTAGTTTTCAATTATAATTTTATCTTATTAATGTCACTATCGTATTAAATAGCTTTCTACACTTACAAGAGAAATCAAGTCCCACTGGGTGTACCAAAATTTATAGGATTGATTTCGGTGGTCTTGGATAGGGAAGATCTCTAGGAGTGATCTCAAATTATAAATTAAAATATATCTAATTTAAGTATACAATTGGATATTGTGTGAATATTAACTTCCAACAAACATAACTCATGTTGTTAATTACTTCAACAATTATCGAAAATATCTTAAAGTAAGAAACCTAGCTAATAAAATAGATACACAAAAAGAAAAAGAAAAAGCATCATTTAATTGGTATGAGAAACTATATAGCTTAAGTAAGAACATATCTTCACTACAATGAATTTTAACATGAAATTATAGAAGATATGACAATAAAAAAAATAGAGGAGTGGAAAGAAGTTTTGATGGGGACTACTACCCGACTCTCGAATGCTAGATTATATGGCATTTGACTCAGATGGATTTTGACTTGGTTCTTGGCGAGTATTAGTGACTTGAGTTGGTAGTGTTGTCTAGTGGGACATGAAAGAAGATGAGGGATGACCAATAACTTTGAGTGTGTTGGCAATTAATTTTCTTTTAGTGGTGTTATCGAAGACTTATCAAGTTTACTTTGAAGTATTATCAATAATCCGAATAGATGTTCGGTGAATCTGTAAGTTGGCCATAGTTTGAATAGATGTTTAGCGAGCCCATGAGTTGGCTTTAGTCCAAATTTGACTTTCAGGTGAGCCCCTAGGTTGACCTTATGTTAATAGACAGTAGCACAAAATTCTAGGCCAAGCCCTTTTTGGCAAGCAACCCATCTTTTTTATTATTTTTTCTTTAATTTCTCTTCTTCTTTGCCAATCTTCCTGTCCTTTCTTCCTCTCATTTGGGTCTTCACTAAAGCTTCAAATATGGGCTAGATTTAGCCAAAACTTTTTCAAATACAACCATAGATAATAGTGGACGTGACCCAAAAGAAGACTGAACCCTCTACCTCAGTCCTGGCCGGATTCAGCCAAATCTTGGCTAGATTTTGCTATGGACAGTGATAGATAGGTGGTTGGAAATGCCACCAGTGCGAGCGAAGCTAGAGAGGAGGTAGGACTGGTGAGGCTCTAGCAAGGCAACGAGTTGCAAATGTGGATAGGGCACAGAAAAAGTTGAAGAAGATGGGAGGACCGACATAGCTCTAGCAGGGCAACAGTGGTGGTACAGAGCGTGGGCGAACCACTTGGGAGAGGTAGTGTCACAAACTAGAGGTGCGAAAGCAAGGAAGAGGCTAGCAATGCACGGTGGAGGTGATCTGGTAGCCTAGGGAAAAGGGACTTGGTCGAAGATAGGATCCTGCACATCATAGTGGAGGAAGAAGGGTAGGCCAAAAAAGCGAGCGACCGGTGGAGATGGCTAGCCCTGCGGGATAGCCAGCTATAGGTGGATGTGTTCTGGCTAGCCGCAAGGAAGCACAGTGGAGGTACTCAGAGCAATGGTGTCATGAGGACACAAGATGAGACTGTAGTTCCCTCAAAGGAGGAAGAAAGGCAAATAGTGAGAAAAGAAGGAAGGTAGACATTACCTGTTCTCGTTGCTTCTTCTCAATCGATTTGTTCTTCTTCAAATCTTCAATTTTTGATGATCTCCCTCTCAATTTGTTGATATCTAGAAATACTACGTCTGATCTGTCCCTCCCCCTTCTCTCTTTTTTCTTGCAAGTTTTCATCAATTTTATAGGCCTCAAGAAGATTTGAAATCAAATCTTTGCTCAGCTCGATTTTGGAACATTGTTGGATTGTGATCTTTGATCAAATTGGATCTCTTTATTTTTTTATCGATATATTTGATATTATAATTTTGCTTGATTAGGATTTGTTTGCTTATAAAGAGATTTATATCACTTTTAGACATTGAATTTTTAAGGGGATATTTGCAAATTTTTTGGAAAATCTAGACCAAATAATAATTTTGTGAATTTTAGGGGTCTTTTTATAAAAAATTATTTATACGGTTTCAAATCTTTTAAGGTCCTTTTTGAATAAAAATTTGGACTTATTCGTAAATGAGAACTTGTAAGGGACTTATTTGTAAAAATTAGAAATTTTAGTGGTTTATTCATGAATACCAAATCTTCAAGGGGTTTTATTTACAAACCCTTGATTTTACGGAGACTAATCTATAATTCTAGTCCACTTAGTTTGTCTTATTTTGAGCCCAAATTTTCTAGCTATTCGAGTCCAAATTGAGCTCAATTTTCGATCAAATTTAATCATAATTTAGATCTAATTGAGATCCATATTTAAGTCATAATCTAGTGGCATTTAAGTTCCAATTTTGATCAAATTTATTTTTGATAAAAATCACCTCAAACAAGGTCTTGACTAGATACTCAGCAAATGTTGATAGTATCATCCGGTGAGTTGTGGAAGGCGATGAGAGAAGTTTAAAATATTTCTAATAACTTTAAGTGTTGGCAATAACTTCATTAGTTGAAATATTTCTATTAGTCAATAAGATGTTCGTAATTACTTCATTAGAATTGGAGTATTTCCATTAGACAATTAGGTATTAACAATAACTCTGTGAGTTTGAAGTATTTTCATTAACTAAATAAGGTGTTGTAGGTAACTTCATTGGGTTGGAGTATTTTTATTAGTCAATAAGGCATTGATAATAATTCCATAAGTTTGAATTATTTTCATTAGCCAATAAAGTTTAGAGCTAACTTTATTTAGGTTGGAGTATTTTCGTTAGTTAATAAGGCATTGACGATAACTCTATAAATTTAAAATATTTTCGTTACCTAATAAAGCATTGGAGATAAATTTCAATAATTTAAAGTATTTCTATTAGCCAATAAAGTATTAGAGATAACTTCATTATTTGAAGGATTCTCATTATCTAATAAGACATTAGAGATAATTTCATTTCGGTTGGCATATTTCTATTAACCAATAAGGTGTTGATAATAACTTCATAAATTTGAAATATTTTTATTAGCCAATAAGGCATTAGAGATAAGTTCGTTTTATATTGAAGTGTTTATATTAGCTAATAAGATGTTGGAGATAATTTCATTTGAATTGGAGTGTTTCCGTTAGTCAATAAGATATTAAAAATAATTGCATAAATTTGAAGTATTTTCATTAGTCGATAAAACATTAAAGATAACTTCGTAAATTTGAAGTATTTATGTTAGCTAATAAAGCATTGGAAATAAATTCTATTTGAGTTAGAATATTTTCGTTAGCCAATAACTGTTAGAGATAACTCTATAAATTTAAAATATTTTCATAGTCAATGAGATGTAGGCAATAACTTTTTAATTTTGAAGTATTTTCATAACCAATAAGGCATAGCTGATAACTTCATTAATTTTGAAGTTTTTCATCATCAATGAGATATAGGCGATAACTTCTTTAATTTTGAAGTATTTTCATAGCCAATAAGATGTAGGAGATGACATCATTAATTTTGAAGTATTTTTATAACTAATGAGGCATAGGTGATAACTTTATTAATTTTGAAGTATTTTCATAACTAATAAAGCATAGGTAATAACTTCATTAATTTTGAAGTGTTTCCATAGCCAATGAAACATAGGTGATAACTTTTAATTTTTGAAGTATTTTTATAACCAATGAAGCATAGGTGATAACTTTATTAATTTTGAAATATTTTCATAATTAATAAAGTATAGACGATAACTTCTTTAATTTGAAGATAACATTACCCACTATTTTGTGGAGTTAGGTATAACCTTAGAGTATTGCTAACGGCTATTATAACACACACAGTGAACTCAATTTGTTGCAGTTTAATTATATTCAAACTAGTTCTGACCAAACTAAGGTTCAATTTGATTTAGCCCTAATGAGATGGGGTTCAAATTTGGCTTGATTTGATGAATTTGGTTTGGATTTGTCTGACTTAGTTGGGTTTGGTTTAAACTTGTCTTGGCCTACTTAGAGTTTGAATCTGAGTTCAATTTGACTCAACTAGGGTTCATTTGAGTTTGTTTTAACTCAATTGAAATTAGTCTTAACTCAATGAGGGCTTAACTCAAACTTAATTTAATGTAATTACGATTTTGTTTGAATTTTGGTCTAATTCTAATTGACCTAATTTGAACCAAATTGGGATTGAGTATAAGCCAGTTTGACTTGGATTAACTTAATTTGGATTTGAGTCTAGTTCAATTTGAATTTTAGATCATTTATATGATTAGTTTAGGTCCATTTGGTTTTGTTTATTTCGCGCTCAATATGATCAAGTCATTTAAATTAACCGATATATATTAATCGATTGATTAGTTTAGTTTAAGAACCCTCAAACTATCATACCATGAGTTGACTTTAAGTCACTTTGACTTTCAGAAGAGCCCACGAGCTGACTTTTAGTCTAAATAATTATTAGGTGAGCTCATTGGTTGTCCTTATTTCTAATAGACTTTAGACGAACCCGCAAATTAGTTTTGGTTCGAATAGACATATGGTGAGCCCATGGATTAGTCTTAGTCCAAATAGACGTTTGGCAAGCTCACAGGCTTACCTTAATCCAAATTGATATTTGATGAGTGTGCAAGCTAGCTTATGGATGTTGCGAGCCCGCAAACTGGCTTATAGTCTAAATAGACAATCGGTGAGCCTGCAAGCTGATCATAGTCTGAATTTGTGAACCTACGGGTTGACTTATGGATGTCACAAGCCCGCAAGCTAACTTATAGGTGTTTGTGAGCCTGCAAGTTGGCTTATAAGTTTTTAGGTAAGTCCATAAACTGGTCCTAGACTAATGTGAATTTGAGTCATTTTAGTTCTTTCTTATTTTTGTCCAAGTTCAAGTGATCCTTTGTCAATTAATAGGATCCAAAGCTTAAGTTCTTCAATGGGAGCACCATAATAGAGATAGGGTCGTAGGTGACCACGATATTGGTGAAAATTCATTAATGCATAAGGTCGTGGGTGACTACAGTATTGGTGAAAATTCATTGATGCGTAAGGTCATGGGTGACCATGATATTGGTGGAGATTTGTTAATGCACAAGGTCGCAGGTGACCGCGACATTGGTCAAGGTTCGCAAATACATGAAATCATGAATGGTCATAATATTTATAGAGGTACATTGAGGTGTATAATCACACTAGTGATGGAGGCTTATTGATGCTCGAGGTCGCGGGTGACCGCAAGTGATTGTGAAGACTTGCGGACACATGAAGCTAGGTATGGTCGTGATATTAGTGGAGAAGCATTGACACCCGTGACCACAGGTGGCCACGGATAGGTCTAACGAAGGGGCATTCGCGGTAAGGTTCGAATGCCCTGATCCTTCTAGATTCAATCACCTGAACTTTAGTGACCAAGCATACTAAGAGCAATGGTTTGGGGAGAACCGTGGCCATGGTGGGCTACGAACTTGGGAGAGAAAGAGAGGGGCAATAGTAGCATGACACAACAGGGACCTTGCAAAGGAGAAGAAGAAGTAAAATAAAAGAAGGATAAATGGGAGATAAGGGCTTACATCTTATTTTACTTCTTTGTCAATGCCTTCTTGGTATCCTCTTTAATGACGAGATCTCCCATAGAACTTCTTTGAGAATTGTCTTCAAATTTGTTAGAAATTTGCCGAAGAATCCTCTATATTTCTCTTTCAAATTTGTGTACTATAGCTATCTTTTTATAGGGTTTGAGAAGATTTTTGATTGGATCATTGATTGATCTGAATTTGAGATTTGATAAATATATTCTTGTTATAATCTTTATATTTAAATATCTTATTGATAAATCTTGATATTATAATTTTTTAAATTGAAAATTATATTAATTTTTGAGATTGGATAAGGATTTATTTTCATCATGAGAATTCTATAAATGATTAAGAGAATCTTTGATTAGATTTTTAATGAAATTGGAGATTTGATGAAATAAGGCCTTACCATAAATTTTAGATTTGGATATTTGATTAATTGATTGGATCATTGATTAATCTAAATTTAAGATTTGATGGATATATTTTTGTCATAATCTTCATATTTGAATTTTTGATTAATAGATCTTGATATTATAATTTTCTTAACTAAAAATTCTGTTAATTTCTAATATTAGACAAGGATTTATTTTTATCTTGAGAATTCTATAAGTCGCCAAGAAAATCTTTGATTGGTTCAATTTTGAGATGTGATTTACAATCAGATTGAATTTCCATATCTTTGATTGACGTATAATCCTATTGATTGGTATTATTTACCTATGAGGGGATTCCAAAATTATATCATATTTGAATATTAAATTTTCAGGGGGGCATTTGTAAATTTTTCAAAAACTTTGTACCAAAATATAATTTTATAAATTTTGGATCTTTTTATAAGAAAATTTTGGTCAAAGGCTTATTAATAAATTTTATTTGGTCTAGAAATCTATTTATAAAATATTTACATTCTTTCACTTTAGCTTAGATTTTGGATGAATTTTGAGCTTGATTGTAGTCTAAATATTGGGCACATTTAGCTCACTTAAACTAAATTTAGCTTTAGCCTAAATTTTTTAACAATTTGGGTCTAAATCAAATTAAATTTTTAGTTGAATTTTACCATAATTCAGGTCCAATTGAGACCCATATTTAAGTTATAATTCAACAGTATTTAAGTTTCCATTCTAATCGTATTTTGATCGAATATGATTTTGGCAAAAATCACCTCAAATAACCTTGATGATTAGTTAATTTTTCCTCTTGCTTTCTCACTGGAACAACTCTATGAGGGCCCGTTTGGAACCGGGTCAAGGTCAATGTCACGGTTAAAGGAAGGGATAAAGTGTAAAACGCTAATGCGGTCAAGTAAATCCTGTTTGGTTACTGATCTGGTTAGCAGATGGTTAAAATTTTTTATGGACAAAAATGCCCTCCGGCGTCGACAACTATGCATACAGCATTGTTCATCTTCTTCGTGCATGCGTAAACGAAGTCGCCGGCGGAGCCCGCGCATGGGGCTCGCCGGCCGAGCTCACGCGGGCAGCTCGGGCACGGAGCTCGCGCGCGGAAGTCAAGCGCAGAGCTCGACAGCCGAGGTCGAGCGCAGAGCTCGCCGATTGAGCTCGCGCGAGTAGTGATGGCGGAGACGGCGTCTGCTGGAAGAGGATGGGGCAGTAATGGCGGAGACAGGCGTCTGCTGCATGGCGAGGAGAAGATGAATAGTTGGCGAGATTCGAGGAGATCTCGGAGGAGAACGACAACTGTGATTGCGAGGATGATGGAGAGCGGAAGGTGGTGAGTCGAGTGCAGGACGTCGGCGTCGACTGTGGTGAAGAAGAAAATTTTCATACTTTGTGATATTCCCAAAGTTGGGATTTTGTTCTATTAAGCATATACAAATTTCGCAATTCCAGCAGAAATTGGGAAAGGAGTAGGTTTCATTTTTTGATTTAGATTTCTGACCTTTGCAGTGGGTTTGTCATGCATAATGTTTGCATTAATTTGCATTAATATCTGTATTTTATTTATCGTATTATATTGCACTTACCTAATGCAAGTTGCAGTTGATGATGCTTCCTATGGAAAATGCATATTCAAATATGATAAAAGTATTATAACTTCAATTGGACCATTTATGTAAAATATCATCTTTTGTATATGCCATTCAGCATGCTAAACTTCTGCTTGGAAGATTTCATGATAAAAAACCTCTTGTAAGTGATAGTGTCTCTTGCATTTCACAACACAACAGCTTATACATTAGAGAAAAGGAGACTCCAAACACTACAACAATAATTAACGGCGCTAATTAACAAGAAACAGCGAGTATTGTCTGAAAAATACAATATCCATTATTGTCAGATATATATAATAATTTTGAAATACACCGGAAACAACGAGTACTATCTACAAAATTATGGGTTGAAAATAAAGTATCAACGAGTACTTCTTCGGCTACATGTGTGACTGCTTTGCGGTACAAAAATACAACATTATTCTCTGCAAGTAAATAAAAGGCGAAAAAATTATTAACATGATGTTAAAAAATTATGTAAATTATACTTACACTTTTATATCGGAAAAAGTAAACTATCACTTACGCTTCCCACAGAGCTGCAATTATTTTGTTCCGAAGTATTTTCCCATATCGTACTTCACATTGCGACATACGGATGTTGGGTTTAGATGTTTCATTGTGTACTCTCAAAAATTATTCAGTGCTATCATGAACCCTTTCGTTAAGCCTGCAATCATAAAACAGCTGGTCCTCACCGTAATTCCTACGTATAAAATTGTGTAACACAACACAAGCCACCACTATAGTACATTGTGTTTCATAAGGATATGGTTGCATTTTCCCTAATATTTGAAACTGCTGCTTAAATACGCCAAATGTCCTCTCCACACAATTTCTCAAACTGACATACATGTGATTAAATTTGTCCCTCAGATTCCGATATCGGACTCGACCTTGACCAAATTGTCCAATGTGGTACCGCTCATTTCGAAATGGTGTCAGAAATTTGTTAGTTTGGCATACCCGGCATCCACCAGATAGTATTTACCTAAAATAAACTATAATTATCATTACGAACATTATCATTAGTCTTTAAAGAATAGCAAAATTATGAGTTTCACCTTCGGGGACGAAGAAATTACCTCGGCTTAAACAATCTCGTAAGATTCGTGCGTCTGCAGTAGATTCCTCCCAACTGTTATAAATGAACAAAAATTCCATATCAAAAGAGACAACCGCCATAATATTTTGCGTAAGCAACCCATGGCGGTCTCGAAATAGAAGTTGCATTTCTCGACTCACAATCGCCGATATATGTGTGTCATTTATAGCCTCGAGTGCATCTTACAAAGAAACACATAATATGTTAGAATATATGTTGGCATTACTTAGAGAATATTATAGAAATTTATCTCACCTTAAAAAAAGAATACGCTCCTCCTCAATTAAGAATTGCGGGATGGACTGGAGCATCATGAGGTGGTAATTATATGTAATCATTTTTTAGAAACATAATACCTTCCAAGACTTTATGGAAGTACCTGCTTATAGTCTCTGCAGAGTGTTGGAATGCCAGCTGCAAGTCTCTGTTAGATGCTCCACGAGCAATGGAGTAAAGAAAAATCCCTACTTGTAATTCAGCTGATACATGGGCTGTAGGCACAATGCTTCCCCGCTCAACAAGTATTCTAGTGAGTAGTACAAACACTTGCGGCACAAGTCTAAAGGTCCAGAAAAAAATGAGCTTCATTACCTAGTGAGTCGTACATGAACTCCATCCCAGTAAACGCTCGATTATTCAGTGGACGGGGTGGTCTTCTCGCTAAGGTTGAGGAGTCTTCAAAATAAGTGGAAATGTCATCTTCGATTTGCAACTCTACTTCTTCCTCATGTTCATCAAAGAAGAATGAAGTTGTGCTATAGCATCGGCAATAAGGTCGCTCTATATATAGAGATCGACCTGAGTCGTCAGAGTGATAAATTTTGTCGATTGATCTGACGTGTCGTCCTGATGTTACAGAAATGAATTATTGATGTCAGAGTGATAAATCTAGTCCGATTGATCGGACGTGTTGTCCTGATGTTACAGAGATGAACTGTTGACGTCAAAGTGATAAATCTTGTCCGATTGATCTGACGTGTCGTCCTGATGTTACAGAAATGAACTATTGACGTTAGAGAGATAAATCATGTCTGATTGATAGGATGGGTCGTCTTGATGTTACGGAGATGAACTGTTGTTATCAAAGTGATAAATCTTGTCTGATTGATAGGATATGTCATCCTAATGTTACGGAGATGAACTGTTGATGTCAGAGTAATAAATCATGTCTGATTAATAAGACGAGTCATGGAGATGTTACAGAGATGAACTATTGACGTCAGAGTGATAAATCATGTCTGATTGATAGGACCTGTCGTCCTGATGTCACGGAGATAAACTGTTGACGTCAGAGTGATACGTCATGTCTGATTGATAGGACGTGTCGTCTTGATGTTACAGAGATAAACTGTTAACGTCAGAGTGATACCTACCTCCCACGTCATTTCGGACTTCGTGCCAGCTCAACATAAACTTTGTCTGCAAGCGAGAAAGAACACCCTCCAATTTTAATCTCCTTGCCGGCTTTGAAAATTTAAACTTTCTTTAGATATACGATGTGAGCCCCTCGTAGTCAATGTCCGCCATAAGAATTAAATAGAGGTAAGTTGAGATTATAATGAAGAAATTTGCGGCAAATATACCGCCTATAAGATTGCTTAATTGCAAAAACATTCCCCTAAATGTACCAACAAAAATTAATACAACCTAAGCATCAGGTAGTATAAAATATGTTAATTAAATTATACAGCATGTGATATACTACACAAACCCATGTGATATCAGCATGTGATATAGTACAAAAATCCATGTTTCACAGTCACAAATCAGACAAGCATAGTTTCAGCTCTATTACAATTAATCACAGAAGCACACCCTCAGTCACAAATGACATAATGTCATCTTCAAAATCGGGAAGCACACAGCTCCTTCACCTGGATCATGGATTCCATGGAATTTGATCCTGAAATTGGCCGCGACAATGCATACTTCCTATGGAGGGTTATGCTTCTGTCGAGACCTTCCTTTTCTTCTTGTCCTTCCCTTGATTAGCACCAGCCTTGCTTGCCTTTGCTGCTGCATTTTCTTTCTTCCTCTTCACCTATAAACAATAAAAAACATAGAAATGAAGCTTATACAAGACAGAAACGGATAATGCAGCTCAAATTAAAAGTTCATTTGCAAAAAATTGCAATTAGGACCTACTCATACATTATCCCATCATATGACAGCCTATTCGGAGTTATCCGAGATTTGAGGGCACGACAGACGAGATTTATGTAACTGTGCCTTACTCCGTTTTATATCATATTCTTCTACTCGCCTCTCAGCCCATAATTTCAGCCCAAATGGATCCTCCTCTAGCAGAAAATATTCATGATTATGTGTTTCTTTCAGACATTCAGCACATTTAAACCTGTCTGCAGTGTTAATAAAAGTAAGACTGAACAACTTGGTCATGCACTTTTTAAACGTCTCACTTGTAGCAACTCTTTTACTATAATTTTTGTCCATAACCTGCATCCACTTGTCCAAAGTCTCCGGAGTCGCAGTTTGGCAGGAATTGCTCGCAGTACTTTTCAGGAACTCTCCACTACGTCTCCTGTTATTTTTTTCACTGCTACGATCAAATCCTTCATAAGAGTGTTTCCCACGTGTCACAGAGGTAGGGTTCTCATCATGAAACAACCTCCGAGTGAGACGACTGTATGGATCGTCGTCAGCCTCAGTGTTGTTTTGCATCACTGGTGAGGCGGTCGAATCAGATCCCTCTTCTGTTGTAGGTGGCTCTGAAGGTGCACTTCTCGATGATAGCATTCACCTTCCTGTCGCAATTGAGCTCTTCACCATTAGTTCTATATCAAAAAACTGAGGAAACCCAATGATCTAAGCATTTTCGTATTGTGGATTGTACTGCCAAAAAGAATACAGTGTTAGAAGCAAAATTAGGGTTTGTATTCCGAAAGTTACAATGTAAAATGTAAAACATACCATAAAGAAATCTCTCATTACTTTCGGATCTCTAGCTGTTGGCCTATGCATGCCATAATCCCACGTCCATCCACTCTTGTTCTTCATAAACTGAAATTCATTATACCTTTCTTTCAGTCTCTTCCATCTGTACCTCAATTGCTCTGCATCTCATACCATGGCAGATAATTCATTGAATTTCTGCACAACTTTATTCTACGATTGCTTTCTGAAATTACCACCCTTGTTCCTTCCATCAACGTGTTCCTCCAGTAGCAACCGAACAAGTAAAGTGTCCTCAGCAGTGGTCCAATTTGGGGCGCGTCCAGCCTTGTTATAAGACTGACCACCTTGCTGAGTTGATTTTCCTTTTCCTTGTATTTGAGGACTTCGCCGAACTGGTGGATTGTGAGCATCCATTACTGTAGTAAAATCTGAACAAGTAAATATGTGGAACATGAAAGCATGTTTAACAGTGATTTGCAAGAAAACCTAAAACAAGCTTTATATAAGCAGATTCCACATTTAGTCAAGTATTCATCCATAGATTAAGTTAATGATAGTTGTTATAGTTGTATCTTGGCATGCGTAAAAGCCCTTCACAAAAGTTTGCTACATCAACCAAAACTTAGAAAAATCCACAACCTAGCTCACAATGCTGGTTCTAAAGAGAAATGACAAGGCCCCATTATATTGTGTCCATTGTCATCAAAATGAGAGATTAGCTGCAGAAGCTGTGAAGCAGCGACAAACTTCACTACAATCTCCAGATTACACGATACAGGCTTCCTCTGCCAAAAAGGACATATGTTAGACCCAAATGTTGTAGTTTCAACTTAGGAGACAATTGAAACATAACCTAATGAGATTTGGCAAACATTATGCACATACAGTACCTACATTACCACCAATCCTTGTGTTCCATTTTGGTGTAAACTACATTCTTCTTCTGGTTTGATCAAACAACAGACAAAAATAAAAAGTAGTCATAATAAACAAGATATTATTCTTAAATGTCTTATCATGGAGATAGAATATGTTGTAGCAACTCTGATTTTCCATTTCCATTAGATGCTGGTGAGGCAGTATGAGTTTGTGAAAATCAGCTAGTTGCTATTGTTGCTATTGTTATGAAAATCACTTGATCGAATGCAAGTTAATAAGCAACTATAAATTTAAAATGTTTTTTTCTCCTAATGCTGTAGATTTTAGGCTCCTACATACATGACGAAATTATTGGAATAAGCATGATCCATATGAAAGACAAAAAAGATTGAGAAGAACCACTTAATTAATTATATGTCGTCGGCAGGGAAGAAGGGGACTCTTGCGACGTCAGCTGCATCATCGGCGAGGAAGGAGGAGACTCGTGCGGCGTCTGCTGCGTCGTCGGCGGGGAAGGAGGAGACTCGTGCGGCGATTGTTGTGTCGTTGGCGAGGAAGGAGGAGACTCGTGCGGAGTCTGCTGTGTGGTCAGCGGGAAGGAGGATACTCGTGCCACGTCTGCTGCGTCATCGGCGGGGAAGGAGGAGACTCGTGCGACATCTGCTGCGTCGTCAGTGGGGAAGGAGGGGACTCGTGCGATGTTTGATATGTCGTCGGCGGGGAAGGGGGAGACTCGTGCGACGACTTGCGTCGTCGACGGGGAAGTAGGAGACTCGTGTGGTGTCTGCTGCATCGTCGGCGGGGAAGGAGGAGACTCGTGCGGCGTCTGCTGCATCGTCAGCGAGGAAGGAGGAGACTCGTCTGGCGTCGGATGCGTTGTTGGCGGGGAAGGAGTAGACTCGTGCATCGATTGCTGCATCGTCGGCGGGGAAGGGCGAGACTTGTGCAGCGTCTACTGCGTCGGCGGGGAAGGAGGGCGGCGTTTGCTGTGTTGTCGGCGAGGAAGGAGGAGACTCGTCTGGCGTCGGCTACGTCATCGGCAGGGAAGGGGGAGACTCGTGCGGCGTCTACTGTGTCGGTTGGCAGCGGGGAAGGAGCTTTGTTGCCTGTTGGGTAGCGGCGGGGAAGGAGCGTCTACTACATCGTTGGCGGAGAAGGAGCTCTGCTGCGTGTTGGGTGGCGGCGTCGAGGGGGGGGGGGGGGGGGGTCTGGAAGGGGCAGAATATATACTAGGGTTTCGGCTGTTCCCCGATTTGAGCCGTTGGATTGAGATCCGACGGTTCAGATCAAGTGAGTGTATTCAGCTGTTCCCCGATCTAAGCCGTTAGATCGAGATCCGACAGTTCAAATCAAGTGAGGGTATTTTAGTCAAAACCTTGTTAAATTTTAAATGAATAAAATAATGTTAGTGCGGTCAAATTTTTGATGTTTGAAAGATAATCTGGTCAAGATGGGGTCAGCCTAGCCCTGACCCCGTTCCAAACGCCCCCTAAGACAATACTAGAGATTTCTTCTTTTGAACCTAGTACCATTGACCATTGTCCTCTTCTTCCATTAGAATGACTCTTTCTAAGATTTTCAGAATTTTTAGATCAACCTCAACTAGCAAGTTACCAATGTGTCCTTGGATATTTGTGCGAATATCTCGCACTTCCTTCACTATGATCAAAGCTCTAATCTCATTGAGATCCTCTTTTGTTTCCAAATCACAGTTCACTCCGATCATTGAGACGCATGGGCCAAGAGCTATTGATAAGATTAATTTGTTCCATAGTAGTAAATCCTCTATTCAAATAGCCACCCACACCTTCTTGCAATCATCCATCTCTTTAAGGACCTAGCAGAAGAATTCGCCTTCTCAATCTTGATTATGTAGTTTTTTTCATGGTCACCACCAGCTCCAATAGTTCTACATTAGGAAAATAGATCAAGAAACTATCATCTCTAAAAACCCTAGCCTTCAAACTCTATGTCTTAGGCAAGAGAACAACATATGCATCTTGGATATTCTAATAAGAAGGCACTCCCTTAATGATTTTGAGCATCGCAAAGGTTTCCATTGACTCCCAGCCAGCCCTAATTTCTTGATCCGGTGGTAGTTCAAAGGTTATGGGAAGAGATCAGTATAACTCACCTTGGAATCTTGATCTCGAGGTTTTGATATTGCCTAACAACAACCGATGCCCACATCATCAGCATATGATAGTTTTGACACTTCGAAGTCCGATGCCCCCAGTCTAGGTAGCGATGGCATTGAAATATTACTCCTGCTCCATTAGACACCATTTGGTTCGAGGTCAAAATCAGGACCATTATTTTTCGAAATTATTTTTTCTTATAAAATTAATATTACTCATTTTATACCGCTACTAAATTAAATTACTATAAAAAATTAAATAGTTTTTGGAATTTTAAATTTTTGTAGGATTAATTTTGATAAAAAAATAGTCATTTACAAAAGCGGTTCACTAGTCTTGATATTGATCATGATTCTAATATTGAAACAAATGATGCCTTATCTTCTTTTTCACGATCTAGATCTAGGGCTTCTGAACTCTTCATGTAGGGGGATTAGGGATTCCCTTATCCGTAAGGAGAACCTCTTTGAAGAAGGCTTTGAACAGAAGAGGTGGAAACCCTAGTTTTTGATTTGGATTTTTTGTTAGGCTAGGCTTATTGGGCCTAGTGGGATGGACTGAGCCAAGTTCCATAGAGAGCTGAGCAACTCCTCTCTCGCCAATCCCTATATCATTCGTAGGCTAAGATGAGCTCGAAGATGATCATTACATCTCCCTTAATTCTCCTAGTCTCAATAACTTCTTTACTTATATTTTTTCTTTCTCATTGCTCATTACAATTTGTTCGATATTTCAATACACATTAATAATTCAAAATTACAAAAAGATCTTAAAGACTTAAAATTTAATTTTTAAAATTATCAGTAATATATTTAAACTTTAAATGCTCATATTATTTAAGATTTGTAGGGCAAATTCAATATGTTGTTGGATGAATTTTGTGATTAGGTATTTGATCATCACTTTGCGAATCCCAATTCAAACAGTCGTGGAGGTGTGTTCGCAAATAATGCTTTTGCAGTAAAATAATGCAGTTTCAAAACCAGCTCGGCAGGGGCAATCTGGGAAATTCAAGCGACTTTCTCGCTCTTTTCCCATTTTTTGTTCCCCCACTTCTCCCCGTTCTCTCCGCGTTGCTCCTTTCCCTTCTCTCCTCCGATCCCCCAAGAAATCCCTCAAAACCCTCGTCGCCGGCGTCCATTTCTCCAGATCCAGCTGTCATCTCAGTTCCTCGCGGCCATGGCGAGGGTCCACGAAAACTGGGAGCGGCTCGTCAGGGCCACGCTGCAGTGGGAGCAGCTCCGGAGCGCCGGGCCCGGCCCAGGCCCCGCAGGCCGCGCGCCCTCTGGGCTCGCCGGCGCCGTCCCGCCCTCGCTCGGGAGGACCACCAACATCGATGCTATTCTCCAGGCCGCGGATGAGATCGAGGACGAGGACCCCAACGTCGCCCGGATTCGTTAGTCCCTTTCTCTTCTTTCTCTCTTACCATTTTCAGCTGGATTTGATGATCTGTTAGCATCTCTCTCTTCTTCTCGAATTGGTGTTTTGCTGGTGTTCTGGTTCCTGATTTGTTTCCTTTTGTTCTCGTGATTCTTGGAACTTCAAATTTTCTCAACGAATTCTTAGTGAAATTGACTTTCTAGCTGACTAGAAACTAGAATAGAGATGAAGATGGAAAGGAGGAGCTGAGATTAACTTAGTTCCTGCGGTATAGATCACCTGTTCAGCTGTCCATAAACGTTAAATTTTCTGTAAAAATTACCTCATATTTAAGTTAGGTGATTTTCAATTGCCGTGTTTGGTCCAAGTTCAGCCAGTGCATATTTTAGTTAGAATGTTCTATGCCTGGGGAAGTAAATAGCAAAGAAAAATGGCAAATGAGAGAATATGGGTGCTATTTAATGGGATTTAGTTGGTTGTCTGTTGCTGTCTGGACTATGCATTCCTATTCTATCTGATCTGTCCTGTCTGTCTTTGTCTTCATCTTTGTTGGTCACTTTTTTCGTAGAACAAGAGTATCTGAATCATCAAAATATGTCTGGCATATCCTAAACATATTGTGAAGTAATGATAGATGGTGATTCAGGGTTTGTTTAGACACTTGGGAGGAAGGCCATTGAAAATTTTTTCGATAGGATTTAGGTCTCCGTGCAACTCAATTCATATGAAAATCCCTAAAATTGAACAACATGGGTAAATAGTGGCCATTAATGATGATGATGAGGCAGTTGCAACTTCCTTTCCATGGGAAAAAGGAAAAGAGGTGACACCTTTTCATTGTACATATGGAATTACATGATTTCAAAGAAACTGAACTCTCAAAAAGGTTGCCATATATTTGCTCAAGGAACAAATCCTATAAAGAAAACAAATTCATCGGATTATGTAAACCCATGGAATTTGGATAATGTGAAATGAAATTAGGGACTTAGATGTGTATTAATATGATTCATTAGTTAGGTATAGCTAGCTCTAGGTTTAAGAACTGGGGGGAGGATTAATCTCAAAATGCATAAAATGGGACTAGGCTATTAAGTTATCATTTTGATGTATAACATTTTTTAAAGTGGATTGTGGTGTTTCAGGCATCACATTTGATAACTATCTTATGTTGAGTTGGTATCACACCAGTTTCTATTTCCTTTCATGGAAAAGTTAGTCCCTATTACTAGAATTTTGTTTGCTATATGATATCATGCATATATGGCTCAATTCAGCTAGTGCCTAATAGCTTGGTGTACAAATGCATCGTATGGATGTTATAAATTTGTAATTGCAGATTAAAATATGATGTTAACTCATGGAGGAACTGAAAACCTTAAAGGCTTGATTCTGATTCCGTCTTGTGTAAATTTTGCCACACAATTACTTAATTCTCTATTGAACTTCTAAAGGATGTTTGTCTCATTTTTTATTCATGATCTTCTTTCTTATATTCTTAACCCCTTTCATAACAAATTTCTTCCTAATTCCTTAAATCCTTACTAATTTACTTTGTTTGCATGAAGTTTGTGAGCAGGCATATACTATGGCACAAAATTTGGACCCTAGCAGTGAGGGCAGAGGCGTGTTGCAATTCAAAACTGGTCTGATGTCTGTAATTAAGGTACTAACATCTTTGCTGGCAAACATTTATTATACTTCTTTTCATTGTATGTTGACTTATATAGAGTTTTCAATTTATTCCTAACAATAGTTATTCATATGTATGAAATGTTATCCTGCAGCAAAAGCTTGCTAAGAAAGATGGTGCTTCTTTCAATCGTCAGCATGACATCGAATATCTGTGGAAATTTTATCTCCAATACAAGAGGCGGCATCGGGTTGATGATATTCAGAAGGAGCAGCAAAGATTAATGGAATCCGGAACATTTAGCACTAACCTTGGAGAGTATGTACTATTCTGATACACAGCCCCCTAAGTTTATTTTTGTGTGACAGGGCATTGCAGAAATTTAATCTTTCCATATTGAGAGAAATTAAATAGATGTCATTCTTTTTCTATGAAATCCAATCTATCTGAATATCATAAAAGATGAAATCAGGCATTTAATGCTATTATCTCATTTTCTATTTGTTTGTCTATGATGTTTATTTTGGGAAGTTTAAGTGCTTTCAGTTTGATATTCTTAGTTTTGCCAATTTTGCTGGATGTTTTCATTTTTTAAAATTTTTTCACTCTCTACAACTGTTTAATGGTTTCGTGTCTTTTTAAGTTTAAAAAATGCCCATTACTAGAAGCTTTTTGATTACTTGGATATGATAGCTCCAAATTTCATTGTACATTTTGAATTATATAGCATTTTATTATGCCATGCATGCTTAAACTCCTTTACTGTTCAGCACTCATGTAATATTTTTTCCTGCTTTCAGGATGGAAACTAGAGCTTTCCATATGAAAAGGGTTTATGCAACCTTGAGGGCCTTAGTTGATGTTTTGGAGGCAATTGTAGGGGGTTATGCTACTGATGGAGTCGGTGAACAGATATTGGAAGAGGTAAATTTTCTCCATATTGTTTGGGTGGTTACCTGCAGTGTGACCTTTGAAGGGACCTTTAGAGAAAGAAGACTGAATTGTTGGTCTATAGTCGGGGTGAAAGTCATTTTGCCACAAACATTTCTTATTTGAGTGACACTTACCTATCCAACAATCAAATTTTATATTTATTGCATCTCCATTCTAGTTCATGGCTTTAGAAAAGTTCCCTTTTTGATATTTAATGAAAAAGCATATGCAACTTCCTCATCAATTTCTTGATATTCCTAATTTTGTTATATTTACTTGCCAACTACTTATTCCCTTTTCTTCAGGTAAAGAAGATCAAGAAATCTGATGCTACACTTGGAGGAGAACTAACCCCATACAATATAATACCTCTTGATGTGCCATCACTAAGTAATGCAATTGGATTTTTCCCAGAAGTAAGTTTTATTCGGTACAATTAACTGGCGTTTGTATAAATGCTACTGGTTGTAGTTTGCCTAATATTGCTTGCAAAAACATTACTCTCCACATACATCATGATGATTAGTATTGTTAAGTAACACAAGAGTTGAAGTTGGACTTGCACAAACGATCAGCACACATATAACATCAAATTACCTTGTGCTTAAAGGAAATTAAATTTTTGAGGATCTTCTAGATTAGATTTTCATTCTGGGTATAAAATGTTTCTCTGAGGACAGTAAAGATGGTTGCTTGTGATTTATGTAGGTCAAAGCTGCAATCTCTGCAATTGGACATACTTCAGAGTTTCCTCGGCTTCCTCCTAACTTTGATGGCCCTCAGTTTAGAAACTTGGATATGTTTGATCTTTTGGAATTTGTTTTCGGTTTCCAGGTTGGCCATTAAACTATTTGACTTTTAATATGATGTCTCAGTTTATTAATTTGGTATTTTTGTTTTCTAACTCAGGTAATGCCATTTGATCTATTTAGATGAACTTTGGCTAGTTGGTAATGCTAGTTTGATGCATATTCTTAAAGCTTACTCATATATTGGGACTTTGGTTTATAAATTTTGTAGTGACACTTGAAATTTTTTTTTTGGTTTTGGTTTTGAAATTTGAGTTGTACATTTGTAATTTGTGTTGGAACACTACAGGTGCATTTGATAATGAGCTAAAGTTAAGACTAAGACTAATGAACCACTTTTGTACACTAGTATTTTTTTAACAAAAATGATCCTACAATAATTTAAAGATTGAAAAATTAATTAATTTTTTATAATGATTTAATTTAATAATAATGTAAAATAATTAATATTATCTTTGTATGTGATGACCCTAATTCATTTCATGATTTACTATATATGAATGCATTTCTTCTTTTGCTTTATGACTCTTTGGAGTATATAATGCCATCTGATTTGTTCACTACCAATTTTAAACTATTTGAGTAATTGAATAAACCACTATCCAGAAAGACAACGTTCGGAATCAGCGTGAAAATGTCGTCCTTGCGCTTGCAAATGCTCAGTCTCGCCTTGGCTTGCCTGTTGACGTAGTACCGGTAAGTCATGTCAAATTTTTCTAAATGATAACTCTATCATGATACTTGCAGTATTTGTTTTGCTGCAGCATGTGCTACGTATAGTTATCTCAGATTTCATTCCTAGTGTTACTATGTAGTGTGCATTGCAGGAGACAATGTTTGTATTTAAGCACTTAAAATATAGATACATGTCTTGTCTTCATCCAAATCCTTTGCACTCTCTAAACTTCTTTTTAAATGTTCTATCTGTAGTTTTCATTTGCACAATGATTTGCTGCATTCCACCCATAAATCAATTTTCTTATGATTAAGGATGTGGTCACATTGTTGTTGGTCCATACTTATTAGGACGTACCCAAGCTTCCATGTCTTTTTCTACTCAAATCAAACTAAGTTTGCTTAACTCTTCTGTTTTGCCTTGCAGTCTTTTCTTTTTCTGACTTGATGACCATTCTGTGATAAGTTACATGTTCTTAATCCCAACTTTGAAATTTCTTTCAGCTTTGGTTTGTTTCTTTCAAGCACGAGGAAAATGATTATGAAATTGCACTATCCTATTTCATTCAAAAAGAAGCTAAGGATAAGGAGTGAAAAGTTGTTTATGAATGCATGAACTTCATTGTTTTCTCTTACATACTTTGACAATGCATCATTGAGACTTGTTCAATTGCTTTTTGCTTCATGATGTGTGCAGTTATGATCCTTCCAGTTTCCTGTTGGTTTTCTTTTACAAATCAACTGGAAGTTTGGATGGCTTTCCATCCTCTCATAATCCGAATTGGATATAGCTCCTTTTCCGATTTTGTAATAAACCTTGTATTTCCAAAGTTTCTTGTGCTAAAAACTGTCCAAGTTTTGGTGTGTTATTGTTACCCTGTTTTTGTATTGGAGCCTTCTTTTAACTAAGGATCTGTTCTATGCTTTAGACATGATGTAGTGAGAATTTAGGCCAAAGGAGGAGGTATAGTGCCAACTTTCAGTTTGTTCCTTTGCTCTAAGTAGTGCTCTTTGGGTGATAATGAATGATACTGTTGACGTAACTGGATTTATTCATGGCTCAAATGCATAGAGTTCTCGACCTTGCAGAGAACAAAACACTAACTTCTTTGGGTGCTTATGGATGTCTTTATTGTTCCATTTTATTGCTTGGACTACAGAAAATTGATGAGAAGGCGATCACTGAACTTTTCAAGAAAGTACTTGATAACTACGTTAAATGGTGTAAATATTTGGGGGTGCGAATTGCATGGAACAGGTTAGTGATGGTACTTTTGACTTTTTAAGATGCTTATTTCCTCAGTAGTTCTAACTTCTACAAACACAACTTTTGCAGCCCAGAAGCAATAAATAGGAACAGGAAGGTCATATTAGTTTCTTTATATTTCCTTATCTGGGGTGAAGCTGCAAATGTTCGTTTTACCCCTGAATGCATTTGCTACATTTTTCATCATGTAAGTACTGCATTACGCTTTAGCTCTTCAGCCCTGTGACAAAAAAATTTTCCCTCTATTTTTAGATTTTGTCTTTGGGTTTGAAATTGTTTGACTTGTATTTTGCAGATGGCAAAGGAATTGGATGCAATTTTAGACCAACCTGAAGCTGTCCATGCTGGAAGCTGTACCAAAAGTGATGGTTCTGTGTCTTTTCTCTATGAAATTGTTGCTCCTATATATGAAACCATGAAAGCGGTTGGTGCATCTCAATCTTCATTCCTATCTTTTGATCTAGCATTTTGATTGTTTTCACTAAAGCTATTTAAAATCTTTTGGGCTTCCTTGAGCTAGAAATTTGCGTTTTGATTCTCTCCATAAAAGGCATTTAAAATCTTTTAACCTTTTTTGAGCTAGAAAAATTTCAATACTAAACTTATTAAGATTCCAATCTAATCTTTGTCAGTTGATCAATTTAACCAAAGAAACTTAGCTTTTATATTTGTGCCGGCGAAACTGATTGTGTTTTACTTCTCACTTTTGGAACTATCTTGGCTTTTGGGTTTGGATGATGTAGACCTTTAGTTACCTGATTGCCACTCAAGAATTCCATGTGTGGTTTTCTAGAGAAATTAGGGGCTTGAAATTAGAAATAAAGGTATTTTGGAGTGGACCA
The DNA here is from genome assembly GCA_005019695.1 of Trichopus zeylanicus subsp. travancoricus. Classification (NCBI taxonomy): domain Eukaryota; kingdom Viridiplantae; phylum Streptophyta; class Magnoliopsida; order Dioscoreales; family Dioscoreaceae; genus Trichopus; species Trichopus zeylanicus. Next base: position 2,734,277 of record RXID01022274.1, read on the forward strand.
TATGCATGGAAATTTGAAGTATATTTTAGGGCTTGAAGCATAGGAAAACCTCTGGGGCCGTTTGGTTGGGGGTTAAGGTCAAGTTTAAGGTCAAGATTAATGAATCACTTTTACAAACTAATATCTTTTTATCAAAATTAAGACTTTAATAATTTAAAGCTCAAAAAACTATTTAATTTTTTATAATAATTTAATTTAATAATAATATAAAATAATAAATATTAATTTTACAAGAAAAAAATAATTCTAAAATAAGCTGATCCTGATCCTGATACCAAAACAAATGGGGTCCTGATGTATTTGATTGTAGCCACACCTCTCTTTGATAAGACAAGGGACTTGTTGAAACTTAGACAACAATGTGATGAGCAGTTTTCAGGGTGCATTGATTTTTTTTGTTTTGTTTATTGTTTTTGTTCTATGTTGATTGCATGTTGATATTCTTATAAGTAAGGATAAAGTGTACCGTGCTTAATGGCTGTCTGATAGTATTTTTCATGTTGCACATATCCATATGTGTTCAATGGCTAGCATGGTGTTGAATTTTCTTCCAAAAACCACACGGGAAGTTAAAGTTGTTCAATTCAATTTGATATTTATATAGAATATGTTAGTCTTGTATCTCCTTGTTTGCTGGAATGTGACAAAAATTAGCATTATCTATGTAGTCCTAAAATCATTAACTATAGTAGATAGGTATGTGTCTTGTGAATTTGATCCTTAATATTGTACGATGTGTAGTTGAGATCAATAATGATTATCATTTGCATTTAAGATTGCATTCTTGACTGTTTGATATAAGTAAGCCAGCATAACTAGGTTTGAATGATACAGGTGAAAGATTTTTTTTTTTTGCACATTTCTTCTCCTAGGCGCCCACTGCTAAGACAAGAAATATGTTCCTTGTCCTTTCCCCAATTGCCGATATTCCAAGTCTACCAGCCTTATATCTTGACAACATGTTACCTTCAGTGTTCATTTCTCAATTATTTGTTTAGTTATTTATGATTATCACTGCAACAGTTCCATCTTTTTTTGAGGCTTTCACTGCTGATGCTATCTTGCTTCTGTTGACTACTTTAGCATTAGAATAAATAATGAATGTTATCTATTTTGGTTATCTGGTGTGTCCTTTCCAATTAGTTGTCCTCTTGCGCATTAGAACATAGCCTCCCACTCCTCTTGTATCACGTTATGATTTTTCTTTTTGTTTGAGAAGTATGTTATAAACTGATATTGCATAAGATCTTTTTAGTTTTTTGTTGTGCAGAAAAAAAATCATGAGGATGTTATTCTATAGAAAATTTAACCTTGACTAGATGGCCAAGTAGAGAAGTTTGTAGTTTTTCTAGTTTATGGTTATGTGATGCTTATGCAAAACTTTGAAATTCCCAACTTCATTGTTGTATAAGTCGTCTCCACTGAAATTTACTTTTTGGTCTCATTTATAGGAAGTTGACAGAAATAATAATGGGAAATCTGCACACTCTGCATGGAGGAACTACGATGACTTCAATGAATTCTTTTGGTCTCAATTCCTTCTTTTGTCACTTTTTTGTTTTACTTTTGTCTCATTTGCAGTTTCTAGTTCTCATCTGGAGTGCAATTATAGGTCATCTTCTTGCTTTGAGCTGAGTTGGCCAATAAGAAAGGATTCATCTTTTTTACGGAAGCCGATAAAGCGGAAGAGGGTAATATTTCAGTTATTCTGTTTGTCTTCTAGACAATCACATCTTAATTAGTGTTATTCATGAACATGTGTTGGGTTTTTCTCTTTTTACGGTATTCATAGTTCATGGGCTCTTTTGTTTTTTCTAAGTTTTGAAGTCTGATAGTTATCTTTTAATGAAATATGTGAAAATTGAAAGCTGCCTTATACATATTTTTTATTGATTTTATTGGTAAATTTGTACAAGTTAATTTTGGAAATTATGTTGATTGATGTGAGAGAATCATTGTTTTAAAAAATAGAAATTCAGGCTTAGACTCTATAATGGATAGAGCTATACATGTTTAGTTGCATCAAGAAATGTCATCCAAAAGCCCAAGTACCTCGGGCTCATTATAGCCATTTTAACTTATAAATGGGTTGAGCCAAGTCCAAAATAGAGTCCAAGTAAAAGCCTAAGTAGGAGTATAGGTTAGTTCAAGTTTGATAGGGTTTTATAGATTATAAAAACTAGCATGTACTCATAAGATAAATAAGAATTTTTTTGCTTTTAGAAAGTGTATTGCTCTTATCATTAAACTTCAAATCCTAGCATTCCTTGAAAGCAACACCCTAAATTCTAAAAATTAGCATGGTATTAAAGCCTTAGGGATGGTGAAGGAGCAAACAAACCATGACTAATGGTGAGAAGAAGCCGTAGAAAGATGGAAAAAATATACATATTACCTTCACCAAACCAAATAGCCTTGAGTCCAATGTAGGAAAACTATGCTTTTATTGCTGAACCTTAAAGACAATATGGGAGAAGTTGAAAGGAATGTTTGACAATGAAGACAATATTTCTAGCGTTTTAGTACTGTATGAAGAAAAATTCACTACCAAATAGGAGGGGAAGAAATTTAGTGAATACTTGGGAACTATGAGTGGATTGTGAGATGAAAGGGAGTATTACCTTCTCACCGAGATAGAAAAAGTGAGAAGAGAGAGAAAAGAAATAAAGATGGTATCGTTCTTGGTCAATTTGGATTCACAAAGTTGAAATTTAATTTTATGAGTGGTAGTGAGATACCCTTAGTAAACCAGGTGTATTATAGATTATAAAAAACTACAATGATGGTCTCAAAGAAAAAAACAGTAACAGATTTTTATATGATCTCAAGAGTAGATCACACTTATATAAGGTATAACAACAATTGTAACAACAATAGAAGAAATTTAGACTTCATAAGAGAGAGATGGGAGACACAACAAGAGGAAGAAGTAGGAAAAACCCTAACCTCAAGCATACTAAGTCACTCAAAAGACAGATGTTGGTTCTTAATTGTCAAGCCAATATCGATCAACAATGCACAAGATTATACAACATATTCAGAGCAAGGTGGAAGACAAAAATGAACCCCAATAAGTGAAGATCAAATGACTATATTTAGAGAAGAGCATAATAAGTTTCTTCAACATATAACCAACATGTTTATGATTTTTAAATCACTGTCAGCAAGCCAAGCAGGCCAACATACATAGAAGAGTCCTTGAATCATAGACTCAGAATATCAAATCATATAACATATAAAGCATTACTCTTTATAGATAGGGATTATAGGCCAACGACCAAGTATGCTCTCTAGCTGATGGAACATTGTCATTAATAGCTGATTCAAGGAAAATTCATATATGATTCAGGAAAAATTCATACATCAACTCAACTGTTGACTATCTTTAGTATTATTTGACCCCAAATTTTCAGTTAATTTGTTATTAATCAGCCAACTAACAAAGAGTTGGAATTGTTGCGTGATTTTTTTCTCACTTATTGTGCTTTTTAGGACTTCACAACTAGGGAGAAGATTGGTGGGGGAATTAAAGGCAAAAAACTCGAGCTACTTAATTTTGGAACACAACATCTAAAAGCCTTGAAATCATAGGAAGATGATATTGATAGGTGACACAGTATAATAGGTTATCCCTCTAAGAATGTACTTAAGTTTTTATTTTTCAACTAGATTTATTTAGTAGAAGACGTTATCAGTCTTGTAAGTTGACTAAACATCATAGATCTGTTTATGTTCCAAGAATCAATAAAATAAGTTTTACTTATTTCACATTGCCCATAATGATGTGTTGATGGCCAAGAACTAGTTTTTAAATGGATTTAAATATTTTGTCATCTTTATAGTAGCCATTTTGGATAACGTGACTATATCTCTCGAAAAAGTTGCAAGTCTTTGAAGCTTTTAATATATTCCATAAAGAAATTCAAAATTAATTCAATACAAATATAAAAATTCTAAGGTTAAATAATCGAGTCAAATAATTTTCAAATGAATTTCAAGAGTACCTCAAGTAATATAGTATGGCTCCAAATTACATCAAACTTATGTTTTAGCTGATGTAACCTTTTATGAAGAGATAACATATTATTTTGAGAAAGACAAATAAAGATAATTCCATAGAATTAAGAGCAGAATAAGATATCCTCTTACAAATGTTTCTAGAACAATCACTTTTGATTTCAAATAAAGGAAAAAAAATGCTTGTGTATAATAGGAAAAAAAGGAAATCAGTCAACAATATTTCTATCATTTGAAATCAATTCGGCTACACAAGCACAAACCATTGAAGAATTTGAACTAGATGCAATATTGGAGCAAGAAGAAGGTCCTTATCTAGAACTTGAAACTTAGTTTTAGATACAACTAGTGATGTTTATTAACCGATAGCTCTCAAAAAAGAAAAAAGAATATGCACACAATACTCAATTATTAGATTTGTATCATACCAATACGTTACTCCTTACAAGGCTATTGCACTAGATTTTATAACTATTAGAATACCAAAGACAATGCAAGACACTTTAGCAAACAACTAGTGGAGAGAAGTTTTGAAATTTGAGATGGAGGCATTGTATAAGAATAACACTTAGGAAATGTTGTATAGACCAATAAACAAACCCATTATGGAATGTAAATAAGTGTATATTATTAAATACGAGGCAAATATAATAATAAAAGAATATAAGGGTAAGTTAGTGGCAAAGGGTTATAACCAAACATGAGATTATTTACTTTGAAATTTTCTCTTCAATAGAAAAAATGAACACTATTAGGGTGATACTGTCGCTTGTAGTAAAACAAAAATTGAAAATGGATCAATTAGATGTCAAAAATACTTTTCTATATAGAGATCTTTATGAGGTATATATGTCAAAGTTATTTAGATTTAACAGAACTTTAGTGAGATAAGTATATAAATTGAAGAAAGTACTCTATAGTTTAAAGCAATCACCCAGAATATGGTTTGAAAAATTCAATTCAATAATGATTGAGTATGGATTCAAGAGAAGTCAAATTAATTACACACTTTTTTTAAAAAATGATGAGTAAGGTATAATAATATATTTGTTTAAATTCAAATAATTATCACTGTAAACAATAGTATGTTAATGAAAGAACTAAAAGAATATGTGAGGACTAAGTTTGAGATCAAGGACGTGGAAAACTATATTATTTTTTTGGAATTAGGGTCTTACATTCCAAATAAGGTCTAGTATTATTACAGAGAGGATATGTATTATACTTGTTAAGGGAGACATGATTGTTAGGAACTAGACTTGCCAAAGACCATTAAATACCAATGTCAAATTACTTGCAAATCAAAGAATTTTAATTGAAGATCCATAGTTGTATGAAAAACTAGTTGGAAAACTTATTTACTTAATAATTACAAGACTCGAAATCAGTTATGTAATGATTATAATTAGCCAATTTATGTAAGATACAAGAAAACTATATATAGAAGCAGTGAATCAAATTTTTAGATACATTAAGGGATCTCCAAGATTAGGCCTATGGTACAAGAAGGATGAAGAATTAGAATCAATAGTATATTCAAATGCAAATTTGGTAGGATCACCAATTGACAAAAGGTCAATTATAATAATTTGCATCAAGGTTGGAGGTAATATGATTGTTTGAAAAAACAAAAAGCAGAATGTTGTTGTAAGATCAAGTGTTAAGGCTGAGTACAAAGCTATAGCAACAACCACATGTGAAAGTTTATGGCTAAGAATACTACTAATAGAATTAAGATTTATTGTTTGAACACTTACAATACTGTTCTATCATAAGTAGGCAACACTTTACATTTCCAATAATCTTATTTCCTATGTAAGAACTAAACACATGAAAATGGATTTACATTTTATCAAAAAATAGGTTTAAAATCAACAAATATATCCTATCTATCTAAGGACAAAGGATCAGTTGAGAGATATGTTCACCAAGATATTGTAGTTAGACATGCTAACTAGGCTCAAGAACAAGTTGAGCATATGAGACATGTATTGCCCAACTTAAGAAGGGGTGTTAAAAAATATAAGTTAACGTTCAGTCCCCATAATGGGTCTAGTTATATAGGACTTGGTTGTATTAGAAGATGTCGTTTAGAAGCCCAAGTATCCTGAATTCATCATTGCTAATTTAACTTGTAAATGGGTCATGAGTAAAGCCCAAAATAGAGTCCAAGTAAAAGCCTGAGTAGAAGTCTAGGTCAGTCTGAGTTTGCTAGGGTTTTACAGAGTTTAAAAATCAATATGGACTCATAATATGAATAAAAAATTTCCACTCTCAGAAAGTGTATTGCTCTTATTATCGAACTTCAAACCCTTGCTTTTCTTAAGGATAGAACCCTAGATTCGGAAAATTAACAATCATTGCCATGTCACATATGTATGGTTTCACAAGGCAATGTTGGTAAAAAATGGTCTGATGTCTAGAGCCATGCAAGCAAAAAAGCAAATGAGACCTGAAATTCTATGTTAATATGGATGTTGTTGTGTTTGCTTTAGAATGAGGAAGGAGTTGAGTTGCGATCTTCTAGTTGCTAACTATTGTGGAGTATGAATCCACCTATCTGACTTTGTTAATCTTCGATGAGAGCAGCCAAAATCCTGATGCTGGTGTATGTTGAGGGGGATGTAATTCTCCTACTTGCAATTGGAGTTCTATGCCTTTGAATGATGTTGGAGTTTATTCTAATCTTGCAATTCTTTTTGGAATCATGTACCATCAAAATAAAATCCCCGTTACCTCCTTTGGTAATTGATAGTTTTCAAAACCTTACTTTTGTGCTATTAGTATTATTTTTGTCCTATGTACTATTAGAAAACTAAAGAAAAACTCCCAATTCAGTCTCGTCTCTTTTTGATGGTTTGAGAACTTTTCTATTAAAATGTGTTTGGAAATTATGCATGAATTATTAAGCCATAGAACAATATATTGATCTTTTGATGATTTTGAGTACTTCTCTATTAAAATGTGTTGAAGAAATTAGGGCTCAAAAATTCCTGAGTGGGCTCAAGTTTTATAAGCATGGATGCACTAATGTGCCTTCCAATACTTGAAATCTTGGGATCATCACAACCCATATTAGCCATGCCCAATAACAAAACTGAGAGGATTTGTAATTGGGTTATGAATTAAGCCTGAGTATAATTAGAGTAGAAGTAGGACCTTCTCCTATATATGGAGTAGGAGACTAGGGTTATTGTATGTGATTTTTGTTCTCAATAGCTATGAATTAAAAGAGGGCCATCATATTTGATCAAAACCCTAGTTTCTAGTCCCATCGTACACAAAAACCCTAACATGCAACAAAATGTGTGGAAATTATGCATAGAAACCTAATCTAGTGTGCATCTTGAATTCTTAATCATAAAGGATAAAACATGAAGATAATTAGCACAGAACTGGTATTGGCTCCTAGAGATGTGAATTGGATGATAGACTTTCTGCACAAAGAAATTGATTTCCTTTTAGTTTGTTCCTCAATTTGCTAGTTGTCATAATCTTTGCCATACATACTTTCCTGTAATGTGGTTGACTGCAGTTTCTTATATTTATAGTTTTGTTTCTATTGAGATGGTGTAGGAACCAACATAATAAATAAGTTTGCAGCCGGTTCAATTTGATGTCACTTGCAGAATATTTCTCTATGTACTTTTTGGGTCCTAACTGGAATGACTTGCATTATATTCAGCAATAGCATTCTCATAAATTTCCATTTTAATTTGGAAAATGTTAACTATTCATGCTTTTATCTTGGAACTGACAGACAGGGAAAAGCAGCTTCGTTGAGCATCGGACCTTTCTCCATTTGTATCGGAGTTTTCACCGCATGTGGATTTTTTTGTTCCTAATTTTCCAGGTTTAATTTCTGCTACTTGCATGCTAGGTGTATGTTACATACCTTAGGAGAATTGTGCATGAACTTAATGGATTTAATGTCATGTTCTTTTTATTATTTTTGTCTTGTGCAGGGACTAACAATAATAGCATTTCATGATGGAAGAATCAACTTGGATACCTTTAAAGTTGTCCTTAGTGTTGGGCCAGTCTTTGTGATCATGAACTTTGTAGAGAGTATGCTAAGTTTCTTTTCCTTTTTGTCTTTGAGCAAATTCCTGTTTGCAGTGATATCTGCTGAACTCAGATGATTTTTATGTTACTTTTGATGACCTTAGTCCTTCCTGCTTTTTGTGATGGGGTACTTTTCTTTTTCTAGGTGTTTTGGATGTTCTGCTCACGTTTGGGGCCTACAGCACTGCCAGAGGCTTTGCTATCTCAAGGCTGATCATTAGGTTTTTCTGGTTTGGTATCAGTTCAGCATTTGTAACATATCTCTACCTGTAAGTCCATTTTCCATGGAATGTAATTTTTTGCTGTATGCTGAATCTGTTGTCCTTTATGTCTATCAAATCTAATTGGTCTTACTGAGTTGCAGGAAGGTTATGGAGGAAAAGAACAACCATACCTCAGATTCAACCTATTTTAGAATATATCTCCTTGTTTTGGGTGTTTATGCAGCTATCCGCATTGCGTTTGCACTGGTGGTTAAAATTCCTGCTTGTCACAAGCTCTCTGATATATCTGATCGGTGGCGTTTCTTTCAGTTTTTCAAGTGGATATACCAGGTTTGTTGTTTGACTTCTAATTGTGGCATTATTTTTTTTTAGTGGTAGCAATGGCTTATACTTTTCTGTCTCTTTCATTCTGTTGAACTTCAGGAGCGGTATTATGTTGGACGTGGTCTCTATGAAAAGACCAGTGACTATGCCAGGTGTTTGTTGTTCTGTTAGAGTTCAGTCACTTCCACTTTGTAGCTTAATCTTGATGCTCTTGTGTTTCAAGAATCTGGTCTTTATTGTCCTATTGGGACCTCTTAGAATAAACTATTTGACTAATAGAATCTTTGTGGCTTTCTTGACCTTATTTGAAATGTTTAGATGCCCACGTAGCATTTTTGAAGTTGTGTATTGTCTTTCTTATTCGACATTCATCTTTATTTTTTATTGCCTTTCTTACGCGTTTTCTTTTCTTCTTTACTCATGCAGATATGTAATTTTCTGGTTGGTGATATTTGGGTGCAAATTTACATTTGCTTATTTTCTCCAGGTATGCACTTTGCTTCTTTCTGCATGTTCTATTCTTGGCATTAGACCTTCATATTTCTTGCATCTGTAAATCTGAACTGATTATTTTGATATTTCACATTTTCTGCAGATAAAGCCTCTCATTAAACCAACCAACATCATTGTTGATCTTCACAATTTGCAATATTCATGGCACGATTTTGTGTCGAAGGGTAAGGAATATTATTCATCTTAACAGTGTCAAAGTACATACCTGATTTGGCTTCAGTTCACATGTTACATCCTCAGATCATTGTTATGTTTAAAATTTTGTAACTTCAGCCTTCTTACAGTTACACGGATTGAAATTTATTTTGATTTTTTATTTTAGTATGAATAGAATCCTCAATTTTCTTGTGTGAATTGCAAATATGCCTAGATGTTATCCATGTTTGTGTCAAATACCTTTTTGTTTTCGCTACAATTGGCTAATATAATACAAAGCCAATGAAATGTTCTTCTTATTAATTAATAATGGAAGAATGTAAATCATCTCTTCCACTTGTGTTCATTGGATCTTGGCCTATCGGCACTTAACAACTCAATCTTTTTCTCCCGTTTGAGTTTAGTTAGGGATGCTGCAGACTGAATAAGGTACAGCATGGAGCAGATAATATTTATATGAATTTGGATCAGGGTTGGTGGTATTTATATTAAGTAATATGTAGTTGTAGATGGTTGATTACTCTTGAGAAATGAATGAGTGGAATATTTCATGAATATCATCCCATTATGTAATGTTGGAGTTGTTTTGTGCATCCCCTGACCAATTGTGAAGGGTCCTCTCGGAAACATGGATAAAAGAATGAGTGTGATCTGCAGCATATTAATAAGCCAGTGGTTCACTTGCAAACACTTTATAGACTTCAGTGTGGTGGATATTTTAGTACAGAAGTACCATTAATTGGCTCAAAATACACTAGATGTGCAGTTTTCTTGCAACAAACTTTTCTTCAAAAGAAAAGCTTCCTTACCCTCTGATGTGAACCAAGAGCCAAGTTGGAAAATCCACAAGTTGCGAATGCAAATTAGTTAGTGTTCATTTGTGTATCAGCCCATTTGGTAATTGGTTTGCGTGGAGACCACACAGGATACACTTAGTGAATTATTTGAAAAATGGCTAGATCCTCCACATAATGATTCCTATATAGTTATATTTCACTGATCAACATTATTAGGATGTATGGTGCAGTGAAACAAGTGGACTGGGTTCTATTTTCCAAGTCTGTTGTCTCATATAATTTAATTTCATCAAGCTCATGGCAGGAATTAGGCATTGATGTCTAGCAAAATTGTTTATATGCTTACAAGTAAGCTTGCTTATTGTAGAACCAATATCCACCATGTCAACCAACGGGCCTTCTAATGTGAGATAATTCCAACTCCACGCTGGCCAACTTCCTCAAGGGTTGTTAGTTTGTACAAAGGCGAGGTATCTTTGCCATGAGCACGTGTGGCAATGAAGTTGTGCATTAAATAAAAAAATTCGAGTAGTTGAATGTCATGTCTTTTAGGAATGAAGAAGCTATCTTGATCTCAGATAACTTTGATATTTTGTTTTGATTTTTTATATTTTTACTAGTATTATGATTACCTTGCTAGTTTTTGTTTGCTTTTGTTATTACACATTTACATGTTCATGTTCTTACAAGAAAAGAAAAAAAAAAAATGTTCAGTCTAAATACTTGTACTGTTATACAGACAATAATTGTCTGTGTCCATCTAAGCCAGCTGGTTGCTTTTGTGCTGCCTTACTTAAACTTCATGTTCTCTCTTTTTCTTTCAACTGCTGAGAGAAGTTCTTATGCTGGACTTAAGCTTCATATGAATTTAGTTATTGCTGTCATTTTTGCTTTGTGTTTAACAGGAAACCATAATGCCTTGACCATTCTTAGTCTTTGGGCACCTGTTGTCGCTGTAAGTTTATGTTTGCTTCATTTGCCTTTTGTAATATGAAAAATGTCCCAAGATGTAGTCAGTAATTCATCATTATTCTTTGAGTTAATTTGTACAATTGATATCTTGTTTTAGATTTACCTCATGGATATTTATATATGGTACACCCTCCTGTCTGCACTAATTGGTGGTGTAATGGGTGCCCGTGCTCGCCTAGGGGAAGTAAGACTTTGTACTTAATCTTTTAAAGTAGTTCCTGCAGTCAGTTAATTCTTGTCTGGAGTTCCAAGTCAGTCTTAACTTTAATTCTTGATTATTTGTGCTTGTCTTGTTGACATATGGCAGATACGGTCACTTGATATGCTTCATAAGCGTTTTGAGAGCTTTCCGGAGGCATTCATGAAAAATCTTGTCTCACCCCAAGCAAAAAGGTTGTTTATAGAATCTCTTTCTTGATCCCTTCTAATCTCATTTATGCTATTGACTTTTCTTGATTTCGATGGTGCAGGATCCCTCAAGAGAGACAATATGCTCAGGTGATATTTTCATCACTGCACTGTATTTGAAATTTATTGCACTCCATTTCTGTTTTCCTAGTTTTACTTAATCATGTTAAATCACTCTTGTAACTTTTTTGACACATTCCTTTGCCTTTTTTAAGTGGATATGAACCAGTTGAGTGTTATATTCTGGGTTGATTTTTGAGTCATGATTCTTGTTAAATGTCTGTTCATAAAAAGAGAAGCTACTGATCATGACTACATATAAGCTGCCTTTGTCAAATGACTGTTCATAAAACGAGAAGCTACCGATCATGACTACAAATAAGCTGCCTTCTGTTCAAAGTGCTATTAGTGTTGAAAAAGTTAATCTTGACAAATTTGTTTTGATTTGGTGGAATAGAAAAACTAATCAGTCCCAGCTTTTATCTCAACAACCGCAACCTAAGGATCCATATAGAATATCCATGATCATAGAGGTGGATTAGCCTCAGTTTTTAAGCTGTCATGGATTGAGTTTTTGATGCAAATTCAACATAATGGGCATTTATGACCTGCGCTGCTATTTTTTGGGGTCCTTGATTCCCTTCTAAAATGTTTATTTTTTTCATTTTAACTGCCAAAAATGATGAGCTTGGTGTAATTATTGTGACTAAGTGGACATCTTGTTTGTAGCTCTCGGCAATGTGTCATCCATTCGATGGCCTATTGAGTAGCGTGGAACACAATAGGAAACTTACATGACTGATCGTTTTGCAATAGTGCGAATGTGGATCATGTTCTGGGTAGTGAAGCTCACATTTGGGTAGTGTTCTTAGTGATAATGTGGTTTTGGCTTGCTTTCCAATTTTTACTATCTATTTTGGCATCATATCTTTTTAAAAGTGTCACATTTTTGGGAAATTGTGGTGTTTTTGTTGGAAAATGAAGAATAAAACATCAATTACTCTTGATTTATATCTTTTTGTTATTTTCTCTTTAGTTTTTAATTCTTGGCTTAGAATGCAATAATAAAAGCATAACCTCTTTTCATTTGAAGTTCGATAGATTGTTCCCCAGACATGTTGTGGTCAAGCCAAGCTTTGCTGTTATTTTTGTAGTCAATGAATTATGGGAAAGTCACATCACAAGAGTGGTCAAGCTTTGTTTTTTGGTTAATGCCTCTTACTTTGACTGTCTTCATCACTGTTTTTTTAGTGCAAGCTATTAGGCGAAATTGTGAAGGGTTTTGACTTTTCTGATTTACCTTTACCACTACTTCAAGTTTACAACCATCACTAGCTGATGAGAATTAGTCCTTGATTTTCAATTTGAGTTCAACTTTTCAGTTCCATAAACCTTGTTGTTTCACATTCTATCTAGGGGTTCACTTTTTACTCTCATTAAGAGGCATTCCTTTGTCTGATTCAACTGATATTCTTATGGTTTAATGGCTGTTTATCATTATTCTTTGTTTATGTGTTTTTCTGTTAGGAGCCTTATGGTATGAAGAAAGTTTATGCAGCTACATTTTCTCCATTTTGGAATGAAATCATTAAAAGCTTGCGTGAAGAGGATTACATAAGTAACAGGTATGATATTCCACCAACCATGTTACAAATGTAACTGGCTTAAAATTAGGGATACCAATGGACCTGGCTGCAAGCTCGTTGTGCCACTGGATCATTAAAAGTTGACTTAGATTGGAGCCTTGTTTCCACTATTGTTGCATTGGTTGCATTTCCATGAATGGGATTCACTTAAAAGGGCCTCAATCCAATTGCCATTTATTGGAAGTTTATGGAACATCATGATTGGTGTAGGCTTATGTGTGGGACCATCATCTACACTATGGAACCTATTGCTCTTGAATTTCTTGGTATCTTTGGCTTGGGTCTAGGACTTGCCCACTTGGGTGTTCATTAAAATCTTGATTTTAACAACCTTCAACAATGCTTAGAGCCCCTCCTTTTTTTGTATGGTGGTAATGTGTTTTGAGTAATATTTAACATTTGCTGAAAGCTAATTGTACCCTCCTATAGGGAAATGGACTTGCTTTCTCTTCCAAGCAATTGTGGAAGCTTAAGATTTGTTCAGTGGCCTTTGTTTCTTCTGAGCAGTAAGGTATGCTGGTCTATTCTTTCAAAATATTTGTGGTTGTGATATCCGAGAGCACCAATATCTGGAGTATGAAAAACTTTTGTGCTCAATTTGGTTTACAGATCTTGTCGGCAATTGACTTTGCTCTGGACTGCAAAGACACCCAAGCTGACCTTTGGAACAGAATATGTAGGGATGAATACATGGCCTATGCTGTTCGGGAGTGTTACAGCAGTGCAGAAAGGATTCTGCATTCCTTAGTTGAGGGTGAAGGAAGGCTTTGGTATATTCTATTAGCCTCTTTTAGAATGAGGGTTATTTATTATGTGTAGAACTTTTGATCTTCTCTCAAGTATTTGCTGTTCAATTAGTACCTTCAATATGTGTCTCTGATGAGTACAGGGTTGAGAAGCTCTTCCGTGAAATGAATGACAGCATTTCTGAGGGATCACTTGTAGTGACTGTTTCACTTAAAAAGCTGCAGCTTGTGCTGTCAAGATTAACTGCATTGACTGGACTTCTTGTAAGTGTTTCTATCTTTGATTTAAAGGAACTACTCTGCTACTCTTGTCTAAGAATTGATTCTGATAAGAGCAATTTTTACCTTATTTTGATTAACAACTTACTGATTGATGGTGATTTTCTGTTTATCCCCTTTCTCTGAACAAGGGTTATTTTTTTGTATTCTTAAGAGTTAGATTGTAAAACGTTCTTTTCAGAAAAGAACTGTTTTTGAGTGTCAAGGGCCATAGGCTCATAACTGAATGGTAGCTTCATGTGCATGGCTTCTGCTAAAGATGGTGGTTGATGAATATCAGATGGTTCACCTGTTGCATGCTAGGGAACTTCTCTGATGATTCACATTTGCAACTGCAAAGCATGCAGGCAGTAGGTGTTATGGGCCACAACTGAGGGAAAATACAATTGGGTAGATGAGGTGCTCTTAGAGAAGATATTATTAGGAAATTTGTGAGGAATTGAGGTGCCAGTAAGAATCTTTTCATGCAAGGTGAATGACCATGAGGTTTTCCAAGATGTTTGGAGTACTTCTCGAATGTAAATCCCATCTATATGGAGAGAATAGCTTAAGACGTCCACAAGGATACCATGGTGTTTTACCTCCCATTTTGGACTTTATGGTGGGTATTATATGAGATGCATGATTTAAACCAGTGTCCTATATCAGAGTAATAGGTATTGGGAATTGAATAATGATATCCTCTTCTTCCCCTCCTTCAGACTATTGTGAGGTTTGGGTTGCACAAATATCAGTTCTTCTCTGTTCTGTCCAGTTATCCAATTTGCTTTGTGCACTGTTTTGGTATTGGATAATTTGTGGGAGTGCTCACTGTACCTCAGATTGACCTTAGGAACACAGCCATCCAACAATTGAGAACATCTAGGGCAACTGTGGATGAAGTGTGTGTCAGAACTCGAATCTATGAGGTTAAAGACCAAGTGGAGAATAGGAAGAAGGCAAAATAGCATTTAGTCTATGTAAAACCACTGAAATCAAATGTGTCTCTCTGTGCGGCTGGTGTTTGGAGCATGTACAGAGAATATGACATGGTTCATATACGAAATATTGTGCTCTTATGATCTCAAACTGTCATGTTGAACAATGTTTTGACTTCTAGATGTTTAGCAAATTTAGTAATGGGAAAGTACACTTGTAGGCTTACACACAATTTTAGTAATGGGCACACACCCAATTAGGCAACTTTTTCATGGCTATGGATACAAAATCCTTGTATTTCTTTAACTGTTTCCTTCTGTGTATATCTGTACTTTTCAATGTGCAATCTTGTTAATTCCATAATATAATCTGATTCTTTCAGTAGAAGACAACTGTGCTATGTGTAAATTGTGTATTATGCAGATACGAAATGAGACACCTGATCGTTCAAGGGGTGTTTCAAAAGCTGTGTTTGACCTGTATGATGTTGTCACCCATGATTTATTGATATCTAATTTGAGGTATTTACCCTTAGACGTGCTACAAAATATTATTGGTGGATGCTACATGTTATTTGCAGTCCTCTAAATCTGATTGACACTGTTTTACTAGGGAACAATTTGATACATGGAATATACTAGCACGGGCCAGAAATGAAGGGCGGCTCTTTAGTAGAATTCAATGGCCCAAAGAACCAGAACTTGTATGACTTAACTTGACCTCTGTTCATTATGTATGATTCAACAGGACATGTTAGTGGTGAACTTCTGTTTCATGTGTTTGTAGAAAGAGCAGGTGAAACGTTTGCATCTGCTTTTAACAGTGAAAGATTCTGCTTCCAATATTCCAAAAAACTTGGAAGCACGGAGGAGGCTGCAATTCTTCACAAATTCATTATTTATGGATATGCCTTCAGCAAAGCCTGTTTCTGAGATGATTCCTTTTTGGTACTTCAACTATATGAATGTTCTTTTTAGATGAGTTGTAAAAAATACTTCCAATGTTTTGATCCTCACTTACTTTTGAGCAGTGTTTTCACTCCATATTATAGTGAGACTGTGCTCTACAGTTCCTCAGAGCTCCGTGTTGAAAATGAGGATGGCATATCCATCCTTTTCTATCTCCAGAAAATTTTTCCTGGTAAGGTTTTCTCTTTGATATTTTTCAGTGGGTTTTAAATTTCACTTTGAAAACAGTGATTAAAACAAAGGCACACTCTTCTCAAGAGCAAAAAAAAAATGTGATTGAGGCAGAGATATATGCTAGTATTAGGGTTCACCCAAACCTGGCAAATTTCGTCTATGTTAGACTTGTTTCTGGTGTTAATGTGTCTCAATTTAGCCATTTTGCTCATTGTAGGTTTGGGCACTTTTTTAGGACTATTATTCCTTGAATGTGCAGAAATAACTCTATTGTTACGTGTATTCAAGGCCTCATCTTGTGCAAGGATTTCAAAAGCACCAAATGTATAATAGATTTGTTCAATTGATGGTTCAAATCGTAAATGTTGGTGCAATTTTTGAAAATAAAAATGTGAATAGAGTGTTGGACTATACCCTGTTGTGCTAATAAAAAATTAGGACTCGTCTTGCTATTGCTAGTGAATGAGTGGCTCTTGATAGTGCTTAGTTAGTGGCCACTTTTTTTTAATTTTCCGACCATAACTGCAGCAAGAATCTCATATACATTTTAATGTCCACAAAAGGTCTGATCTTATAGATATTTGGTCTCTTCAGATGAGTGGGACAATTTTCTAGAGCGGATAGGTCGCCATGCATCAACTTCTGATACTTTTGAGGATAGCTCAAGGGACACCTTGGAACTGCGGTTTTGGGTATCTTATCGTGGCCAAACATTAGCGAGAACAGGTTTGTGAAACCAAACATTGAAATGCTAAATCACTATCATGACCGATGATAACTTTTAGGAGAACTGATTTAAGAAGTGTCGACTATGGATGCACAGCATTGGCTTTTTGTTTGATTATTTGCATTTCTGTTTCTCCCATTGCAGTACGTGGTATGATGTACTACAGACGAGCTCTAATGTTACAAAGCTACTTGGAAAGGAGATCTCTTGGCGGTATTTCCTTTTGGCTGTTGTTTACTTTCCATATCATAGACTTCTTTTCTACAAGTTTCTCATTTTCATTGAAAATTTCCAGGCATTGAGGATGGCTACACTGGTGCTGATTACATCAATACTCAAGGTTTTGAGTTGTCCTCTGAATCACGTGCCCAAGCAGATCTCAAGTTTACTTATGTGGTTTCATGCCAGATATATGGGCAGCAAAAGCAGAAAAAGGCTGCTGAGGCTGCTGATATTGCACTTCTAATGCAAAGGTTATTTTTGCCTGGCTTCTATTTGTAGCTTCTTGAAGAAAATATGGGGATTCGTGAGTCTGGATTTGGAGAAATTTAGAACCATGTTGTATGTGGCAATACCAAGGTCCCTGTGTGCCCTGAAGCCTGCAACATGTTCTATAACTCTGGTTGATAACATTTTAAGGTTGTCTAAGTTGGATAGGGACGAATGCAATCATCACTTATTATCCTAGGTTATGCAGGTGACTGTATAGTTATCTGAGGCTATCCAAGTTTGTGTTTGATTGCATAAAAAGAGTTAAAAGTAGGATTAATTGATAACTCTATCCTTACATTTTACCAAATGTAACCAATGATATTTTTTTTGGAGGCTCTAGTCATTACTGTGGAGGGTAAAGAATTCACCCTCTTTGGTCATGACTGCAACCTTAAACTCATCTGTTTTCACTTTCAGGCTTAGTTACATCAAACACTAAGTTTAAACAGAAGTATGCGTGCTCCCCTATGAGTTCAGTTACAGAATTCTCCCATATTGTTAAATTTGAGTTGTCATGCTATCCATTCTCTAAAGCAATGTGGTAGGTTTGAGAAACAAAGCTGACTTAACATAACTTCATTATCCATATTAATGTTCAGAGTATGATACTTCAAAAGAGTTGGTGTGTGATAGGGATGATTGGGGATCATGAGCTGTTGTGAGTGAAGGATTAGTTGTTGCTGTAGTTTGAAGTGTGATGTTTTAGTTATCCTTTTGTGTTGCTCATCCATAGGCATTAACACAAGGGTTTTTATTGATTTATTTATTTGTTATTATTGTTTGCAATATCATATTCTAGTTGTACTGTTTTGACATTTTAGATCAGCAATTAGTGGTTATCCCTGTTTTTAAAGTGTATACATCTCTGCCATGAATTTTGGGTCTTGTTTTAACTGTTGATGTTTGGAGTATAATACCTTTTTTCGTGTTTTCTATACTTGTGTAAACTTGCCTCTGCTGTAGAGCCTTGTTAGCACATTACAGGATACTACCTTCTCAAAATTCATAATTCTTCTGCTACATATACTGAAAATTAGTTTGTTCCACCATTTTCAGAAATGAGGCGCTTCGTGTGGCTTTCATACATGTGGAGGAAAATGTAGCAAATGATGGAAAAGTTTCCAAAGAATTCTATTCAAAACTTGTTAAAGCTGATGTCCATGGGAAGGATCAGGTAAGGATATCTACATTTTGCATGTTGCAAAGTTTCCAAAGAATTGTATTCAAAACTTGTTAAAGCTGATGTCCATGGGAAGGATCAGGTAAGAATATATACATTTTGCATTGTTGGAGAAAATCATTTAATTTTTTTTTCTAATATTCAAATCATGCTTTGAAATTTGTATACTTGTTGAAAAAGCCATCGAAGGGAATTGTGAATGGTTCTTCTTGCCTTGTATAAATTCTTATTATATCTCTTAACAATGGTTTTGGATTTTACTTGAACTCTCGCAAATTATTGCTGATCTTGGAGAAGAATTTTATTTTTCTAATGATCATAAAAGACTTAGCTCCATTCTTTTGTTTCCTTGTGAACCTTTGGGCAGAATTATACTGCAAAGGAGCATCTTTGTAAGTTTAGGTAGGTTTGTTGGTGTTGGGAGTAGAACAACTTAGCAAGCATCTTCGCAACACAAATAGGCTTGAATACATGACATAATTTCACATATTTTAATCTACAACACTTCAATGTGCCATTGTACCTGTTCTGAAAATACTGTTCTTACCTTAACAGTGTGCATTAAAAAAATAGATGCTTATGTTTATTCTTTCACCTATTAACAATATTTCTAAACATGCACATGTGGATAGGAAGAATGACGCTGCTTGGTGATAGCACTGACAGGCTATCGCTGCAGCTTTATTTTTGCTAATTCATACTAGAGGTAGACTATATCCATTGCAAGTTATTTGTATTTGGTTTGGGTGGGAGTCATAAAAAATGTTTCTTTGGTCTCAGCTTGCTAGATAACTTTTTCTAGTTGATTTCAAGATTTATGTCAAGAGAAAGATATTTGTGACTCATGACCCACTGTATGGCTTTTCATGATGACACTTTATTACTTTTTGAGCTGAATGTCTAAGAAAATGGCTCGGGTATTCAGGATAACAACTACTAATAGGAGTCATTCTTGAGTTTTCAGGCATTTTAGATAACAACAATAATGGCAGGAATCTGTTACAGATTTACAAAGTTTCAGGTTGAACCTAATGCCTGTTTTATTCAGCAGATACTCAAATTTCCTAAAAATTTCACTGATAGAGGTCGGGCATGATATAGATTCATTTCTTGTCTGTCTTGCAAAGTATTGCTTGTCTTTTGGTGTTTCATTAGCAGTTACTGTTTCAGGATAGTTTGTTATACAATTCCCTCTACCATCTCTGATATTTATTTTCTTCTTCGGTCATTTATCTAGGAAATATTTTCAATCAAGCTTCCTGGAGATCCCAAGCTTGGAGAAGGAAAGCCTGAAAACCAGAATCATGCTATAGTCTTCACTCGTGGAGATGCTGTTCAAACTATTGACATGAATCAGGTTATTTGATATCTTAATTACATTCTGGTTTATAGTTTCTTTTAATTAAAGTTTCTATTTACACTCTAATTATCAATCTGGAAGCTTTTTTGAGTTATTTTTCTTACTGCTGGATTTTAGGGAACTTTCATCTTGGGTTAGTGTTATCATGATTAAATGACATTTGTTGTTGTATGCTTGTATGTTACCATTCATTTCAGCTGTGATAGGTGTGTTGGATTTTTAAATTTAATCCTCCAATTTGTTCTGTTGTGTTGCATTTGTTCACTAACTTGCATGGTGGTCATTGGCTTGTAAAGTTGTGTCAACCCTCTGAACTATTATTGGAGGCTTTTGAGGAAGAAAATTAGGGTTTTCTGTTAGAGAATCTAATTTATGAAGAAACTAGGGTTTGATTTCAAGTAGAGGGGATGGAGAAAAAAGAGGATAAGTATACAATAGTTTTCCCTATGAGCACAAAGGCCCTCACATATGTGTGTGTGTGTGTATATATAGTTCCAGCCACACAATCCTAGTCTGACTAGGACTCCTGCTCAGTCCTCTAAATAGGACCTGACAACTAATAATAATTGGTCACTTGGTCTTCTAACTAACTCGGGCCGTTTAACAGCAATCCTAACAACCTTTAACAGTAATCCTAACACAACTTTGTCTAGGATTCTTTTCCTAATAAAGATGTAAGCACAGATAGCTGAATATTCAACAACTATTTCCCCAAACCCAAACTTTTTGGGGGCCGTTTGTATAATTTTGAAAAAATCCAATGGATTTGTTTGCAATAAGGTTAGGGTCAGTATGCAAATCAATCCCTTTGGCTGCTGAACAGTAATCATTAATGATGGGGAGGAACTTGCTTCGAGCTTTATTCCATAGGAAAGTCGAAAAGAGGTTGGACTGATGTCATGATTCCAAAGGGAAATTTGGGTTCTCAGAAATAGGTGCCGAATTCCTATGTAGGAAAATCTTTTCTGTAGAGGAAAAAATTCCTTTGGAATCCCCAATTCCTATGGGGTTCAGGGTTTCCAAACAAGCCCTCAGTTGAAAATTTTGACTTGAATATGACCTGTTCATTATACAGATTACGTGAAATGTCCTGGTCAAACCATTAAGTTGTGTACATAATTGATTAACCTGAGAAGGTGTCTATGGCATAATTTTAAAAAGATTTAATGAGACTAGATAGAATCAATGCACACAAAGGCGTTTGCTGACATTCTGTATCCATTTCTCCCAGTTTCTTGGACCTCTGTAGCACCTAGAGGGCTACTTGTAATATTGCTCTTAGTCTTACTTGTACTAACACATATTAGTTTTAATATTGAAATCATCATTACTTTCATTCATCTCTTAGGCTTAGTTTGGTAATAGGATAGGGAAAAGATAAGTCTGACTAAGTAATTTTTTTTACTAAAAAAATAACATTAATTATTTTACATTACTATTTAATTAAATTATTGCAAAAAATTAATTAACTTTTTGGATTTTAAATTATTGTAGAGTTAATTTTGATAAAACAACACTAGTCTACGGAAGTGGTTTATTAGTCTTGGCTTTAACCCTAATTTTAGCCGTAGCTTATTACCAAATGCACACTTAAGTGTCTTTATCCAAGGAAACTGCTAAAATACATATAAATGCTAATAATATCATATTTCAGTTATTAGGTTTTGCCTGGTTTTATAAGCATTTAGCTACCTTAGCTAGCATGTGACTTTCTAGAGTAAGTAATTGGTTTTTATATTAGGCTATTAGTTTTGATTCTACACAGCCAATCAAAATGGCTTTAGGAAGTTAAATTTTTATATAATACATTTTTTACAATAGCTATTTTTCAAATCTTGTGATATGAAAGAAAGTATTGATTGTGTCCAAAGATTCTCTTACTAATTCAAAAAAATTCTAGCTATTAAGACACCGTTTGGTTCGGAATTAGGATTAGGATTAAGGTGAACCATTTTTGTAAACTAATATTTTTATTAAAATTAACCTTACAATAATTTAAAGTTCGTAAAACTATTTAATTTTTTATAATAATTTAATTTAATAACAATATAAAATAAGTAATATTAATTTTGCAAGAAAAAATATAATTTTGAGAAATGCTGATTTTGATCCTGATTTCAAATTAAGCGATACCTAATGGATTAATTAGGCTAAACTGAAATGACACTACAGCTGCTATATTCATGTCCTTGCCTGGACATGGTAAAACATGCCAACATCACATTGTTGGGAATGTAACAATCTTTCATGTTGATTGCACTAGCATGGTGCGTGGTTTAGTTTATCATCAAATTTTGATAGTGCAGGCTAAATTAGAACTAGTTGTTCCATATAAATTAGTTTTTAAATTAGGGTGTCAGCTGCATACAGTTGTATCTTCATCTAAATATTTCCTGAGATTGCTGACTGGAACTTTTTACCTCTTCAATCAATCTTCAACATACTTCTTCAGTTTATCACTTGTGTTATTTTATGCTTTAAAATCTGGATCCTTCTATACAGGACAACTATCTTGAGGAAGCAATGAAAATTAGAAATCTTCTGGAGGAGTTTCGTGGAAATCATGGTCTTCGGCATCCTACAATTCTGGGTGTTAGAGAACATGTGTTTACTGGAAGGTTCTAGATATTTTTCTTTACTGTAATTATTTCAAAAGTTTCTCATGTCCAATTGAGCCTGTTCCGAAATCTTTGCTATGCTTCTTTTGCAGTGTTTCTTCATTAGCATTGTTTATGTCAAACCAAGAAACTAGCTTTGTCACCCTGGCACAGCGGGTCCTAGCATACCCTCTCAAGTGAGTTATCTATTGATGCTCTTTCCAATTGAAAATCTTTCATAGATTGCTTATGTATAGGCTACATAAAACCCTACTTCAGAATATATTCAATTATTAATGGGTAATAGCCTGGCAATAGAGGTTAAACTTTTGCAATTTTAATATTTTGATTAACATTTTGAAGCTTCTGTAGAGGCACTTAGTTGATTTTACTAGATTGTGAACCTAAAGTTACCAGTAAATCAAGCGTGGCATTGGATATACATTTCTTGACCTTGTTCTAAGTGACATCATATGAAGACACCAAAGTACACAGATATCTTTGTTATTGTTCCACCAAAATTTAAAAAATTCTACATTGTCTGATCAATTTATTTGTAAATTTGTCGATAACTACCATAATAGGTTCTGAAGGAAGAGAATGCTCTGTGCCTTTGGTGATGGACACCATCATACACTAATTTAGATATGCTTTACTTAATTCATCTTTGACTGTCTTTGTTTGTTCAATGGGAATCAATAGCTATGTCAATATAAAGGTTTGACATTTGGCTCAAAATGAATGTTCTGGTTTTAATCTATGCAAAGCCAAACGAGCTTGTTTTTGTGGTTTTGTTATCTCTGCCTCTCACCAGCCATCTATTCCCCTTAATGGTCATCTGCCACCTGCAGCTCATTGTTTCCTTGCATTGTCCTAAACAGAAGGCTGAAATGGTGGAACTACCATCCTTTTAAATTTGCAAAATGATAACAAAACTTTACACATTTGACCTTTTAAATTTGCAAAATGATGACAAAACTGCACACATTTGACCCTTCTTTGAATGGCTGTCGCATTTTTTTTTGATATTGGAACTGTCTTGTGTTTGACTTAAAATGATCTGAGTCCGTAAGCTTAAATGCTCATAACATGCTTAAATTGCAGAGTTCGCATGCACTATGGGCATCCAGATGTCTTTGACAGGATTTTTCACATTACTAGAGGTGGTATAAGCAAGGCCTCCCGTGTAATCAATATAAGTGAAGACATATATGCAGGTATCTCTAGAACAAGATCAGCATGTGAAGTTCAATGTGGCTTATGTGTAATGTAGTTTTTGTTGAGGTAGGATTAGAGGTTATTCAGTTACAACTACTTATTGTCAGGTAAGAAGTAATAATATTTGTCCTTTTTCTTTCTGTTTTAATCTGTATATCGACTTGAGCTGTGGAAGAAAAAGAGCTTTGTGGATTTTGAGTTAGGGTTGTTCCTAGTTACCACATGCACACCAAAACAAATAAATTAAGACATCAAAACAAATAAATTAAGTATCTTTGACTATTATCATTTATGTTAGCAATCACATGTGCAAAATCTCTTCATTCGAAGTTGAGCAAACTGATTTCCTCTCATCTTTATGGACTTTGATCTCACAGGCTTAAGATACCCCATTAATCGCATCCTAGTTATGACTACCGTTGCTTCTTTAAATTTGTTGCTCTGTGAATTATTTATCTTCGATTTTTGTAAGTTATTTGAATGTAAATGATATTTAACAAGTAAAAGACATCTTATTTTGTTTTGGAATGATCCATCATACAGAAATCTGCAGTTTTTCTTCATAAGCATGAAATCTGATCTTTCAACTCTTTTGTGCATAAAATAATATTCGAAGCTAGTTGCGCTGTTTAAACATCATGGTTTTCATGGCATTGTGACAATTGTTTAAGGTGAAAGAATACTAAACATAAGAAATTTCTGTTTGGTCAGTAAAATCAGGCACACAAATAAGTGTTAAAGATCGGCCTTGAATTGGTGATTTGTTGATTGTTGAAGAGTGTTTAGGCTCAGAATACCCTATTGGGCCTAAGCATACTTAGTATGGTTGCACACAAGTGTCTTCCAAATATTTTAGTAGCCTGGGTTTATCGTAGCCTAATTTATATCTTATGTATCTTGCTTCTCTGGTAAGAAAGTGTCTAGAAACTGTAATCGGTCATGAGGTAAGGCCGAGCAGGTGTTAGCATCAAGTAGGAGTCAAATTAGGATTGAAGACTCTTTGTTATATAAGACTCTGTTCTCCAAGGATTTGTAATCAAGTAAGAATCTTAAAGAGAATAATGAAAGACTCTCATCATAATTGATTCTCAAACACTAGTTTTGTCATCTGAGAAACACTAGAAATCTTAGTAATTAACATTGGTTACTGATTATTGTAGTTGGAATCTAATGTGGTCTGTTTAGATGCTCTAGTCTATGGGTTCATTGTGTGAAGAAAAGTTTAATTGGACACTTGGAACACCCCAGAAGGCTTCAGAGTGGATAACCATGTTTCCTGTTTGACTTGTAAATCTTATGATTAAACAATTGACTCTGGAAATCATCCAATTAATGCTGAGGCTTGGAGCTTGAAAGTGTTTCTCACTGATAGACTGAGCGTGACAAATTCAGCAAGAAGCTGCATTGCTGAAATTTTCTGTTGGAATATTCTTTAAAATTAATTAGTAGGACACCCTCAATATTAATAGCCTGGTTATTGTTACAATTAGGGTTTTCAGACTAAATCTAGGATTTTGATTAACAAAGGTAGCATCATGTCATCTTTATTGCTTCAGGAATCTGAATTATACATTAAACCCTAATTCTCTTCATATATATAGAGGGATTTTCACCCAACTTTATACAAATGTGAGACTTGGACCTCCTGTCCACTAGTGAGCATGCTCGATTTGCATCAGAATAAGTCTTTATATATTTTCCCATTTGCTTCTTATATTGTCTCAATCTAGGTGCACCATTGAGGTAATTGAGTATTTGATATACAATTTTTAAATGAGGTTTTCTTGGTTCTGTAATAAACTGATTCACCACTTTCACAACATAGTTGATGTTTGGTCTGGTTATGATCAAGTAGATGAGCTTGCCTATCATTATCCTATACATTTATGGATCTTCTAACAATTCTTGACCTGCATATAGTTTTAAGTTTTGGATTTATTGGAACTTTGGTTGTTCTACTACCAAATAGATTTGTGTTTTTTAGTATATCTAATACATATATTTTTTTGAGACAGAATTAGTTCTTTGTGCATGTGCCACCTCGATTTTCAGGAAATAGTGTAGTCTCTCCAAGTCTTTGATTTCAAACTGAGAGTTTAGGAATTCCTTGAGTTGATTGATCCGTTGTATGTTATATCTTGTTAGTATAATGTCATCAACATATATTTTAAGAATAATGGTTTCTCAAGAGTCTCTTTTGATAAAATCTATATATTTGGCTTGACTTCTCTTGAATCTATAGCTCACAATTGTTGAGTTGAAATTCTTAAGTCAAAAATTAGGAGATTATTTCAGTCCATATAAAGATCTTTTTAACTTGCAAAACTTTCATTTTCTTCTTGAGCTGAAGCCATGTGGTTCAGTCATGTACACTTATCTATTGAGACCTTCATGGAGAAGACATTCTTAACATATAACTATTGTGTACTCTAGCTCTTGTTCACTGTAAGGGATAATATCATTTTAACTGAGTCAAGCTTGTCTATTGGGGAGGATGTTTCAAAGTAATGTATTTTAAGTGTTTGAGTGAAGTCCTGAGCTACTAGTCATGCCTTGAACTTAGCTACGCTACCATCTACGTTATATTTGATGGTGAATACCCCACTTGCACCTTAGTACGAGTTTGTTCTTTGGTTTAGGTACTACTTCCTAGGTACTGCCTTTGTGTAGAGCCTCCATCTCTAGCTTCATTCCTTCTAGAGTACAACAATGTTTCTTTTTGTTGGTTGTTGATTGACTTGATTGTATTTTTGATGGTTTCTGTATAGATTGGTAGGACAATGTCTTGTCCTGTGCTTTGGTCACCTATTGTATCCTCTAGACACTCTTGCTCCTTACTAAAATAATATGCTAGTTTTTTTATAGAATTTCACATCAGTTGAGACATAAGTTTTATGTGATTTTAGGTCATAACATGTATATTTTTTTGAGTTCTAAAATATTCTAGAAAAATGCATTTAACTGATCAAAGTTTGTCTCTCAATGGATTACTGTTATGAACATAACATTAACAACCAAATATTTTTAGTAGAGATGAAAATGATTCTCATTTGAATAAAAGACTTCAAATAGGCTTTTATTATTCAGTTTGGGTGTGAGAATTCTATTGATGAGGTATGATGTAATAAGCACTGTATCACTTCAGAAGCATGATGGTACATTTTTTTTCAAATAGTAGTGCTTTAGCAATCTCTAATAGATGATGAATATTCTTTTCAACGAGGTGTATAAACACATGATTTGAGATAATATGCTATATCTCTTAAATATTTATGGAATTCTAATGACATATATTCTCTTCCATTATGTGATCTTAGGGTCTTAAGTTTTACATTGAAGTAGTTTTTTATCTCTTTGCAAAAAGTTCGGAAGTCATCAATTATGTTTTGACTTTTTTTTTTTCAATAGATACAACCATATTACTTTAGTATAACTATCTATGAAGGTTACAAAATACTTGCAACCATTGCAAGATGTTCTAGTAGTCCATACATCAATGATAACTATATCGAAATGATTAATATTAGTTTTATTCAACTTAGGTAAATATACTGATTTATGATGCTTAGCATACTTTCATGGTTAACACAACTGATTGTCAGATAATCTAATACTAGAAAATAATAATCTAAGAATATGGTGTGATGAGTGACTAAGTTTATAATGCCACTTGACATATTCATGTTGAGTCAACAACACCTTGGAGTTTGATGTATCATCCTTCAAGATATAAAGACCTTTGTTTTCAACATCCCATTAATTTTCTTACTTGTGTGAATGTCTTGAAAATAGCAGTATGTAGGATAAAAGGTTATTGAGCAATTTAATCTCTTGGTTAACTGACTAATAATAGATTTACAGATAATTTTGGAACATAAAGAGAGGTGGTGAGTTGAAGAGACAAGAACTGTATATTGCCCTTTTTAGCAATTAGTGAAACACTATTATTAGATAGGGTTATACACTGCTGTGGAGTAAACTCATTTAAGTATTTAAAACATGATTTGTTACCTATGATATGGTTATAAGATCTTGAATCAATGATCCGAGGGCTTCTCTGATTGTTTTGACTGTGCAGTGGAATTTCTGCCTTCTGTTACGGGCAGAGCTATTTTTTCATTAGCTGGTCATACTCCTTTGAGATGATAACTTGACTTTCTATGCTCGTACCCTACTATTTCGTGTTTGCCTCTGGTTCTACATGCAAGTCTAGCTAGAGATTGCTAGTCCATGCTGATTTGCCTACTACTAGCCAATGTCTATCAACTATATGACATGGTTTTTCACATTTGGTACTCCTCACGTTGCTTCTGCAACTTTCTCTGCCAGCAAACCCACCTCTTGCTCTTCATCTATTTGCAATTTCTCCTCTACGATATGTTTGATTCCCTCCTGAGACCATAGCTGAACTCTTTCTGTGTTTTTATGATTAGAAAAAAGTATACTTGCTCCCCAGAGTCTCTCATATATCTTCTCTATCGGGGGTAGTTCACTTTCAGTTAAAAAAATTTGCTCTCGGCTTCTAGAGCTTGAGACTGATGCCATGTTACAATTAGGGTTTCTGGACTCTAAGTCTGGGGTTTTGATCAACAAAGATGATGTGACTTATTGCTTCAAAAATCGGAATTGTACATAAACCCTAGTTCTCTTGGAATATATAAAGAGAGAACTCCTAGTTCTACTCACGGTCTTACTTGGGTTGGACTCTAGCCTGATTACATGGATTTCTGGATTTTGGACTTTTGGATTTGGATATCAAGGGCTGTGATAAATCTAAGCCTTCAAGTTATTGACTCTTTTAACAGCTACATGCCTCCTTTAAATTTTTGACTAGTTATTTGAAATGTTTTTGGCGTTATTTGAAATGTTTTTGGCACACTTATCTCATTTCATGATGATGCAGGATTCAATTCAACCTTACGGCAAGGAAATATCACACATCATGAATATATTCAGGTTTGCTACTTTGGACTAATTCTCTGAATACCTCAATTTTCACAATAAACATTTTTTAATAGTCTTTTTTGCCATAGGTTGGGAAAGGTAGAGATGTTGGGTTGAACCAGATTGCACTTTTTGAGGGTAAAGTGGCTGGTGGGAATGGAGAACAAGTCTTAAGTAGAGATGTATATCGTCTTGGACAGCTTTTTGACTTCTTCAGGATGTTATCTTTCTACATCACCACTGTTGGATTTTATGTATGCACAATGGTATGACGGTCTCCTTCCCTTTGTAGTTTCATCTAATTAATTTTGTGTTATGCTATTGTTATCTCTAAGGTTTTTCCTTATTGCAGATGACTGTTCTGACCGTGTACATATTCCTATATGGAAGGGTTTACCTGGTACGTTCTTGTCATTGGTTGTCTTTTTAATCTTATCTTTTTATTAATTAATTTGGTGGGTTTGTATTTGCATACTATTACCTGCA
This sequence comes from Trichopus zeylanicus subsp. travancoricus, assembly GCA_005019695.1. Lineage (NCBI taxonomy): Eukaryota > Viridiplantae > Streptophyta > Magnoliopsida > Dioscoreales > Dioscoreaceae > Trichopus > Trichopus zeylanicus. The sequence goes on from RXID01022274.1 coordinate 2,763,488, forward strand.
ACAATACCATGTATTTTAGCTTTTTTCGTTCTTAATTGTGTACCTAGTGCTTTTCTGAAGCATGTTATCGTGTTTTCAGGCTCTCTCCGGACTTGATTCTGCAATTTCTCGCCAAGCTAGGATGCTAGGAAACACTGCTCTTGATGCTGCTTTAAATGCGCAGTTCCTGGTCCAAATTGGTGTTTTTACTGCTGTACCAATGATAATGGGCTTCATTCTTGAATTAGGATTGATGCAGGTTTGTCTGCTTATTAATGGTTTTTTGTTGATCCACATTTAACAGTATGGTATCTGCAAAGTTTTCCTCAATTTGGTTCTTAATTTTAAATGCTTTTAAGTGAGCTTATTATCATCATTGAACATCATTGTGTCCTTATGCAAGCTGTCAATCTGACTTAGTGACTGTACTTCTTCTATTGCAAGTGTGCAAGTGTGAAATGTTTTAAAATTTTGATAATCTGGTTGGAAATTAGTATCTCACATTGCTGAGCACTTAGCTATGATGGAATATCCATCAATAGGGGCACCCCAAGTTGGAATTCAGTGATTGGTATGCCTGTTTGTTTTTGCTTGCATAATTGGGGCTGCTGACATCTGAAGCCAACCTAATACATCAATTGCTGATTCAACCTGAATTTCAGACCTGAGGTTTGTCCAAGCTAAAGGTGTCCAATTTCATTCAGTTAACTTGTTTTTGTCTTGTAATCTGACTCAAACCTGTCCTACTATGGTATTTATGTCTTTAACAAGCTCCCTTCTGATTGACTCAAGCCTTACCTTGCCACATGCTTTACTGGATTTTAAGCTTATGCCAATCATTGTTTATCATTTAATCCCTTCTGGGTAAAGGTTCAATTAAATTTCGATTATGAATTCAAGGAACCTTATAATAATTTTATTGCTATTTCTCTAGTTGAAGGGCCTTTCAATGAAGAATATCATAAATTCTGAAGGTCATGTCAATTTGATGTCATGTGGTTGGCCATCTACCATATATTAAAATGTATAATATAGCAGATGAGAAAGATTAAGCAGGTGCAAAAAAGTTGAGTTGCATCATTGTCATGCATTGGATTAGATTTGACCATTTAGAGCTAGCATTAAGACTTGGTTGTGGACCAAAATCAGTAGAAGGTAATAGAAACCCAAATATCTAAAAATTTCATTGTTCACAGGCCTGCAGGCTCTGGATTACTTGAATTAGTCAGTCAGCTTAGAACAATCATCTGTCAGAAAAAAACAACTCTTGTTATTAACATGGATGTTAAACTTCATCTATTTTGTCCTTAACCTCTTTGTTGGTCAAATTAATTAACACTTTTTTTAAATTTTGTGCAGGCTGTATTCAGTTTTCTTATCATGCAGCTCCAGCTGTGTTCTGTGTTCTTCACGTTTTCTCTTGGAACCAGAACACACTATTTTGGCCGGACAATTCTTCATGGTGGTGCGAAAGTATGTTAGATTCTGACATATGACTTATTTATTCAAATAATGAAGTTTTGATTTACTTTTGGCAATTTGACAGTACCGGGCCACAGGCAGAGGTTTTGTTGTACACCACATTAAATTTGCTGAAAATTATAGACTTTATTCACGAAGCCATTTTGTCAAGGCGTAAGTATTAATTACCATATCAAAAAACAGCATACTTTAAATGTAGGTTTCCTTTTACATTCAATTGTCATATACAAACAGTGAAAAAGAACACCTTTATTTGCAGACTTGAAGTTGCTCTACTTCTCATTGTCTACATAGCCTATGGTTACACAGAGGGTGGTGCATCTTCTTTTGTCCTGCTTACAATCAGCAGTTGGTTTCTTGTCATCTCATGGCTCTTTGCCCCCTATATATTCAATCCCTCAGGCTTTGAGTGGCAGAAGTATGATTTTTCTTACTCAACTCGATTTTTAGTTTTCTGGTTGTGTCCTATTGTAGTAGCTATCTATTCTTGATAGATTTTTAAGTTTCTGATCCCTTGTTGTCTTCATGGATATGATGCCTTGTGTTCTTTTAAGAAATAGTTTTTAGTAAAAACTCCAAGTTATCTTAATGCATTTTTCTTCAGTTATTTTGCATTACAAACTTGCTATGAACATATTTTTTTATGTCATATTAAACTGTTTCATCTGCTATGTAATCTATAGGACCGTGGAGGACTTTGATGATTGGACTTCATGGCTTCTTTATAAAGGTGGAGTTGGGGTAAAGGGTGAAAACAGTTGGGAATCTTGGTGGGATGAAGAGCAGGTCTGTTAGTTTGTCATATTCAACTGTCCCATTTCTGGACACAAACCAGTCACATACTATGCCACCTGATCATGTATAATGGTCACTGGACATGTCAAATGTCCAACAAAAATGTAAAATGGCCACAGAACTTGTAATGAGTTCTAAAACAAAAAATGGATTTCAAACTGAAAAACATTGAAAATAGCAACGAAAAAACATAGCAACATACTGTAGATTCCCTTGATTTAAAAAAAATAATCTATAATAGAATGACATTGCATAGTATTGACTGAATCTATGTTCCCTTGTTTTGTCTTGGTCTTCTATGGTTGCTCATTTTAGTTTCTATGCTTTGGCCATCATTTTCTTCCTTCAGCTACAAAATGCGATAAATAAGTTACTTGCACTCAAAATAAAGCTTATTCCTACATCCTTACAGTTTATTTGCTTTCTCTGACTACTAGCAACCTTTGCTTTACAGAGTCACATTCATACATTGAGGGGACGTATCTTGGAGACAATTTTGAGTCTTAGATTTTTAATATTTCAATATGGAATTGTCTACAAGTTCCATCTCACTGGTGATGACACCTCATTGGCAGTAAGTTATTCATCTTTGAGTGGAATCTAACTTGTATTTACTGTAATGATTCAGACCTTGTTATTAGATAACTTACTTTTTACTCCTCTCTTGACCATTTACTTGCCAAATTTTCGGAGATATCTACACCAGTTATTTCAGACATGGATAACTGCAAATAAATGGCTGACAATTTGTTCAAGTCATTCCTTAAATTTATATACAAAGTTCTTTTCTAATATTGGCATGGTTGAGCTATTTTGAATGCAATAACTGATTTTGCAGCTAGCTCTTCTAATTCTGCAATTTTATTCATGTGCTTGTCGGAGTTGTTACTGTTTTGTTGTTCTAATTTTCTTTTCTTTTCTAAAGAAGCTGATAGCAATTCCTTTTCCCCTCAGATTTATGGCTTTTCGTGGGTTGTGTTGTTTGGCATTGTCATGATATTTAAGGTTAGTCATTTGTCTGCATCCTCCCTTTTTTTTCAGAACCAGTTTACTGTTAAAACATAAATTATTTTCTTGTTTGCTTACGGTTCTTTTTTTTGTATGAGAATACAGGTCTTCACCTTCAGCCCCAAAAAATCTACCAATATTCAGCTTGTTTTAAGGTTTATACAGGGTGTCACTGCTATCGGACTCATTACAGCCCTCATCTTATTTGTGGCCCTCACAAAGCTGTCCATTCCTGACTTATTTGCAAGTTTGCTGGCATTTATACCTACTGGCTGGCTCATTCTATCCGTAAGTCTGCAAACTTCATTGTGTTTATACTTTTTGATGTTCTGAAAAATATTATATAATCTTATATGAAGGACAAATTATGCATTGACTATACATGCACTGGTTGATTCCTTTAACTGCTTGCTATCTTTTGCGATTCCAAGGGTAATTTCTCTGGCAAAAGGTGGAAAAAAACCACCCGTATCTTGATCACCATGTTCTGCATTACTAACTAGTTCCCATGACATTCTCAGCTTGCCATAACATGGAAGAGGGTGGTGAAGAGTCTAGGGTTATGGGAATCTGTGCGGGAGATTGCTCGGATGTATGATGCCGGGATGGGCATGATAATCTTTATCCCAGTGGCATTATTGTCATGGTTCCCATTTGTTTCCACCTTCCAGTCCCGCCTTCTATTCAACCAAGCCTTCAGCAGAGGGCTGGAGATCTCCCTCATCCTCGCTGGAAACAAAGCAAACGTTGAGACTTGAAGATCTCCTCCGGCCTTGGCTGCATATCACCTGTTGTAGACGTAGATTACATTTTTTATGTTGTTTCCAAGTCATTGAAATAGCTGTCATGGCAGACCACTCTAGTTTTGAGGCAGCCAATATATAGTTTGAGTTGTGTATCCTATTTTCTGTGTCATTCTATATTATTCAAGTTGAGTGCTAGAAGGATAATTCGTCAGTGAATTTATCAACGGGAACTTAAAAAGCGTTTTAGTTCTATTTCGAAGTTGGGCCTGATTCTTTGGGAGTAATACTAAGCCAAAAACATATCTCACGTTCTAATGTTGCTCGAGTGCCGTAAGATGTTGCGTATGCGTAATGGTCACAAACATAACGAATGGTGAAAAGTTGTGTTGAAACAAAAAATGAAACAGAACAAAAATAACCAAAAACATGAAATTGTTACTATCAGAAAAGATTTAATGTGTTTATATTCTATTACACTTCAAAATGAGTGAAATGGGCTAAATGAAAACCAAGTACAACTAATGAGTACGAAAGTGGAAATTTTGACATTTCATTGAAAATGTGATCAATGTAGGGGCACTTTCCATAGTAATAGAGCCAATTTATGACTTGGCTAACTGATATCATTATAAAACGTTCAGATTAAGGGTTATTTGCATATACCTTCTCCTTACCTCGTCTAATTGCATGCTACTCGACTTTATATTTGCAAATAAATCACTGGTTTCTTCATTGTTAGTGAAAATAAAAAACAAAAAAACTACTTGCACTTGGTCTGCCCAACTACGACTAAAGGTATGTTTGAATTGGCCTGGGCTTCTGAAAGTGACAGAAGAGTTGACTTCCAAAAATTGTGGAAGTGCCACTTTCGGTTAAGGTTAGAAATGAACAAATTGTGAGGCTAGTTTTCCTTAGGGGTGAGAGGAAGTTGCTTTAAAGTGGGAGAAGTGGGTGGGACTCATCTCTCCAACTTCAACTAGTTCTGTGTGCTGATTTTCTTGTTGAAGAAGCATCCATGCCCAACTTGGCCCAAAAATCATTGTCCTCGTCATTCCTGCACCTGTTGTTGCAGCCCTCATGCTCATCGCAGCTATGCCCACTGCTCCTTGGTACTCTTGCTGATCTTATTCTCAACCTCGACCTTGCCTAAGCTGAAACTGTTTCTATGCTGGTCGGCTCTAATCTTGTCCCTGCACTAGTCGGATTTGCTCCGTCACTAGCTTGTTGTGCTCCAGTGTTGGCTGAATATGCTCTTCCTCTCCGCCGGCTCGGACCTGCTCCCTCAAACTCGTCGGCCCGAACCTGCTCTCTCACCTTTGGCTGGTTGGCTCTGATATGGTTCCTACACTGGTTAGTTCTAATTTGGCCCTCATGCTAGCCAGCTTTGATCTCACCCCTATGCTGGCTAGCTTTATTATATAACGCTAAATATCGATATCCATCACAATTCACGATATAAAAGAAGAACAGAAAAGAAAAAAAAATAGCACACAAGAGATTTATGTGGTGAAAACGATCCCGAGAATATTGTATTGATGAGAAAAAGAAAAGAAGATTACAACGATGGAGGCGAGACTCCAATATCACCAACTCTCACAAAATTCTAAGTAACCTAACCATCATAAGACGTTTTGAGAGTATTGATCTATGTCTTTTTCTCTCACTCTATATAAAAACCCTTATATGAATAGGGTATTTATAGATGTGACCTAACTGTATTTCAGTCAAAGTAAAAGACTGACTCAAATAAGACTTCTACTAATTTAAGTCTTCTAGTGGAAGATAAATTCAGATAAGGATTAAGCCCACTAAATTACTTTCTAATATAATTAAGATTTTTCAAAAAATCCGGATTCGAGACACAATTAAGCCAACAATCTTCACCTTGGCTTGAACCCTCTTATTCTTTGAATTTGAATCTGCAATAGATGTCTTTGCCATTATCTCATGGGGTAGAATCAACGACTTTAAATATTGATTAAGTCCAAATAGAGCTTGAACTTATCAATCAGAATCACTTTCATCAATATATCTGCAGGATTTCTTGAAGTATGAATCTTTTGTAAAGAAATCTTGCCGTCTTCAATAATGTCTCAAATAAAGTGAAATCAGACATCTATATGTTTTGATCTGACGTGATACATTTGGTTCTTCGTAACGTATATGACGCTTTGACTGTTGCAAAAGATAGGAAGAATATTTTGAGACAAATTAACTTCACTTGCCAATCTTTTTACTCATAGATCTTCTTTGACGGCTTCTATAGTTGCCATATACTCAGACTCAGTTGTAGATAATACCACAGTTGACTGTAAGGTATACATTCAACTAATAGGTTCTCAACAAAGAGTGAAAAGATAACCAATGAGGGATCATCGACGATCAAAGTCTCCAATATAGTCTGAATTGACGTAGCCAATAATTTTGGCCTCTTGAACTGTGTTCCATAGCATACATTAGACTTCCAACAATACTTGAAAATGAGATGTTCTCCATGTATGCATATTCCTTATGTATAGAAGGACATAGTTGAGCTAAAAGCTTGAAGTGAGATGCCAAAGGAGTACTGACGGGTTTTGAATTCTGAATGTGAAAACGAGAAATAATCTTCTCGAGATACTTGCTTTGTTCGAGCCATAATTTGTCATGCTTTTGATTTCGATCAATCTCCATACCGAGAATCTTTTTTGTAGGACCTAAATCTTTCATCTCAAATTCCTTTTTCATTTTAAAATTTAGTAGAGATATGTCTTGAGTAGCGATAAGCATATCATCAATATAAAGAAGCAATATAATAAATGAGTTATTGGCATGTATCTTAAAATAGACACAACAATCATATTTGCAATGGATGAAATCTTGTCCCAGTATAAAATTGTCAAATCTTTTATATCATTGCCTTGGAGACTATTTCAAACCATAAAGTGATTGTTTAACTTGCAGATAAAATTTTTCTTACCTTCTTCGATGAACCCTTCATGTTGTTGCATAAAAATCTGCTCTTCTAATTCTCCATGCAGAAAGGTAGTTTTGACATCAAACTATTCTAACTCAAGATTATGAAAAGCAACTAAAGTAAGTAGAAAATGAATAGATGTGTGTTTAATCATAGGAGCGAAAATTTAATTAAAGTCAACACCCTTCTTTTGTGAACACTCTTTTGCAACTAAACGGAGCTTGAATTTAACATCATCTATCTCAGAGGAATCCTCTTTCTTTCGAAATACACACTTGCAACCAATTTCTCTTTTACCTTCTGGTAATTTCACAAGATCCCAAGTATGGTTCTTTTGAAGGAAATCCATCTCTTCATTCATAGTAGCTTACCACCGAGAAAAATTCTTATCCTGTACTGCTTCTTTATAAGAAGAAGGATCACTATTGTCAGTAATTAAAGCAAAAACTACCATATCTTCAAAACCATACCTTTCAGGTGGTTTTATGTTTCTTTGAGATCTTCAAAGTGGAGTCTCCTCAGAACTTTGATTCTTAGAATTTTTTTGAGAGTTGGGCATATCCTGAAATCTTCTTTTGAAGAAACTATATGCTCTATCTCCACTTGCATTATATCACTGGGATCTTTCTTGAGAGATTTTAACATAACACTTTTATCAAGTACTACATCTTTCTCAATAATTACATTTGAAATAATACGATCCCACAAATGATAGCCCTTAGGCATAACCCAAAAAAGATACACTTTTTGGAACGTGTATCTAACTTATCCTTGCCAACATGCACATAAGTAGGGCAACAAAAATTTTTTAAAGAAGAATAATTTGTAGGTTGACCAGTCCATACCTCTTCTGGAGTCTTATAATTAATGACTGTCTGAGGAAAGCGATTCACAATGAAACATGTTGTATTGACTGCTTTTGCCCAAAAATCTTTGTCAAGATTAGCTGTATTGAGCATACTACGTGTTTTTCCCAACAAGTTTCTATTCATTCTTTTAGCCACAATATTTTGTTGAGGTTTTTTTGGGATGGTAAAGTGGTGTTCGATGCCTTCATCTTTACAAAATTTGAGAAATGTTGTTGATTTGTACTCTCTGTCATTGTTACTTCTGAGGTATTTGATTTTTCTACCAGTCCTTTTTTCAACTGAAGTTTTTCACCGTTTGGAAACAGAAAACACTTCGGGTTTGTGATGTAAAAAGTAAATCCGCACTTTTCTGGAAAAATCATCAATAAAACTGACAAAATTATTGGGGGAGTCGAAAGAGTGTCAAACCGAATCAATATAGTGGGTAGGACACCAAACCATCTCAAAAGCTTAAGCTCATGGGATATAATATTTCTTCAGTATATATATTGGACCCTATCTATCTAATATCCAATGTGGGACTAATTCATTACACCTGACATTATAATAATCTCCCCCTTCAGGTGTGATTTGACCACATCAATTTTAATACTCTTAATCAAAAACTCTTTTACTCGACCACTTTCATCGTGTGACCCATACTAATGGATTTTTATCTCATTTTTTAATTTTTTTTAAGAGAGACTAATATGCGACTCAATTCAATTGCATAATCACGGTAATTTTGGTCTTAAGAGTTTGCACAGCTTCGAACCTGAAGATTTGATATTACATGTTGGGAGAGTCGAAAGAGTGTCCAACCGAATCAATATACTGAGTAGGATACCAAACCATCTCAAAAGATCAAGCTCATAGAATATGAACTTTTTTCATTATATATATTATACTCTATCTATCAAATATCCGATGTGGGACTAATTCATCACCTGACATTATAACAATCTCCCTCTTTAGGTGTGATTTGATCATATCAATTTTAACACTCTTAATCAAAAACTCTTTTACTCGATCACTTTCATCGTGTGACCCATACTAACGGGTTTTTGTCTCATTTTTAAATTTTTTTTAAGAGAGACTAATATGCGACTCAATCTAGTTGCATCATCATGGTAATTTTGGTTTTAAGAGTTTGTATAGTTTCGAACCTAAAACTCAAATATCACTTGTTGGGAGAGTCGAAAGAGTGTCAAACCCAATCAATATAGTGGGTAGAATACCAAACCATCCCAAAAGTTTAAGCTCATAGAATATGAGCTTTTTTCACTATATATATTGGACCCTATCTATCCAATATTCGATGTGAGACTAATTCATCACACCTAATATTATAATAATATCTTCCTTTAGGTGTGATTTGACCATATTAATTTTAACACTCTTAATAAAAAATCCTTTTACTCAACCACTTTCATTGTGTGACCCATACTAACTGATTTTTGTCTTATTTTTTAATTTTTTTAAGAGAGATTAATATGTGACTCAATTCAGTCACATAATCACAGTAATTTTGGTCTTAAGAGTTTGCACAGCTTCGAACCTGAAGCTCTGATACTACTTGTTGGGAGAGTCGAAAGAGTGTCAAACCAAATTAATATGGACACCAAACCATCCCAAAAGCTTAAGTTTATGGGATATGAGTTTTTTTTACTATATATATTGGACTCCCTATATCTAATATCTGATATGAGACTAATTCATCATACCAGACATTATAACATTATCTCGCCCTTGCGTTGGCTGGATATGCTCTCTCACCCTTACTAGAGAGAATGGAGCTAGGGTTTGGGGTGGATATGGAAGAATATGAATAGAATATATGGTGGACATAGGAGAACACACGTAGGATGCAAGGTGGACATAAGGAAATATTGGTAGGATATGGAAGAATGCAGGGTGGACATGGTAGGACACTCGTAGAATATGGAGTGGATATGAGAGTACATGAGTAGGATATGTGATAGACATAGAAGAACACAAGTAAACATAGGATAGACATAATAGGACACAAGTAGGATAAGAGGTGGACATGTGAGAACATGAGTAGATTGATATGGGGTGGATATAATAGAACATAGGTAGGATACAAGGGGAATGTGATAGAACATGGGCAAATATGGGTAGGATATAAGGCCGACATGAGAGAACATGAGTAGAATACAAGGTAGATATGGGAGAACACAAGCAAACATGGGAAAATTTTAGATAGGATACGAGGTGGATATGGGAGAACATAATAGAATATAGGGTGAAAATAGGATAATATAAGCAAATATGGGGAGAATATTAGTAGGATACGGAGTGGGCATGGGGGAACATGAGTAGGATATGAAAGAATATAAGGTTGATTTGATAGGACACAGATAGGATAGGAGATGGATATGGAAGAATATGAGTATGACACAAATAGGATATGGGTTAGACATGGGAAAATGTGGCCAAACCTAGATAGAATATAGGGTAGATATAAGAGAACACAATGCTTGTTGTTTAATTGTATATTGACGTTGCCACGCATAGATTTGATTTTTTTTTTGAGTTACTTGTATTTTTGTTTGGACCATATATATATGTACTGATTAGTATTTATTTTCCTTTTTCTAGTTGTAATGATTTGACCGAAGAGACATATTGGGACTATCATGGCTGCTCTAAAACAATACAGAGATTGAGGTACCGATGTTGGCACCTAGTTTAATTTAGTAGAGATTTCCATTTAGACTCTAGCAATGATAGCATAGTCTCCTTACCCTCTATAGTAGAGAATCAAGAGATGCTCCCTAACAAAGGTTTGTATAATTTAAATTAACAATATTTCTAATGATTAATTATTTTATAGGTGTGGGATTGGTTTCGAGGGCTTGGGATGACCGAGACCCTAGGGAGTGATCTCGATGCACAAATCAAAGTATATTTAATATGAGTGCACTATCGGGTATTGTGAGAATAATGACTCTCAACAAGTGTAAATTTCTATTATTAATTACCTTGACGATTATCAAAAATCTTCTAAAGTGAGAAACCTAACTAATTAAATAGAGATAAAAAAAATATTATTTGATTGGTACAAGAAATAGTATATAGTTTAAGTAAGGGTATACCTTCACTTTACAATAAATTTCAGCATGAAATTATAGAAAATATGATAATAATAAAAAAAGAGCAAAAAATAAGCCTTGATGTGTACTGTTGCCTCACTCCTGTGTGCTAGATCATGTGACGTTTAACTCAGATGGGTCTTGACTTGATCCGTAGTAGATATTGATGGCATCGATTGGTGGGACATGGGGGGAGATGAGGAAAGTTTGAAGTGTTTCTAATTGCTTTGAGTGTTGATGATGATTTCATTAGATTAGAGTGCTTCTATTAGCCAAAAAAGGCATTGGCAATAACTTCATTAGGTTGTAGTATTTTTGTTAACAATAACGCATTGGTAATAATTTCTATGGGTTTGAAGTATTTTTGTTAACTAATAAGAAATTAGAGATAACTTCTTTGAGTGTTCTTATTAGCCAATAAGGTATTGGTGATGATTCCTATGGGTTTGAAGTATTTTTGCTAGCTAATAAGATATTAGAAATAACTACTTTAAGTTAGAGTATTTCCATTAGTCAATAGGGTGTTGGTGGTAGCTCCATGAGTTTGAAATATTTTTGTTACCCAATAAGGCATTGGAGAAACTTCATTGGGTTGGAGTGTTCTAATTAGCCAATAAGGCATTGGTGATAGCTCCATGAATTTGAAGTGTTCCGTTAGTTAATAAAGTGTTATTGATAACTTCTTGGATTTAAACTATTTTCATTGCCAATGAGGCATTGGAGTTAACTTTTTTGATTTTAAAGTGTTTTCATACCCAATCAAGCATAGGTGATAATTCCTTTGATTTAAAGTATTTCCATAGCCAATAAGGTGTTATAGATAACTTCATTGATTTTGAAGTATTTCTATAGCCAATGAAGTGTAGATGATAACTTATTTAGTTTTAAAATATTTTCATTAGCGAATGAGGCGTAGACAATAACTTTCTTAATTTTTAAAGTGTTTTCATAGCCAATGAGGCAGAGGTGATAACTTCATTGATTTGAAGCATTTTCATAGTCAATGAGGTGTAGATAATAACTTTGTTGATTTGGAGTATTTTTATAACCAATAAGACATAGACGATAACTTTATTGATTTGAAGTGTGCATTATCCACGATTTGTGGAGTTGGGCATAGCTTTGGAATAATGTCAAAGGCTTTTGTAGCATAAACATCGGAGCTCAGTTTGACCTACTTTAGTTTTATTAGAATTAGTTATAGTTCGGGTCAAGATGGTAGCATTACTCACTGCTTATAGGTTCGGGCAAAGCCTTGCAATGTTGTTAGAGATTCAACACACCAAGTGGGACTTAGTTTAGTTCGATTTAATTCTATTCAAACTTGTCCAAGTCAGTTTGTCTTGTGTTTTGGCTCTGAGTTCGGTTCCACTTTGCTTGAGTTTAGTTTGAACTCAATTTAGCTCAACTTAGTTTGGCTCAAATTTCCTTAACCTGGTTTAGTTCAAATTCATCTTAATCTGATTGTGATTGGTTCAAGCTTAGTTGGAATGGTTTTTGATTCAATCAACCTTCAATTCAAACTTGTTGTAGCTTGACTTAATTAGAGTTTGGTTCGAGTACATTTTGATTTATTTTGAATGTTATTTGACTTGATTGTAATTTAACTTGAACTTTATTTCCATCTTGGGTTGTTTTAGTTGATTCAAGAGCCCTTAGGCTATATGATGACATTACAGTAGGATCAAAGGTTGGCCTGTGGTCCAAGTAGTTGCGATCCTAAGGGCTGGCTTATAGATATTTGGAGAGCTTGAGGGCTAGTTTATAGTCCAATTGATTGCAAACTAGAAGGCTAGCTAATAAACATTTGGCAAGCCGAAAAACTGGTTTGGTTTGGCAAGTTCAAGGGCTAGTTTGGTTTCACGAGTTTGAAGGTTGACTTGGTTTTGCAAGCCCAAAAGCTAGTTTGATTTTGCTAGTCCAATGGCTAACTTGATTTGGTGAGCCCGAGGGCTGGCTTGGTTTGGTGAGCCTGAAGGCTAGCTTAATTTTGCGAGCTCGAAAGCTAGCCTATTTCTATGAGCCTGAAAGCTAGCTTAGTTTTGTGAACCTAAAAATTGACTTAATTCTGGGAGCCTTAAGGCTAGCTTGGTTTTGCAAGTCTGAAGGCTAACTTGGTTCTATGAGTCCAAGGGCTAGCTTAATTCTACGAGTTCTAAGGTTAGCTTGGTTTTGCGAGTCCAAAGGCTGACTTAATTTTGTGAGCCTAAAGGCTGGCCTATTTCTCCGAGCCCAAAGACTAACCTAATTTTGCAAGCCCGAAGGCTAGTCTATTTTTGCAAGCCCAAAGACTAGCTTAGTTTTACGAGTCAAAAGGCTGGCTTGTAGTTTAAAAGATTATGAGTTTTAGTTAGTTTGGTTCTTTTCACTCTTGTTCAAGTTCAAGTGGATAGGGCTTTGGGTGGCCATAGTGGTGATGGTGATTCGCCTATGCATAGAACTACAAGTGACCATGGTGCTAATGAGGGAAAGAGATGTCTATTGTGATGTTTCATGCATCCGATCCTTCTAGGTTTGGTCGTTCAAACATGGAGAACCAAGTGGCTCATGAAGTGAGACCACAAGTAGCTATGGTGTTGTTGGGCATCTTGGTGTTGTTCAGGCACTCGGTCCATCTAGATTTGGTTATCCAATTGTGGGAAGCCGAGTGACTGCTACATGAGACCCAAGTGGATATGGTGTTGATGGGCATTCATGGTGTGTTTTGGGCACCCAATCTCCTAGGTTTGGTCATCCAAACTCGGACAACTATGCAATTTGTAGATGAACAAATGGCAGCTTGATGAGAATGAGGTACGAGTAGCTGCGAGCTTGGAAGTGGAGGGAAAGAAGGGGAGGGGGGCAGCAGCAGAAGCACAGGGATATCGATTCCTTGCAAGAGACAGAGGAGGAACAAGAGAAGTAGAGAAACAAAAGGATGGAGATGAGATGAGGACTTACATCTTTCTTAACTCCTTGACGATGTTCTCAAGGCCCCATGCTTGATGATGATATCTTCTTCTTCAATTCATGCAAAATTTTGCCCATGAATTGACTATTGATCTCCCTCAATTCATGTGCTCTAGCCCCCTTTTTATATGATTTAGAGAATCTTCAATTTAGATCTTTGATTAATTTGATTTTGAGATTTGATAGATATATTCTTGCCATAAACCTTATATTCGAATCCTTGATCGATATATTTCAATATTACACCTTCCTTGTTTGAAAATTTTATCAACCTTTGATGTATTTAGAGAAATTGTACTTTCATTTTTGCAAATCATGTTTGAATCGGATGACTGATTGGAGAACTAGTGGTTTGACTGGGCACAAATGTGCCTAGACTGTGAGGTTTGGGTGCCAAAACTTTTATGGTTCAGTCCCCTGAATGTTGGTTGATCTGGGCCTAATTATGCAGCATTTTCTATTTTAAAGTGGCCCCCCTTAGTCACCATGAATTGGGCTCAAAGTTCATTCCTATTTCTTGTCAAACTCTAAGTTAGAGTTTGGGTTACCAAAAATCACTTAAATAAAGTGCCTTCTTAGTATCTACTTCATGAATTTTCTTGGCGAGTGGAGTGAATGCGAAAAACAGTGACGATTTGATTTCTCTTTGTTACATTATCAAGTGTCTAACAAGTGAGGCCCTTTAGCCTTGTGTCTTGTATTTGCTCTCCCCTCTCTTCTTCTAAAAGCATTATGGAGCCTTTTGTGTTTGAGATAATTCAAATTGAGAAAGAAGATAGTTTGGTTTTAAGATGCTTTCTTTACATCTTCGGGACTGATGCCGAAGAAGTCATTATATACTAGCATCAGGAGCATCAAAGACATATGAGGCTTGAAAATTACCATCCCTTTTTATGCTTTTCCGAAGAAGGGGTTCCATGTGATGATGTGAAGGGTGAGTCCTTTAGGGTGGAACTAGTTAGGTGCTTTAGGCAATAAAAGTCTTCAAAAACCCTCAGGTTTTGTATCATGAATAGCCACTCACTTGCTTAGAGATGATCTATTCTGCTTGTCGGAGTAGTACTAGTTTTGCCGAATTATTCAGAGTGGGCTGATGATGCGGTATCTAAATTTTCAGCCTAGCTTGTGGGCCTCAGTATCTTAGGAGGAGTCATAATATCCAAGGGATAGTATGTAAGAGACTCGAGGATTTTGTGCAGTATGATCAAAATATGAAACCATGTCACAAATACCTTCCACAATTCGTATGGTGAGGTTAGTGTCTCTTTATGGATATAAAGCAACTAACGGGAATTACTATCCTTAGGAGTTTCTATGATGAATATATCTCTACCAACTATCACATAAGCCTTGATTTTAGTTGCATCCTACATGATCTCCTCATAGTTTACAATTGGATGGTGGTACACTTTTTGAATAATTAGAACTGAGTGTATTTTAATCATTGTATTGAGCTTTTTTATGAGAGAAATCTAACGAGTGAACTGATTAGATTTGACTAAATTATGCATGATACAAGAGACATCCTTTCAAAATTTGGCCCTGAAACCTATTTTGCTACCATTATCAATATTGGCTTTGTTGTTTCCTTATGCCTTATGGTGGGCAATATATTTACCCAAAGACATTCATGATGGCTTGTACGATGACGCATAAACAAAGAGTTAGTCCAGCTCGAGTGGTGTTAGACTTGATATATGATGATCTCAAAATATGGTGGGCAACCCTACAGGACTAGATGATTCTTTAACTTGGTTCTCCATCTATTTTTTTAATGCTTGGATTTATGCTCACTTTCAAAGGATATATACTGAGTTGGAGTCTAGTGATGAAATTAAGAGGCTATGTCAATTATGCTTGGTTCCTATTCCTGAGATGATTCAAATTATAAACATAGTTGATTCCCCTTATTCTCTCAGAGAAACTAAGATGCATGTACGAGATCCCCAAAATTTTGAGTGGCGAATTTACCTTTTCACTCTTTTTAATTCTAACATTCTAGCAGATATGACTTCTCTTCCCTTATCTATAGAAGCCTATGAGTATATTATCTCCTTGTAACATGGGATGCCTCCACTTCACTCAGGGGAACACTTGGTTGTAGAGTATTATAATCCATATTAGTTTTGCCGATAATTCGGGTATGACTAAGGCTTTCTTGAGAATATTCTTGTCCCTTCATCACCATCATGTCTGGATTAGCTTGTGGGCTACTAGTTGTATCACACTTATCTCCAAAATGATTTAGAGTATTACATTCTTGATATCGAGCAAGAGACCAAGTTTCATTGTTTATATGCCATAATGTGCTTTAACAATATTGAAGGATATTTTCACATTGATTCAGAATTTCTATTTAGAAATGAGTTTTGTTCACAACAAGGAAAAGCTAGCAGTGAGCAATATAGGGTCAAAATGGGAAAGAACTTAAGAGAAGTGAAAGGCTTTGGCTCATAAATTTTCTCATTCCAGACTAGATAAAGAGAGGTCCATTCCCCCTTATAGGATTAATGATGGTCATTTTTAAGATAATGCAGTCCCAGATTGAGTTCGAGGTGAGAGGCAGCTCAACTTGCATGTGGCCCTCCCATGTTTGATGCTCTGAGGAGCCTAGTGACATATGCGTGTTTGTTTGTAGGTGGGAGTGTGGGGTAGGATCAATGTTATCGCATACACCGTCTCGAGATCCAATTTTTCATTTTCCATGATTCAAAAGAATGTAGGGTTCAGGGTGACCCTTTCTTCACCAACACCAGTGCGCTAGTCTTTTAATATAGATTTAAATAGAGTAGTCCAACCAGCTTCTCTATTGCCTACATCGGCTGGCCATTCATCAGATGTGAGTACCTATAGGAACTGACAATTTCCTTATCCTCAGTTCATTTTTCTTCCTTTCCTCCCTATTTAGCTAAGAATTTGTTTTCTTTTAGATGGAGGAGGATTTTGGTGACCCTCCCGATAATATTTCAGACTTTGATGGCAAGGAATAGCTAAACTTTGACAAGTTTTGCATTGCATATAAACTAATTTTGTTTCTATTGCAAATGTGGTTCCTGGCTCTTACTTCAATTGAGAGATGCTTGTGTTCATGAGTATTCATCTGCCGCCTCTATCATCATGTGATGGTCTATTATCTTCTTTTCCTATCTTGAAACATTTTGCTGATATATCACTTATTTGCCCATATGGCAATGGAGGAGCGTGAGAAAATGACTGTTGAACTACCATAATCGTTGGGAGGTATCACTAAGCTTTTACATATCTTAGGAATGTTTTTATCCTCTTTATCTAGAGTCTTATTTACTTTTGTCCATCTTATATCTTATTTAGGAATATCATTATTATTCTATGGAATTCTTTTTCATTAGAATTTTTTTGCAACTTTGTGTTCCCTACATCTCAATCCCGGAAGATAGATTTCTTTTTGGACTTGACTTGTTATGTGATAATGGATTCATCTTGCTACATGAGAGCAGACTTGTTTTGCCATGTGGGATGGACTTTGAGTTACCACATGAGTGGACTTGATTTGCTATGAGGAGTGGACTTGATTTGCCCCAAGAAGTGGACCTGATGTGCCACAAGGAGTGAACTTGATATGTCACAAGAAGTAGACTCGATGTGCCACAAGAAGTGGATTTGATATGCCGCAAGGTGGGTGGGCTTTGTGTCTATGTTTTTCCTCAAGAAACATGGGGTGCACATTTGACCAATTATTTCTTTGAGAAAACTAGAAGCCAAATATTTCATCATAGATAAAATATTGACACTTTTATTTTGTTGTTGGTGCCTTTAGAGGTTTAGGCATAGTACCTCTTGAGGAATCAGGCATTGATCAGTGGCATGGGTCCTTCCCCTAAACCAAGGTTAATTTTTATTATTTCGTCGATTGTGGCCCTCCATGTTTGAGTTTTGATGGAGTTTCTTTTGATTTGAGGATTATTTCTTCACTAAGTGGTTTATCATGTTGAGTGAGATTCAATGAAATTTCATTTGAGAGTGTTTCAGCTGCATCATACCCCTTTTCTTCTAGTCTAATAGAATTTTGCCTAGGATGTCACCTTCTTATGATGTTTAGAGAGTCATGGCTATCTCGATGCATGTGTTAGAGTTGATGTTGTTTGGTTAACCTGAATACCTGATAGAGGCCTAATGATGACCATGAGGCATATGTGAACATTTGGAGTAATATAACCCAATCCTTTGGTGTTCTTATTTCCTCTTCCAGGAATGTAAGCATGCTCTTGAGATGGATCCCACATATTCTTGGAGAAATGACTCTTTTTCTTTGTTTGTGAATATCCACAATCAACCTTCTTAATTATTTGATGAAGCTAGTTAGAAAAGTATTTAGGTATAACTATTAGCTAATAATTTCCATCATCTTCCAAATCTTTAGTTCCAAAAATTTTATGTATGCTTGGGACATAAGCGATTGCCTTGTAGAATAATATGTCTTTTTCTCCCTTGTATCAGCGATTACCTTGGTTGTTCTGATCAAACCCTTGGATGGTTATAATCATGGATGACAGGTGGTAAACATCCAGAGTTAGAGCTCTTAGAGTTTGGAGCATTATCAGATTGACTAAGGAGTTTGAATTAATTAGGATGCAGTAAATTTTGATCCCATTATTGGTCCCTGTGACATACAATAACCTATTATAGTCTTTTTTTTTTATAGCATGCTATCATTTGTGAATGTGATGGTAGGGGTCTGACATGTGTACAAAAACTCATTCATCTTCTCTTTAATGAAGTATGCTTGATAGTCAATTATGTTTTGCAAGATGTGCACCAATGTATTCTTGAGTTCCCATGACATCATTAGGGCATTAGACACCGTCAATATGGAATCTTCTTGAGGTGGGCTGCTATATTGTATTCTACCTTCTTGAGTGTAGGTTCAACTTGCAAAGGCTCATTGTTCTTATTTATCTAAATTTCATTTTCTTTATCTTTGGAGGTATTCTTGTCTCTAGGTATTGGAGCTTGTCTCGGAGATAACACATTTTCACCTTGGAGTTGTACCTAGTTTGCATTCCTTGGTTGAATCCTAGCATCTTGAGACCAACATGGCTTATCTTCAGAATAACTACCAAGACCAATTATATGGTAGGAGACAGTGGATCCTTGCCCTAGTCAGTAGTTCCCTAGATGTCTTTAGAAGATGTGATTGATTGATAATCATCTCACTCAATATCAGAGTTAGGCATGTGGAGTTTTCTTGTAGAGGGATCTTTAGAGATCCTTCAGATGAACCATTTCATTTTGTTAGCTGTCATGACCTTCTTTAGGACTTTGTATTTAGGACATTTCTTCCGTTGATGTTTGGATTGATTTAATATGGAGGCTAGATGAGCTTTAGCATTAGCTTGTTTAATCCTCTCCTAGAATGTTTGCTTCTTCTTCTAGCATTTGTTGGTATAAGGCCTCCTAAAGTGGTCATAGAGGTTTTTTGGCTCAAACCTAGAATCATATTCATCGTCTATTTCTTGTATGTGCAATTCCTCTAGAGTTGGTAGAAGACACCTTTCCACAGGCTCTAGGACAATAATTTAGCCAAACCTGATGGGTTGATCATTTGCCACTAGGATATTTGATGGTGGTTGGGATGAGCACTCATCAATGCCCATCTTGGCTGTATGAGTCACTATAAGATAGGAGGCAATAGACTCGGATGATTGTTCTTGAGAGCTCTTAGTCTCCTTGATTCATTTTCGGAGGGAGGTTAGATGATTATTTCAGTCCTGAGGAGAGTTGGTAAGTGACCTTTTGCCAATCCTATAGGGCCTTTTGTGTGACTTTGCCTTTTCTATTATTATGTTTTCTACCCTCTCAAATTTTGTATGAAATTTAGTGGTCATACTCGATATGCTTTCTGTATGGGAAGCCATAGTTTGCATGTGTTCCACTCAACACTTGTATTTGTCCCCTAACATATCTCATATTAGTTATGAACAACTCCTTCATAGCATCTAGTTGTAGCTTCATCATACCATAATCACATTCATAAGTGAACCACTCTGTTATATAATCATCTCGGATATAGTCCTCGAGAAAGCCCATGGGATCTGTTATTTCACTAGTAACATCTCCAATGAATTTATTCACTTCTTCTCATCTTGCATTCTGAATTTTGTCATTATTGAAATGATGAGATGGTGATTGGCTTGGTTGTAAATCTCTGATAGTAAATATGGCAGTGCACATTGCCACTAGAAGTTCATTTTCTCTATTTTCAACATTAGGGTCTTCCAACAAAGCTTTGAATTTATTAGAGAGGAACTCCTCGAGAGTCGCTTGGCTTCTTTCTCCTTGGACATATTCTTCCATGGCATTGATGCATTCTTGGATGACTAATTTCTTGATATTGTATTCATTTGGTTGAATCGGTTTCTTTTTCTTATTTCTATTTCTTTTCTTTTTGATGCCTTGAGCAGATGAGCAAGCTTGTTTTGATGAAGCTTTCCTTATTATCATTTTAGGATTTTCAAGGTTCTTAGCCATCTTTTTTATTAGTTTCTTTCATCTTTTAAAGATATAGATCTCCCACAAGTACTCTTGTTTGTGTGTATGTTATGCTTCTTCTCCAAAAAAGAGCCCAATAAGCAGCTCATATGTCTCGAACATTGTGATATGATCGATATATTTAGTGGGTGTTTCAAATAATGCTAACTTCAAGAGAGCCGATTTGCCCTCTTGGTACCACTTTTTGACCCAATCTTTTAATATAAAGTAGTCTTCAATAGTATGATCTAAGATTTTGTGGTAAGGATAGAAATTTGGATGATCATTTTATTAGCTTCATTTGGCCTTCTGCATTCTATTAGTTGAAGACCTAATTTCAAAACATCTTGAAAGATTTTGCCTATTCATTACTTTTTGAAAGAATATTACTTGTTGACTTGCATAATGAGCTCTTGAAAGGTGTAGATGGAAGAGGTGCTCAAGTAGGGTGTCATCCACTCTCTCCTTATATTGCCAAGAACTAGATTTACCGTTGTGAATTGGCTCATGGATTGTTCAAACTTAATACCGAGATTTCTCCACCTCATGATATAGTCCAAGACTAATTCATTGTCATGGTTTGGTGTCGAGACGAGGTCTACAATGGTCACCTTATTACTGACCTGTCCAAACCTGATTCAGAAAATTTCTTTTATTTGTTACCCAAGTTTGTATCGATTATGGTGGTAAACTGGCATGCCACTCAAATGCTACTCTTATTAGGTTTGCTAAAAATTGATAAAGTAACAATGAGAGATTATTACTTGAATCTCCACATAGAGTCACAAAGTGGGCTATATTCTATTCAAGGTTGTTTATACCATTAAGCTATTCAAAACTAGGCACCATATAGCATCTACGATGTGGCATTCTATCGTGATGACTAGGTTATAGTTTATCAACATCGTTTATCCTACCAATCTTACTTCATTGTCTTAACTGTGCAGTTATTATTCATTATACCCATTGTTGTATGTATGCTGACCATTTCATGTTATCAGAGATCCCTAAATCAAGGATTGAGAATTGCTTGCTAAAGGTGGAGGTGCTTATAAAGGGCTTATATTTTTGTGAACCTCATTTACAAGAGATGTTTCTTCTGCCATCTCTGCAGCTTAAGATGACTGTTGAGATCGTTCCAACTTTTGAGTTTTTGTCTCATTTTTAATATCATTATCATTAACTCCATGACATTCTTTTGAGCTTTATTTTTCTCTTTTTCTTTTTATTTCAATTATTCTTGCAGTGTTTCTATGATCACTTCTTGATTAAAGTTTTCAGTTATGATCAAGACTTTTGTCAGAATATGATGGTCCATACATTGAGGGTCAAGTCTAGGTTTAGTGTATTTTGGATCAAGGCTAACCTCTCCCATTAGCTGAGTTGCCTCATTCAATAGCTTGCTCATAGAGTGGATTGCCACACCTTTTTTTTGATGTGGTAGCAAGGATTGGTTTACAAGGACCATTTTCTCTTGAATTTTTTCATTTGTAAAACTTATTTGTGCAACCTTCTTTTGGCATTTGGCCAGCTGGAGTGTAGGCCTATGATCTTTCCTAGAATTATGATGAGAGATCACCCTAGCAGTATGAATAGTCTCACTTTGTGAATTCTTATGTTGAATTACGACCTTATGATAGCTTTTGTTATTTTGTTTAATGATTTGCTCTTTTACTACAATATTAAGGTAAGATTATACCTCTCATAATTTGCTTTTACCCTTCTCTAAATTACTTAATCAAGTGAAAGAGTTGGAGATAGGAATGGTAATGACCAACTTCATTCAAGGGTTAGACTTCCCAAGTCAGCTAAAAATCCAAGCAAATTTTCCTTTGCTTATGATAGTCAATATGAGTTCTTCTTCATCCATGTATATGTCTAGAATTGCTTTTGGTTACTCTCAATCAGGATTGGATGAAGGCGATTGAAGTTTGAACTTTCTTTTGGGCCTAGTCTCTAAAAGACTGATATCATTGCTAGTTGAGGCATGGCTTCTGCCTCTTCATTCTAATGACCCTTCTCATTAGGAATGATGACATTGGGCCTCCTTACCCTTGATAAAAAGTAAGAAGGGCTTGTCTTACATGACAATAATAGTGGTTTGCATAGGTTCAAGTGCCTTCTTGAATTGAACAACCTCAGAAATGGTTCTGAATTTGATTTAAACTTTAGCTGCTTTTGTGGTGACCATTGAGTAAGGTAGATACAGATTGATCCTAACTCAGGATGATAGTGTACTTTGGGATGCAAATATTCTGCATTGATGTCATTTGATTCTTTTTTACTTGGAGGAGAAGTCAAGTCTCACTAGACATGTCAATGTTTATGGGATCAATTTTGGTAGCTCAAGATGACGGAGACCCCGAGGAGCGATCTCGATGCACAAGTTAAAGTATGTTTAATTTGAGTGCACTATCAAGTGTTGCGAGAATATTGACTTCCATTAGACTCAAGACCCTATTGTTAATTACCCTAATGATCATCGAGAATCTATTAAAGCAAGAAACCTAGATAATAAATAGAGACATAAAAAGAAAAGAAGAAAACATCATTTGATTAGTATGAGAAATGACATATCGTTTAAGTAAGAACATATCCTTACTTTACAATAAATTTCAGCATGAAATTATAGAAAATATGAAAATACTAAAAAAAGAAAGGAGCAAGAAAGAAGCTCTAATGTGTGTTACTACCTACTCCCGGTGCTGGATCATGTAACATTTGACTCGGATGGGTCTCGACATGATTCTTAGCAGATGTTGATGTTATTTTTTGGTGGGACATGGGGGGAGATGAGGGAAGATTAAAGTATTTTCAATAGCTTTGAGCATTGGTAATGACTTCATTGGGTTGAAGTGTCTCCATTGGCTAAAAAGACATTGGTGATAACTTCATTGGGTTGGAGTATTTCTGTTGGCCAATAAAGTATTGACAATAACTCTTGTGGATTTGAATTATTTCTATTAGCCAATAAGATATTAGAGATAACTTCATTGGGTTGGAGTGTTTCTGTTGACCAATAAAGCATTAACAATAACTCTTGCGGATTTGAATTATTTCTATTAGCCAATAAGACATTAGAGATAATTTCTTCGAGTTGGAGTGCTTCCGTTAGTCAATAAAGTGTTGGCAACAACTCTTATGGGTTTAAAGTATTTTCATTAGCCAATTAGGCATTGGATATAACTACTTTGAGTTAGAGTATTTTTGTTAATCAATAAGGCATTAACGATAGCTCCATGAGTTTAAAGTATTTTCATTAACCAATAAGGTATTAGAGATAAATTCATTGGGTTGGAATGCTTCCATTGGCTAATAAAGTGTTGGTGATAGCTCACATAAATTTGAAGTGTTTTCATTAGCCAATAAGACATTGGAAATAACTTCTTTGATTTTGGTATATTTCTATAGCCAATGAGGCATAATTGATAACTTCTTTAATTTGAAGTGTTTCTATAGCCAATGAGGTGTTGGAGATAACGTCTTTGATTTTGAAGTGTTCCCATAGCCAATGAAGCATAAGTGATAACTTTTTTGATTTAAAGTATTTTCATAGTTAATGAGGTGTTGGAGATAACGTCTTTGATTTTGAAGTATGTCTGCAACCAATGAGATACAAGTGATAACTTCTTTGGTTTTGAAGTGTTTTCATTAGCTAATAAGGTGTATGCACTAATTTCATTGATTTTTGAATTATTTCTATAGTCAATGAGGCATAGGTAATAACTTCATTGATTTGAAGTGCCTCCATGGCTAATGAGATATAGGCAATAATTTCATTGATTTGAAGTATTCTTATAGCTAATGAGACATAGATGATAACTTTGTTGATTTGAAGTGAGTATTACCTATTATTTGTAGAGTTGGGCAAAGCTTTGGAGTGATACTAAAGGCTTTTGTAGTGCACCCAGTGAGACTCAATTGGCCTGCTTTAGTTCTATTCGAACTAGTTCTCGTTCAGGTCAAGATAGTAGAATTACTCACTGCTCATAGATTTGGGCAAAGCCTTGGAGTGCTATTAGAGATTAAGCACACACAATGGGACTCAATTTAGTTTGATTTTATTCTATTCAAACTTGTCTGGGTCAGGTTTGACTTGTATGTTGGCTCTAAGTTTGGCTCTCCTGGCTTGAGTTTAGTTTGAACTCGATTTAGCTCAACTTGGTTTGGCTTATATTTGCCTTAACTTGGTTCAATTCAAATTCATCTTGATCTGATTAGGTTTGGTTCAAGCTTAGTTGGAATGGCTTTTGAGTCAACCAGCCTTCAATTCAAACTTGTAGCTTGACTTAATTAGAGTTTGGTTAAAGTATGTCTTGATTTACTTTGAATATTGTTTGACTCAATTAGAATTTAACTTGAACTTTGTTTCCATCTCGGGTTGTCTTAGTTGATTCAAGAGTCCTCAGACTATCATGATGACATTATGGTAGGCTCGAAGGCTGGTTTATAGTCTAGTGGTCATGAGCCTGAGAGCTGGCTTGTAGATATTCAGAGAGCTCAAAGGCTAGCTTGTGATCCAAGTAGTCACAAGCCCGAGGGTTGGCTTATAGTCCAATTGATTACGAATTTGAAGGCTAGCTAATAAATATTTGGTGAGCTCGAAAGCTAGTTTGATTTGGCAAGCCCAAGGGCTGGCTTGGTTTGATGAGCCCGAAGGCTTACTTGGTTCTACAAGCTCTAAGATTGGCTTAGTTTGGTGAGCCAAAGGGCTGGCTTGGTTTGGTGAACCTAAAGGCTAGTATATTTTTGTGAGCCCAAAGGTTGGCTTAGTTCTGCAAGTCCAAAGGCTGGCTTAATTATGTGAACCTTAAGATTAGCTTGGTTTTGCAAGCTTGAAGGCTGACTTAGTTTTGTGAATCCAAAGACTGGCTTAATTTTGCAAGCCCGAAGTTTGGTTTAGTTCTACAAGCTCAAAGGTTGGCCTATTTTTGCAAGTATGAAGGCTAGCCTGATTCTGTGAGCCCAAATGCTATCTTGTTTCTGTGAGCTCAAAGTTGGCCTAGTTCTATAAGCTCGAAAGCTAGATTTTAGTTTAAAAGATTGCGAATTTTAATTGTTTTAGTTCTCTTTGCTCATGTTCAATTTTAAGTGAACAGAGCCATTGGTGGCCACAATGGTGATGGTGATTCGGCTACACACGGGACCACGGATGGCCACTATATTGCTGGGCATCCATGGAGTGGTTTGGGTATCTGGTTTGTCTAGGTTTGGTTGTTTGAATGCAAGAACCGAGTAGCTATGATGCAAGACCATGGGTGGCCCTGGTATTATAGGCATTTGTGGCATGGTTTGAACACCCAATCTCCTAGGTTTGGTCATTCAAACTTGAAAAACTATGCCATTTGTAGACTAACGGATGGTGGCTTGATGAGAATAAGGCTGCAAGTGTCCACAAGCTTGGAAGTGGAGGGAAAGAAAGGGAGGGGGGAGCAATAGCAGAAGCATGGGGATGCTGATACCTTGCAAAAGATGTAGGAATAAAAGAAGTGAGGAACAAAAATATGGAGATGAGATGAGGACTTGCATCTTTCTTAACTCCTTGACGATGCTCTCTCAGCCTCCTCCTTGATGACGAGATTTCCTACTTCAATTCATGTAGAATTTCATCGAAGAATCAACTATAGATCTCCCTTAATTTGTGTGCTCTAGTCCCCTTTTAATAGATTGAGAGAATCTTTAATTTAGATCTTTGATTGATTTGATTTTGAGATTTGATGAATATATTCTTGCTATAAACCTCATATTTGAATCTATAATTGATATATTTCAAGATTACACTTTTTTTGTTTGAAAATCCAATCGAACTTTGATGGATTCAGAGAAATTTTATTTTTATTTTTGTAGATTACATCTGAATAAGATGAATGATTGGGGAATCAGTCGTCTAATTGGGGATAGGCATGCTCAATCTATGAGGTTTAGGTGCCCAAACTTCTATGGTTTGGTCACCTGAATGCAGGTCAATTTGGGCCAGATTTTTTAGCCTTTTCCACTTCAAATTTCCCCCCAACCCAACCCCACCACCCCTACCCCACCCCCACCCCTCTCAAGTCACCATGAATTGGGCTCAAAGTCCAACCCTTGAGTCCAACCCTATTTCTTGTCAAACTCTAAATTGGAGGTTGGGTTACCAAAAGTCACTTAAACAATAGGTTATCAATTATTTTTTTGGTCGTGCGATCTTTGAATTTTTAGGTACAAGTTCTATGTAGTTTTAAAGTAGAACAAATAGTAGACCTAGCAGGCCAGTAAAAGTTTAGGGCTCCAAAAAATACAGGTTGGAGCTAACTATCAACTAGTATAAGCAAATCATCAAGCACAATTTGGTCAAGTTCTCTACTCAACTGGGCATAAATGGCTAAGGATGGGAACAAGTTGCCCCTGACTTATACCATTGATAGGCAATGCTAGAGACAAAGAAACAAAGAATATGGGAAGATATCAAAGTAATGCAAATTTGATATAATATTTATATTTGTATATTGGCATATTTGTTGCTGATCATTCTCTCACAAAAAATCAATCTTTGATATATATTTTTTGTGATTTGTATCATTTTTTATTTTTATATATTATTACTTTGTATGGCTACATAAAAGTATAAAATTAAATAGGTCTTAGAGAATGAAAACTCATCTAGAACCGAGGAATATGATATACGGGTGAGCTTGGATGGAACTTCGTTCACTTCTTTAGCACCCTCGGTATTTTATGAAGATATGATTTATAGTTTTATTTTATCTTATGGTTTATCATTACTTTTCATATCTTTATGTTTTTGTACGGGGATCAAAGCCACTTGAGAATTCACGGTTACATACAGAGGCAACAATCAAGGATGGGTGTATTATAATGTCAGGTGTGATGAATTAGTCCCGCATCAGATATTGGATAGATAGAATCTAATATATATAGTGAAAAAGTCTCATATCCTATGAGCTTAAGCTTTTGGGATGATTTGGTGTCGACCCACTATATTATTCCGGTACGACACTCTTTCGGCTCCCACAATAAGTGGTATTAGAGTTTCAGATTCAAAACTATGCAAACTCTTAAGACTGAAATTACCGTGATGATGTGACTGAATTGAGTCGTATGTTAGTCTCTCTTAAAAAAATCAAAAAGAATGAGATAAAAACCCGTTAGTATGGGTTACACGGTGGAAGTGGTCGAGTAAAAGGGTTTTTGATTAAGAGTGTTAAAATTGATGTGATCAAATCACACCTAAAGGGGAAGATTGTTATAATATCAGGTGTGATGAATTAGTCCTACATCGGATATTGAATAGATAGAATCCAATATATATAATGAAAAAGGTCCATATCACATGAGTTTAAGTTTTTGGGATGCTTTAGTGTCCGGCCCACTATATTATTTCGGTTCAATACTCTTTAGGCTCCTCCAACATGGGTGAGCATTGGGGAAGCTGTTGCCAAGAGTGATGGATTTGTAAATATTGTGATTTTATTTTGTTTTTTTAATTCTCATTTGTAATGTAAAACTTTGTATAGCTTCTCTTGGTTGCGAAATTGTGTTAATGCGATTTTGGATGTATATGATTTGTTACAAATTTTATATGTAGTCTACCATATTTGTATATCAGGGCATGCATCCATGAATTATGTGAAAAAAAGTAATTGATAAAGAATTTTTTGGTATTTTTCAGAAAAAATACCGAGAATTTTCAGCGTTTCCTATATTCTTAACGTCTTATGGTCCAAAATTGTCAGTAATTACCGATGTTTCCTCTAAAAATACTAATAAAAATTGTCTATTTAGACACCTATTAATAGCTATGAAAAATGCCAACAAAGGTTATTAGCGGTTTTTTAAAAACACCAAAAAATTCTATGATATTTTTTAGGTTGGCTTTTTCTTACTTTCACAAAAAATGCTAGGAAAGTATTTTTGGTATTTTTTTCATTATTAGCAGCACTTTGTAAACACCAGAAATACCGAAAAATATTGCAGCGTACATTAGAGAAAGAAAGGACCATGTGTGCGTGGGTATGCGTGAAGGTTAGTATCTCCAAAGAGCTCGATTAAGTGAGATAGATAAAATTGTTGTAATGAGAGACCCTCGAAATTTTGAGGTTAAAAAAAGTTATTTGCAGCCTTATAAGTATGAAAGTGTTATTGTTTGTTACTTCGTATGTGGTATAATTGATGACAAGACAACAACATGCCCCAAGGAAAATAATGGCACAATAATAGCAAGTGGTGCTAGAAGCCCGAGGTTATTGAAGAGCTCACAAGCGGCTATGCAAGGAACTCCACTACTTGCCCTATGGATGCAAACACAATGGTTGATATGTAGGAAAGACTCACATAACTTCTTTTCTCTGATGATCCTATTGACAAACTTGAAGGAGGGAAGCCCTAGTTCTTAAATGTGTTAACTCATGTTAACTCTCACCAAAAATTTGGGAGGCCAAACTAGATCTAATCAAAATTGTAGGCAGAACAACTCTAGACACAAGACATTATTGTCATCAAATGGGGATATCATGGATTATTAGTTGGATCTAGAATTAAGTGAGATGAGTATGGATGAAAGAAGAAAAGAAAACTCAAAGAGGCATAGAAAAAGAAAACTTTGCAATAAAACATGAGAGGACATGTGACAAAAATTTAAGGATGACACTCAAAGCAAGAGCGACTATTGACGCTGAAGTTGAACCAAATTTGTAATAGAAGATTCATGTCTCCTTCTAGAAATTCACCTCGAGTAAAGTATGTTGTTCAATATTTTCAAGAAATTCACCAGGGAAATGACAAGTGAAATTTTTAATCTAATGAAGACCACCACTAAATTAGAATAGAATTGAAAGAATTCACCTTTAGATAGAGAAGAAATACTTCTTCTAAAAAGATACTATAACTAACCTAAAAATGAATTCCTTTAGAATTACAAGATAATTATTTATAGACTAAAAATAAGTATTTATTCATGTGTATCTCTTTAAAGATTCATGAACTTACTCAAAATTGGTACAATGAATAATCTAAAAGATGCACCTTTTTATATAACACACTTCACAAAACATCCCTTTATAGAGCACTTTTTTATAGATTAATGAACCTAGAAAATAATGTAAATATACTAAATATATTATATGCTAATTAAACATAAATAGAGGTTGCATATAAATCATAAATAATATGTAACTTATTTTGCCCATATAGAGACGATCACACTCACACATCATACTCTTTCAGTTGGAAGAAGCTCATCCTTGAGTTTGAGTCCTTAATACGATGAAATGACATAGATTTTGAAAGTTATTAAAGCTCCATACTTGTCTAATGGATTAGTTTTTCTTAAAAATTAGAGTAAATCAGTAGCTTTCAACTCTACTTTGTCATGTCAATCATAAAGAAAACACCATTTGCTAAAATTATGGATCATCCTTATATAATTTTGTGGAATGTTAAAATTTGAAGATGTCAACAAGCTTATTTTGAACAAGAGAATGTCAATAATTGAAATATTTGCTCTTTGAATTTTGGTTGCCTTTTGAAAAAAAATGAGAATCTATATGATTGCGAATGTCCCTCCATCTTGAACACTAATTTCTTTATTATATTTTTGAAAACAACTATTTCATGTCTTCCATTGTCAATAATAGGATTAATATATACTTTGTCACTAGAGCTACAGTGAGGGTAATTGTTTGTGAAGAACCATTCATTATCCTTCCCAAGAATGTTTGAAGACTTGCTTGAGAATTAAAATTTCACTTTTATCACCACAAACAAGTCCTTTTTCATTGGGATATTCATAAAAAATTTGGGGTAATTCATCCATGATCATGTTGTTCATGATAGATGAACCATTGTTTTGACAACCATCATCATAAAGGAAAATATTGCATACCTTTTCAAAAGATTTGTATTGAGTTTTGAAGGGATATTGAGGTCAATTAACTTCTTATGAGGAAGAAGAGTTCAAAAATTGTTGAATAACAAGAGAGTTTTCATGATCATCCAAAGCAACTTTCCTTTTTTTTTTTTTTGTTGGTCCTTCATTAAAGATTGGTCCTTCATCAATGAAGCCATCAATAATAGCCTAACCTGTTTATGTCATAGTTTCATAACTTCAACATTCAAGGTAAGTATAATGTCTTAAGAATCTCGTTTGTCTAAAAATTAATGGCTAATCTCTTCATCAAACATATTTTCTTCATAGAATGCAAGACACTCTTAAAGTAGTTTCATTTGCCTTCATAAGTTATCTAACTCAATCTTGAGAAAAATATATTTATAAATCACAATTCCTCTACATTTAATTGCCATTTGTTTTGCTTGTAAGCATGAAAATCAAATGATTGAACTTGTAAATAACACAAGTTGAAATTCGAGCTTTGATACCACTTGACATCGAAAGCAAGAGCAACTATCGACATTGAAGTTGAACCAAGGTTGTAATAGAAGGAACACATCTCCTTTTAGAATCCATTATGAAGAATAGTGTGTTACTCAACATTTTTAAGGAATCCACCATGGAGATGAGCGAACTTTTTAATCTAGCAAAGTCCACCTTTGGATAACGTAGAAAATTTTCTTCTAAAAAGATATGTTGATTTACTTGAACAAGAATATCTTTATAATTACAAGATATAACTATTTATAAACTAAACATAAACACCTATTCATATCCATTTCTTCAAAGATTTATGAACTTAGTTAAAATTAATGCAAAAAATCCTCTAAAAGATGCATATTTGCATAGATTAATGAATGTAATAAATATTATAAACTTACTAAATATATTATACATGAATTAAACACTAATAAAGGTAGCACAAAAATTATAGATAATATGTAATTTATTTTGCACTTATAAAGATAATTATGCTCTTGTGCCAAAGAATTTCTTTCAAAAGTTTGGATAAAATAGGAAATTTATGAACCACTACTAATTGATATAACAAATTGCATATAGGATATGGTAAACAATTCTATTAATGGTATTCCTTCTAATGTGAAATTACGACTGTTGAGTTTTTGTTTGGAGTAGAGTTGATTCCATTCCAAAAAGTACTCTTTCTCCAACCTCGGATTATCATTTATGGGGTGATAGGTGTGGGTTTGGGTTTCTTGTCTAGCAACATAGCGCAGTGGGAGATGGAAAGATCACAGTTAGAGGTGAGAAAGATGGGGTGGGTGTGGAGGGTAGGAATATTACCGAAGGTGCAAGCTTTTTTTATGGAAACTACTATGAGGTATCTTCCAACGAGTTCTTTCTTGGTGAGGAGGGGCATGAATGTTGGGAATGAGTGCAAGGTTTGAGGATTCAAAAGAGAGGATGAAGATCATCTATTTTTGCAATTCAACTTTGCCAAACAAATGTGGGATAGGCTAGTGGGTGTTGTGAAGTGTTAATGCACAGTTAGATTTAGTTGGGACAATGCTCGAATACATGAGCAAGTCAAAAGGAGAAGACGACAATAAAGTTGAGCAAATGGCCAAGTAAGGAATCTCTTTTTGGCTGTGGTATTTGTGGCATAAGCTAATTATTATAATAAAAATTTAGAAATATGGAGAATTATTATAAAATAATAAAATATAAGATTAGACAAGACAATCTGAAAAGAATTTTTTTCTAAGATGGTATCTTCTTTATATTATTGCAAATTAGTTTATAAGAAGCTATTCCAAAAGTACAATGCCTGATATGAATAAATGATTCGGTCTACATTTCAAGCCTATTTGGAATTTTGAATCGTTCAACATCAATATTGTGAACATAAGAGATAAGTTTGTTCAAATATCAACTATTATTTTATTATAATTTTTGTTAGTCATCTATTCTATCAAGACTTGTGAGTAGTCTATATTTATGAACTACACATCTATTCATGAAGTATACCTCCAAATAATATATATATATATATATATATATTTAATAGACACATCCAAAAAGACACACCCCTCTATAATTTTAATTTCAAATAATTGATATTTAAATATTATTAGATAATAATATTTTTTATAACAATGCCTTACTTATTATCTAATAATAATTATAATAATTAGATATTTTAAAAATATTTTATGGCTAGATCCATAATCTTGAAACTATTGCATAAACACGATCCAAAAGGGATCATATCAATATGTAATTGATTCTAAACTTTACAAGTGTCAGTACAATTTGTATACATAGCCATACGCTTGTCTTTTTTAGCAAGTACTCTCGAAATTTGACTGATGATAATCTATAGAGGCAATCTCACCTTCTACTTGCTTAGGTAGATTCATCAGAGAATGTCCACAACCACTTTATCACCCTAAAAAAGGTATGAATCTATTAAGGACATTTAAATTCATCCTTCTTGTTGTGGATAATGCAATGGATATGTGACTTTATTTAGAAATACATTTTATCTCACTATTTCTTAGACTTTATGCACTGGAAATATCAATCTCTCATTGTATATTTCTTTGATGGATTCTTATTTGGATATATCAATCTCTCATGCACATGATTTTCAATAAATATCAATCCCAATGTGATAAGAGTGAGTTCAAATAAATTATCTATCAATTGATAATAGTCTCATGTCCTTTAAACTTATCCACTATTTTAAAATAATAAATTAGATTAGGCAAGGTGATCTGAAGCGAATCTTTTTGTAGGATAATTTTTTCCCTATACTATTATAAATTGGTTTACATAAAGTTATTCTAGAGATACAATGCCTAATGTAAATTGACGGTTTTGTCTGTACTTCGAGTTTATTCAGAAGTTTAAATTGTTAAAGATCAATATTGAGAGCATAAGAGAAAAGTTTGTTCGGATGCCATTGTTATAATTTTTGTCTTCCTTTTATTCTATTAAGACTTGTAATAAATTTATATTTATAGACTACACATCTATTCATGAAGTGATGCATGCAAATAAGGTTTCTTTCCTAAATAAACACATCTAATCAAAATGATAGGTACATTTGAAAAAACACACTTCTCTATAATTTTTATTTTAAATAATTTATATTTAAATATTATTAGATAATTATATTTTTTTATAACACCATTTCCATAAAAATGCATGCCTGATGGCTCATGGTGTGGAAAGGGCTACAATGTGATGGTTGATGGCTTCAAGGAGCCCTCTCGTAGGAGACTGCCGTAATCTAATTTCGTCCGTCCGTTAGTCAATGATTCTTGTCAAGTTAGAGAAGCTAACTCTGGATTGAATAGCAAATCATGGAAGAGCTAAACACGCTGAGAAGAGATGCTATAGGAAGGGAGATTTGCCTGAAATTGCGAGGGAGCTGGCGACAAACTGCGGAATGTGTTTTTCGTTGTGTAGAAGGGGGATTGAATAAAGTTTTCTTGTTCTTACTAACAAATGTAAACATGCAAGGACTGACATGCAAATATAAAGAAACTGAGGAGTTATATACAATTTGACAAGTTAAAAAAGAAACATGCAAATAACCCGTAATTAAAGGTTAATTGTATTTTAAAATTTGTGCAATAAAAAAAGGGCTTGTATAACAATGATAAGCCCCCTTATTTTCAAGAAGAGCAAGAACTCTGAGATGATACTTTTCATATTTTTCTCCAGAGAAACAAAAATAAGTCACATCAGATAAAAGAGTTCCATCTGAAGATCAACAAAATTTCCATTTGAATCTAAATTTCAAAAGGAGAGAAAAAAATACTGAATTGCTAATCGCCTGCTTAGCCATGAAAAAGAGGGAAATATTCTATCCAATGCGGCTTTCTGGAGTAGGAGACATGAGAGAGAGAATGTCTACGAGGGAAGCCATGGTACTCAATGCTGCCTTCAGCACCTCTTGTGAACAGCCAGGCTTCACTATGATCTTGACCTGCGTCACAATCAAAATTCACAGAACAGTGTTACTTGAAGCCCTTTGAAACTGAAGAAACCCTAACCTCCATTTTACTGTTATCACCATGGAGAACTCTTTCAGTATAGGAGGATGCAAATTTATTAAAGATCAATCCTGCATTTGCACTTAAAGTTGGTTTGTTTGATATGACTGAAAATGCAGTAACTGTTATTATGTTTGGTTTGATATAAAAGTGAACGAATGCAAGCTTATTAAATCAACTATATAAACTGTCAATATTTTCTTACTTATAAGATAATCAAAATTAATGTTAAAACTAATATTTAACCAAAAAATATTTGGAGTCTGTATAATTAAATGCTGCATTTTTAACTTACAGTGAATTTGACTGCAGGTTAAAATAGGATCATTGGAAGCTTTAGTGCAAGCTTGACTTACATGTAAATAGACTATTTACATCAAGCAAATAAATGATATTTTTACTTGCCTGTAAGAAGATTTAGAATTCTTGGAAACAGTAGAAATAAACAATCAGACTGTACCTTGTCAAGATAAGTTTGCAGTTCTTTTACCCTTCCCATGTAGTCCTGGTCTTCTACGCCTAAGCTTATGGACTTGCTCTGAGAACCTGACCCTTTGAATTGAAGGGGTCCTGGATTACTGTATAGGTCATTCATCAAAAATTTTTCGGCATCACGAATCAACAGCCTGCCACCAAGAAGGATGATTAAACAATTGAAAATTCTACACAAAAAAAAGGAAACATCCTGCATGGCTATGTCTGCCAAACAGTATTCATTTTATCATTTCCATCTAATCCAAAGTATATTCATATGTGTTTATCCTGTGTTAGCATATCAATATGCCATGAACTTCAAAATCAGTTCCACCTCTCCATTTATTTTTCAAATGAGGATTTATATTTTAGATTTGATTACTGTTTGAAGTAAAATAGTTCTAAAATCTTACTCATATGATTTCCCCTTCAAGTCCACGGGAACAGGATTGATTGAGGGTTTCCCACTCCAGGATGACCCTGGGCCACATAACAATCTTCTTACAGACATCATTGCCTGCAAAATTCAGAAAAGGTGGTCACATGGATCTTTTAGCCGATTGCCATCGTTGGAAGTTTAGGAAATAATAGTTATACTTACCTTGACTCCTCGAGGAATTAAAAAAGTTGAGAATTTTAAAAAAATTCTGTAATTGGAAATGTTAAAAAACGTTCAAGAATAACTGTGTTGCACATTAAATATTTTTTCAAAGAATTAGCTCATAAAACACCTTTCTTTGGGCCAAGTAATGTGGTTATTTATTCTTTAAATGAGCCTCGTGGCTTCACAAAGGTGATCTCTGTTGCTAATATGGTGTCACTATAATACTTACTGTCAATGGAGCACCGCCACAACGCCATTGTGTCACATCATTTTTTAGATTTGTTACTGTAGCCATATACCCATTAAGCCCAGCAGACAAAAGATGATAAGAAACATGCCCAAGAACCTGCATTTTAGGGCCAAAACATTTCATTTGTATCTCTTAAAAACAGTGCTAGTATACAGAGTTTAAGTGATGAAGATCGTCCTCACATAAGCATAATTGCAGTCAAAAATTGATGGCAGTGAACCTCGAGCCTGATAGCCAAAGAAATGGCAGATAGAATTGAACTTTTTACCTTTATATTTCCCACTGTTCTGCAAATTCAAATTCAAAACAGGCATTCGTTGAAGAGTGAACCAGAAAATATGGCAAGAAACTATTAGCTTCAAATTAAGATTCATTTTCCCAAAAGTATTGGATCTGAACTGATACAATGATCCTGATGAGGACCTATCTTGAGCTCACATTTGGTCTAAATTTCTACTGCTTCATGCAAGACAACAGTTTCACAATCTATGTTTTGTACTGTTTTCTTCTCAAACAACTTGTTTTGATGAGGACCAAATTGATTTATCCTTTTAAATATAAAGCATTTTATGTTAGATTGGACTGGAACTCTTTTTTGAGTTCAAACTAGTCAAGCATTGACCTGGGTGTATACAACAGGTCATTCATTTATTGCAGTTGACTAAAACTATTCTGCATGTGTATTTTGGCAATGATAAAGCTAGTTCAATTATCAGCAAGAAATGAGAAGCAAGTAGTTTGAATTTCATTTTGAGACTTCAATATCTTGTTGCAGCCATTGTCATAATAATTTAATTTCAAGAGTATGAAGCACAAGTTTGTGGACTAATAGTTATGAGTTGTTTTCAATTTTGACAAACAATAAGCACAAGTTGTTGGAGGATCATCACATTGAACAACATTAATTGTAAATTGACTTACAATTCTTGCATCCATCTCTGCCTCTACTAGTTGAGCTAAAAGCTTTTCAATTTCAATCTAGCACAAAAAGAAAAACTATTAGCTCATGAAAACAAATAGAAGAATTGAAATAAATTTAAATAAATAAATTTCAAAATCTACCTGAGACAATTGTGCAGATTCATCTGAATCAGGAGAAAGAATAAGCTGCACAAACAGTGAGAGTTGACTTTGTGATTAGTTGTGTAGAACATGATCCAACTAGTAGCAAAAGAAAATGTATACTTGTATTATTTTGAGAACTTCCAGGGTAATAAGCTTCAAAAAAATGAAAGCCTCTCTCAAATGAAAGAAAGCTATTTTTGGCTGTATATCCCTTGGAAAAGATCCAAATTGCAACTATGTGCTTTGAAAAATTGTAATTGCTTCCATGACCCCAAAAATTCAATTGTTTTAGGCAAACAGTCCTATGTTAGCTTTCATCAGTGTTCTGCGCTAAGGCAAAACCAATATGAGATAATGAAAAAAATCTCCCTCAAAATGAATGATTTCAAGTAAGAACTGGAAAAAAACAGTCCAAATGGACACTAATGGAGACTAATGATAGTGGTATTTATATAAAAAGATTAATTTTTCAGAGGTATAGAAGCAATTATGATTTTTCAAGAGGTATAGTGCAATTTCGGTCTTTTGTAGGGGTATATAATATGAAATTTCTGAATGAAATCTAAATCTGTTATAATCCAAAAGGATGATTTGCGTGAAAAGATGCAGAGATTTCATCTAAAGGAAGCACAATTAAGAAAAATAAAACAACAAAAAAAAAGAAAGAAAAGTCACCTGCTTCTTGATGAATGTCGGTAAAGAATTATACAAAGCCAATGCCCATGGAGACAGTTGTGCTGAAATATTGTCAACAGAAACATCTTTCTTCAGAAGAACATGTATTTCCTGAAAGGATCAACTAACCTTCACCCTGAAGTTTTTGAAATTCATGGGAGAAAATATTGCACATGATAAAGTAAGTTGTTCAAACTATGTACTAATCCTGTTTGCCTACGATCTTTGTTGTCTTACAAGCAATTTCAACATGACACAGCTTTCAGAATGAAAAACAATAGGTGCACCAGATTACCTGTAAAAGAGCATATACTTCAGGTATGCTTTCAACAAGACCCTCGGGTACCAGAATCACACCATGATATTTGTCTGAGAAATGACAAAAACTACTTAACAACTGCTTAAACATATGATGCTAAACTCTTCAAATTACTGGCATATAAAAAGTTCATTTTCAGTTTTCTTGCTTTTTGTGATAATCTACTTCATCATGTTGACATTTCACAAAATAATGGAACAGAACCATGTCTCAATTCAACATAGTCAGACTTAGAAGGAAAATAGCTCTAGCATAAACTGGTGATGTTTTCTCTCAACCACAATACATCTTTAACAAGAACAAAAGCTTCAGTGCATTTTGAAGTTTCCATGAGCAAAACTGATTTACCTTGTTCAGCCCTAGCCTGAACTGCATCACAGATCCTTTTTGTTATATCAAAGAGGGTGAGCTTGGAAGAAGTGACCTCTTCACTGAGGATGACCTTTAACATAATCATATAAGGAATGAGCTCTTAAAGGTGCAATGGTAATTATCATGCAAACTATATTTTCCATCAAAGAAAAATACCATATTTGGTTGAGACTGGATGGCACATTCCAAAGTAACATGAGATGTCTTCCTTCCCATGAGACGAATAAAGTAGTAGTACTGAAACAATATATCAACTTTTACCAGTCCAATATATCACATAAATATTCAGAAGATCATGAAAAATCAACATTGGTATATGGAAATTTCAAATTCTTATCTCAGTGATTCTTGGTAAGAACCAAAAAGAATGTTCTTGACATATTTGACTTAATGAAAGGCAGGCTCAACAACTTAGTAATTAGGCCATCGTGTACCAAACTTTAACAATTGTTCCAAACTTCTAGAGTTTGCATAGAAGATAATTGTACCTTCTCAGCAGAAAGAGCATCGGTGCACAAGTTGCTAATGAGTTGGGAATTCACCTATAGCAAAAAAGAAACAAATATTTCAGATAAAATTCATACTTATGTTGATTCTATTGATAATAAGGACAAAACAAAAAAAATCATAATTTGTGAAATATGTCAACCTAAGCCATCTGTATTTCAAGTATAAAAGTAGCCTCAAAAGAAATTTATATTTGTGGTGGACCACTTTTGATGTTCAGAATCTTAAAAAAATCTCACAATGCTCTGATTGATCTGCATCATGTGACATATCCTGTAACAAAAACTCACATTTTTATGATTCCTAATTGACAGATTCTGATAAAATAAACAATGTTGAAGGAAAAAACATCAACTAGAGATGTGTAATTCTGTTCATATCAAATTAACTTAGTCCATGTATGTTGTTTCAATATGTCTAGATCAAGATCCATTCAGTGAATTTTTGAGATAGCTAAGCCATCATGTGTAGTCTTCTATATTATGGGATTAGAAACTGGTCATTTTTTGTGACTATCAATTGGTAAAATACAGCCAAACTATGCCAATTGTTGTCAGTAGATAGTGTTATGCTTAGATATGCCTTAGGTTAACTTGAAAAGTTTGGATTTCTAATTTGGGACTCCCCTTTTCAAACATGGCCCAATAGAAGAATAGTATATTCAATGCACAGATAAACATACCAACAACTAACAGGCGAAAGCAAGACAACACTAACCTTGCAAACAGTATCAAATCCAACATTAGCCTCAACAAACTGGTTCTTCAGATCCCCATAAGAGGTTACAGGAACCCCAATAACCTACAAAACACAAGTTAATATTGCTACCCATGAACATATTTTTTTTATTAGTACAGGGCGTTTAATAAGTATCATCACAAAAAAACATGTACTACAATATGAAGCACCTTTGTTGGACATTTTTCCTGTGCAAATGTCTCAGCGAGTTGAGCTGCATCAGTATTTGATGTAACACCTAAATATATAGAAAAAAATTTTGGGAAATGAGTTGTGGCAATTTGAAATATTATGATAGAAATAGACTATTATGGGCCAAATTTACCTCCAATCATAACAAGTCCATCCAAATTCAAAGTTTTGCATGCAGTCAATGCAGCATTAACTTGCTCTTTGGTTCTGATCTGATCCTTTGTTCTCCCAAGCATATCATAACCCCCTTTGCAAAAGTTGGTGACATCAAACATCTGATATTCCAGCTTAGAACACTAGAACAAAATGTTTCTGAGAATATTTGGTTTTCATTTGATTCAAGACACAGGAAACATTAGGAAGCAGTCACTTAAGACCAGGAGAGAATCTTCAGAGAGATATCTTGTAAAACGGATCAGTTTCTGCTAAATAGATATACAATTACATCAATGCTTGGATTTCCTAATTTGGTTGAATATAGATGGATCATAGATAGGCAAAGATTTTTGAAGAGCTATGAACCTGAATTCTAGCATTTTGAGCTGCTATTAATAATTTTAGAAAAAATGAATGTGAAATGTTTCAGTAAACTAGATTACAAGACTGCCAATATGAAACCAACATTTGCTATTGTTTCCTAAAAACAATTGTAGTGTTGACATCTAAACTGCGACCCATACCTTGATTCAGATAAGCTGAAACAACTTTCTCCGTGATTTCTGAGGTTTTGATTGCAAATAAGCCTTCTGTTCCTCCTGTTACAGAAAATATGGAATTATTATCATACAACAGGAACAACAAATGTGAATATATATGTATATTTGCCTCCACACCAATTTTGGAACACTGCTGATGCTTGATAAAATATGCAATATTTTTCTTTTTTACTTTTGCAATACAAGGATTTAACAGTAAATTCTGTTCCGTGATTAGAAATACAACATTTTTTCTGGTAAAATTGACTGCTTTATGGATTAAATTCATGTGACAGGGCAATATTCAGCATTAAACCAAATAGTTTGTCAATGGAGATCAACAAGAAATGAATTCAAGAAAAGAAGATATTTGTACACTCGAGAAATTAAAAGAAAGCGTACCACAAAATCCCAACAAGATGCTTTTTGGATCATGTGACCTCATGACATCATGCAACCCACAGATAACATTGTGTCCTCCGGGAGATTGACGGCCACAGAAAACTACTCCAACCCTGTAAACAGTGATCAAATGTCAAAACATTTTGGTGGGACATTAGGAACTGTTGAAGCTTATGGTTATATTTGTTAAACTTCATTTATTATTTTATTGCACGTGTTTCCACATTGGGGTCATGAAAATTTTTTGAGAATTAAAAAGATATTTACTCACAAAGCTTAAAAGTTTTCTCAATTTACCCCTTTTCAGAGAAGTATTTGTTTTTGGTGGAACATTTGAAAAGCATTCCTTTCTAAAAGCTTTTGTTATTTTTTTCTGATAAAATTATACGCAAAGAGCTTGCACTGTTTTATTTTCACTTCAGCTGAATGGAGCAAAAGAAAGACAAGTATAGGACAGAAATAAAATTATCAATGTCAAGAAGACTGGCAGTAACGGATGAACAGATGATGCAGCAAAAAGAATGATTGGGAAGGAACTAAGTAAAAAAACTCTAAGACTCATAACAAAAAGAAAGATCAGAAATAAATGGAGAACGATTACTTCATAGGTGACTTGTGTTTCACAGCTTGCACATTGGGTGCGCCGACCACAGTGGTTGAGTGGGTGAAATGTGCCAAAGGCTGGCCATAAGTGAGGGGAAATGATCTCTGAATCGCTTGAGCATCCAACGGGTCCGTCACTGTTGTTGCCTCCCCAAGCTGAAAATGAACACTCGACCCCTGATTTTTCAACATTACGTTAGTATCCAAAATGAAATGCATTATCTAACAAGTAGAAATCAAGACAGTTTACAATTTTCTTCCAAAAAAGTACTCATTTGGATTGAACACAGTGGAAATTTGTTGAGAGAATAGTCTTTTGTTTCCAAATTATGAGGAAATTTCAAAAAATGAAATCTTTCATTTCATTTTGTGGGCAGAAGACAAAGTCGAGTTCCATATCATAAAAAAAAT
This sequence comes from Trichopus zeylanicus subsp. travancoricus, assembly GCA_005019695.1. Lineage (NCBI taxonomy): Eukaryota > Viridiplantae > Streptophyta > Magnoliopsida > Dioscoreales > Dioscoreaceae > Trichopus > Trichopus zeylanicus. The sequence continues at coordinate 2,805,092 of RXID01022274.1, forward strand.
AAATAAATAAATAAATATTTTCAGATCCATCATCACAGAAAACAAAAAAATTCTCAGAAACCACATCTTCTCTATCATTTAATTTCTTGCACATATTGTAATCAAAGCATTGAACACACGAAAAACGTTAATAAGTTACATTCCCTCGTCATCCGTATCTACATCAATCACGAAATTCAAAAAATCTCAAAAAAAGGAAAAAAAGGAAAAAAATGGATTAAAAAAAAAGATCGGGACCTGGAGACAGAGAGGGAGCTCTGGTCGGTAGAGACTCCGCTGCTTCTGCAGCTCCGACATCTCCATCGCTTCTCCGAAATCCATCCTCGATCGATCTCAAATCAGTTAAGTCGAAAAAATTCAAGAAAATCAAAGAGGAGAAAATGGCGGGAGACGAATGAGATGAGATTGGAGGAAAAAGACTTTTCTGATTTCTTAAAACAAAATGATTTGAAGAAGGGCAGTTGGGATCCGAAGGACCCAGTCACCCTCGCTGCCGTTTCGGAAGCACTCGATATGACGATTATGCCCTTCCTATGCCTCGGGATGGGTCAAGACGCAAATCTCGTGACATATGGGCTGTTAATAAGGGAGTTCGAAATCAGATTGGGCCAGACCGAGAGTTTTGAGCAATAGAGGCCCAATATGTTGTTAGGAGATTTGATGAAAATTAAGTTGTAATGGTAAAAAATAATTAATTGTACGGTGATTAGTGCTAAGAGTGTTCGTGAGATGGTGAGCTTGTTTTCTCTCTCTCTTTTACCAAAAAAGGAAATTTGTAGCCTTCCTGAAACATAGGAGGCTTATCTGCATTGTTATAAATATTAATAACGCTTCAAGAATATAATCAAATGATCATCATAAACATTAATTACACAAAATTTAAACTACAATTAATGATTAAAAAGTTATATGTGTAACTTTTAGTCGACAATCATAAGTAGCATCGGCATCTGATAGTGATAATAATTAATCTAATAAAAAAGGTTTATTTTCCAAAGCACACATGCAGAGACGAAGCTAGATCATTTTTCAAGAGGGACATACCATGTTATTAAAAATAATAATTTTGTATAAATATATTAATATACAATACAAAATTAAAATATTTTTACTTTTATAAAAATAATAAAAATAGTTGTGTATATTTATTTTGTATTCAAAATATTTTTATATAGATGAAAAATAAATAATGTGTAATGCTTCATAGAATACGCATGAAACTTTCACAATTTAAAAATTATGTAAAATAAATAAATAAAAATTTTGATTTTTTAAGATTTGAACGTTGGTCATCTAAGTAAATCTTCCAAAACTAATAATCACACTAACAATAATTATTTACTCATATAATATTTTCATTTTTAATGACACAGATAGGTAAATTTTGATAAATAAATTAAAAGGTTAATTGCATATACCTTCTGTCCAATTATCGAAATACATATAATTTTTTGTCTTTTCAATAATTGTATGTAACTCTTTCCGATTATTTCATCAGTTAATTCATGCTTAATCCTTAATCAAATATGTAAATTTACCAAACTGTATTTTGTCTCACCCACACTTATATCTCACACCGATCCATCCATCGATCCCCACCGTTGATTTGGATGTCCAATCCCTGCCATTGTAGCTAGCAACCTGTAACCACTGCCAAGGAAGACTTTCATCATTGGCAACCACCACCAAATCCCCACCATTACCTAGGGGTGAGCAAAAAAACCGAAAAACCGGTTAACCGAATCATACCAGTTGAGAACCATACCGGAAAATCGATTATTAGTGCAAACCGGTATGGTTCCGGTTCTGAAATTTCACAGAACCGGTTTTCCGGTTCTGTTCCGGTTATTCGTTCTCTGAAAAATCGGTTAACCGGAACCGTACCGATTTTCTTCTCTATATATAAAACCCTAACCCTAACCCCAACCCTAACCCTAATTGCGTCGCCTTGGCCTCGCCTCGCCCCTACGCTCGCAGCAACGCGCCGCTGCCGCCGTCTCGGCCTCGCCCTCGCCTCGACCCTGCGCTCACAGCAACGTGCCGCCGCCGCCGCCTCGGCCTCGCCCTCGCCTCGCCCCCGAGCTCACAGCAACGCCGCCTCGCCCTCGCCGGTCGTCGCGACGCCGGAGATCCGGTTAACCGGTTTTATAACCGGTTTAGAACCGGAACCGGAAAACCGGTTCTTCATCCAAACCGGTACGGTTCCGGTTCTCAAACGAGCAAAACCGGTCCGGTTAACCGGTTTTGCTCACCCCTACCATTACCTTCCCTGAGTTGTTCCATACAATTCATCAGCCTGATCGCCCCCCCCCCCCGCCCCCCCCCCCCCCCCCCCCCCCACCATTCCTTCTACTGGCGAGGCCTTCTCCAACTTGCATTGTCGTTGAAAAGCTTGTCGCCACCAACAACCATCACCTGATCTCCGCCTTTTCCTTCCTCGAAAACAAGGTATGATCTGTGAGGAATATGAAGATTTCCTCAAATGAAACCCTGGAAGCTTTACATTTTCTTAAATCGAGAACGGACAATTTGAACATTTCGCGTGTCCTCTAATGCCGACCTATTTTGGCTCATCTCCACTCAGCTCTAAACTCGAATTACTCAAGTTCGGCTCACCAAGCGCATGAACTCAAACGAGCTGAGATCGACTCAAATCTATTTTTCAAAAATTACGTTTTTTTAACAATTATTTTTTATTAATTTACATTAAAATATTTTTAAAAATTATAAAAAAAATCAACGACAACATCACAAATTATAATTCATAAATTTACAACAAAAATATTAAATCTAAAAATTTCATACATAATACTAATAATAAATATAATCTAAAAAATATGGATATCAAAAAAATTATGCTAATAGAATAATATTTAAATAAAAAAATCATAACAACAATAAAATCACAATTAAATAATTAAATATATATTATAGAATATATTTTTTAAACTATAATTTATATATTAAATAAAATAAATGAATCCTTGAGCTAAAATCAAATGGGGCTGAGTTCAATTCAAACTCAATTCATTTGATAAATAAGTCGAGTTTTCGAACTCAAACTAAACTCGAACTACACTCCTAATAATTATAAACTTTTCGTTTTATCTGAATTTTTCATGCTAAAAATTAAAGACATACAGATTTGAACCATTGTCTTCATCCATATTTATGGATAACCAATAAAAAATATCAAAATATTGACTGAGGAAATGATCAACTGTAAACATAAATTCCAAACGACAAAGTTAGGCCCCTCCTACTAGCGAAGGATTGTGGCTAATTAGTGTAAATTAATCAAAATAGAAATTAGCGTGAAACTTAAGAAAACTATGTCCTTGAGTTGCTGTCAATAACCCTTGCATTCAAAGAACATCAAAGGAATAAATGATTAATACTTCCAAGAGCAATTAACCTGAACAAGTGTCGGATTCCTTGTAACATGAGCTCCCACCATCTTCCAAGAGTTCTTTCTCGTCTTCTCCTTGAAAGACTTTTCTTGCATATCTGTATACATACCACCAAGCATGGAAACAACATAAATTTTGCTATATGTTCCCACTAATTTGAGATTATCAAAACTCACATTGCATGCCTTCGGCTAATCGCTCTAGCAAGCAGGGGCTGAGCTCCATTGTAGAACAAGAACATATAATAAACTCACACTACAACAAATATAGCTATTGACAACATTTATTGTTCGCACTAAAAAAAAAATAATTATCGACATTTTTTTTAGAGCATCGATAATTGTTGACTTTTTTCTATAAAATGCCAAAAATATAACTTAATATTTGAACCCACAAGCCCTAATTAACGAGGAAATTTAATATTTGAACCCACTGCTGGTATGCACCCTAGCCCGTAGGCAAAGCCCGCGTTGCTGTCCCTCCGCCGTGCACCATCCACGGCGGGCCTTACCAGCCCCGCCGACCGCTCCCTGTGCGGCTATTCGCCAACCAGAGACTCATCGTCTTTGGCCTGCACTTCACCATGCGTGTCGTCACATCCCGTAGGTCGTCCCACGCCCGGCCTCCTTGCCGGAGCATCGCCAAGCGCCCAAACCGCCACTCCTACTCTTGTTGCGCGCCGAGCCACCCCTGCTAGATCCGCTCGTCTGGCCCAGCTGGCGCCACAGCGACTACCTCCGTGCCTACCTGCACCACTCCATCGCTGCTCGAACCCTAGCTCGCACTTGCCACACAGCCATCTTGCGGCGAAGCTACAGCCCAAAGCACCTCCATTTGCCAACCGGCCACAACCACTCAGCGACCAGTCCCTTTGCTCTGGCCGTTTGCAGCCACCAGGGATTAGATTCGCTTCTACCGCCGTCACATGGATCTCGCCGGTGCCGTTCATATCTCACCAGTGCCGCTCGTCTAACGACTGGATTTGGCCAAGACCTAGCCAGATCCAGACTCGTTGTCCATTCGCCACCAATCCACCCCCTTTGCCTCGCCGCTGGGAGGACAGGATGGATTTGGCTGGGAAGAGTTTCGAGCCTTCATGGCCCGATCGAAGAAAGGGGAAAGGAGCCCTTGCTCTGGTTGAAGAGAGAAGAAAGAGAAGGCACAGAAGAAAATTAAGAAGAGGAAGAAAAAAAAAAGAGATTATTGGTAAAAAAAAGAAAAAAAACTGGCCAAAAAAAGAAACTGCCTCATTTTTTGTATCATCGATCTAGGTTAATTAGTAGACTCGCTTAAAAATTAATTTTGAATTAAAGTTAACTCATAAGTTCACCGATTGTTTATTCGTACTAAAATTAGCTCATGAGCTTGTCGAATGACTTTTTAGACTAATGTCAGTTTTCGAGCTCGTTGACTATTTATTTGGACTAAAATTATCTTACGAATTTGTCAAATGTCTATTCGGATTAAGATCAACCTGCGGGTATGCTAAACGTCTGATCAGACAAAAGCTAGCTTACGAGCTCGTAAAACGTTTAATCGCATTAAAGCCAACTTTCGAACTCACCGAGCGTCTATTCGTATTAAAGCCCGTCTACGGTCTTGCCAAACATCTATTTGGCCTAAGGTCAATCCGCGAGCTCGCCGACTATCTATTTGAATTAAGATGAACTTGCGAGCTCGTCGAATGTCTATTCAGATTAAGATCAGCTCACAGGCTCGCCAAACATCTAACCGAACTAAGACCAGCTTACGAACTCATTAAATATCTAATCAGAGTAAGGTTAGTTTGTAAGCTTGTTGATCGTCTATTCGGATTATGATTAGCTCGTAGGCTCATTAAGCATCTAATCGAACAAAAGTCTACCTGCATGTTCATCAAATATTTATTCGAACTAAGATCAGTTCACAAACTCACCAAATGTCTATTCAGATAAGGCCAGCTTGTGAGCTCACTAAAGTCCATTTGGACTAAACCTAACTTGCAAGTTCACCAAATGTTTAATTGGATTAAGACCAGCTTACAAGCTCATCGAACGTCTACTTAAACTAAGACTATCTTGCGAGCTCACCGAATGTTTACTCGAACTAAGACCAGTTTGCGAGTTTATTGATCGTCTATTTAAACTAAGGTTAACTTGCAGGCTCACCAAGCATTTACTCGAATTAACCGATAAGGGTCCATTAACAAGACTAAACTCGACTTGAACCAAATAAAATCAACCTCGAGTTAAAATCAAGTTCAGAATATTGAACTAAATTCAAAATTAAACTTAGTCGAATTAATGTTGCTCCAAGAGTCAATAATCAGTATTTAACAAATGTTCTTCTTAAAATTAATGTCAAGCTTCGTGGATTGAATCGTCATTAAAAATTAAACATTTATCATCAATACCAATAATAATTTTAGGAATGGGTATTTCGCATGATTCTCCTAATTAATCTGATGACCCCCCATAACTCTTGTAGTTGATTTACAACAGTGGTTTCTGATTTCATAATATAAAGTATCATAACAAACCTAATCATCAAAGATTTTTGAAAGAGAAAACCGAAACATATCATCATCTTCCAAGAAAGAGTTATTAAATCGCAATTCAATCAAATTTTGAATATTGAATTGAATCAAATCATAATTGAATTAAAATCAAGTTTCGAATATTAAATTGAACTCGAACTGGACCCATATTAGTTCGGATAAAACTGGACAAGGTCAAGCTGAGTCCCCCTAGAGATAAAATTTGTTGTAAAGTAAGGGTATACCCTTCCTTAAATTATATACCATTTCTTAAAATGAATTAAATACTTTTTTTTGTGTCACTATTTTATTAGTTAAATTTCTCATTTTTAAGAAGATTCCTGACAATTGTTGGAATAATTAACAACAAGGATTTGCGCTTGTTAGAAGTCAATTTTCCGACAATATTTAATAGTGCACTTTAAATTAACACACTTTAATTTGTGTATCGAGACCACTCTCCGAGGTCTTTGCTACTCTTGGACTATCAAAATCGATTTTACAAATTATGGCACGCCCAGTGGGACTCAATTTGATTTCGTCTAGTTCCATCTGAGTTGGGTTCAAGTTTGGTTTAATAATCAAAACTCGATTCCAATTCAATTCTAATTTGATTTAATTCAATATTTAAAACTTGATTAAATTATGACTCGCTAACTTCTTTCTAGAAAATGATGATATGTTCTGATTTCCTCTTCCCAAAACTTTTGGTAGTTAGATTCACACTGATGTTTTATAGCATGAAATCATAGGGCGCTGTTATAAACTAACTACCGATCCATGGAGGGAACATCAATTTGACCAGGAAAACAATGTGAAACATTCATTCCCACAATAATTGTTGGTATTTTAAAATCGAAGGTGTTAACGATGGGTGTTCAACTTGCAATAACGAATTCAGTATACTAAGCTTAGCATTGATTTTGAGAAAAAATATTTATCAAATACTGATAATTGACTCTAGTTGGAATAGTATTGACTTTGATTCGAGTTTGACTTAATTTAATTTAATGTTCATACTTGAGTTTGGTTTTATTCAATTCAAGTCAACATTAACCCTGTGTTGGACCTTATCGATTTATTAATAGATTTTTAACAAATCTTGGTCCAAGCCCTTGGCGGATTCTTATTAGATCTTTAATGGATCTTGAATTTGACTCTTGATGGGTTCTTGATCCTTCTTGGATTCGACCTTGTAGAGATATTAACAAGATAGAATTATGATTAAAGACTGATCAATTGTGTTCTTTTTTGCAAAAAAAAGCATCAAATGACATCAACGAAGGATATCTTTGCTATAGGCTACACCACTGTCCTGGAGATAGGATCAGCTATGCATTTACCTCAGTCGATAGTCGTTAGTGAAGCAATTGAAGTTCGAATCAAGTTGAGAACTATTTATGAGGTTATACAATTCAAGAGGGCACCTACAACCACGCCAACCATTGAAGTTGTTGTCATGCAAGACAAGCTTGTTTCTCGTATTCTATCAATAAGAAAGAGACCCAACGTCATCATTTCTCATCAAAAAGGCCATTTAGATGAAGAGCCAGAAGTCATGCCTCAACCAATAAGGATATTAGTCTTCTAGAGGCTATAATCGAAATAAACCTCAGTCTTTGATCACTTTCACTCAACTCCTAATGGGGGCAACCAAAAATAAGTCTAGACACATGCACAAATAAAGAAAAACTCATCTTGACTGTCACAAATAAAGAAAAAACTTCTGGGATTTTCAGTTAACTTAGGAAGCATACCCCTCGAATCAAGTCAATTATTACCATTCTGACCTACAACTTATTCGCTCCATTAAGCAATTTAGAGAAGGGTAAAAATAAATCACAGGAGAACATAATCTTATCTTAAGACTATGGCAAATGAGCAAATCACCAAACAAAATAACGAATTGTCATAAGATTGTAACCCAACACAGAGACTCGCTAAAGGAGACTATTCACACTGTCAAAGTCATCTCTCATCATGATTCTGGGAGGGATCACGAACTTGCACTCCAACTAACCAAATGCCAAAATAAGGTTACTCAAATAAGGCTTACTAATAAAGAAATTTAGGAGGAAAGGGCTCTTGCGGATTAATCCTTACTACCATGTCAAAGAAAAGGTGTGACAACTCGCTCCATGAGCAACCTCTTGAATGAGGCAACCCGATTGATGGAAGAGTTAGTCTCCACCGAAAATCCAAACCTGACTCTCAAGATATGGATCGTCATATCCTAACAAAAGTCTTTTTCATAGCCGAAAGTTCTAATCAAGAAGTAACTATAGAAGCACTATAAAAGCAGGTAAGACAGTAAGGAAAAAAAAATGAACCCCAAAAGAAAGTTATAGAATTAATGAAGATGATGCTATAAATAAGCCAAAAGCTTGAAAGGTTAGAACAATCTCAACAAACGTCTCAAGCAACAAAGGCAGCGGACGGTGCATCTCTTGTAGATCAGATCTATGAAAATATAAGCTTTTCACAAGTGCCTCCTCTACCTGTAAGAGACATCCAATCCTCGATTTCAGGAATCCCTAATAATATAAAACTATCAACATACATGCAATAACAGATACAATAAATGATGGTTGCACAATTAAAACAAAGAAGTGAGACGAGTAGGATAAACAATGTTAATAAATTATATCCCACTCATCACGACCGAGTGTCATATCCCAAAGACTATATGGTGCTTAGTTTCAAGCAGTTTAATGACACATAGCTCATTTTATGACTCTATATGAAAAATCAAGTAATAATCTATCATTGCTACTTTGTCATTTTTCAGCAAGCCTAACAGAAGTAGCATTCAAGTAATACACCAATTTACAAACTAAAATCCACACAAACTTGGGCACAAATGAAAAAGGCTTTCTGAATCAGGTTTGAAGGAGTCGACGATAAATTGACCATTGCAAACCTTGTCTCAACATCGAAGCATAACAATAAATTGATCCTGGACTATATCATATGGTGGAGAAATCTCAGCATTAAGTGTGAATAACCCATAAGTCAATTTGAGACAGTAAATCTAGTTCTTGGCAACATAATGGGAGAGTGAATGACACCTGACCTAACTTCTTTTTCTATCCACACCTTCCAAGACCTCATTGTGTAAGTCAAAAAATTAGAAAGAATTGACCTACCAGTCTTGCCTAGTTCACAAAATTTCAAACTAGAAAAAAGCAAAGCGAAGTACAAGAAACCCTCCAAAAATATAAGGGCAACATTCACAGCAATCGAGCAGAAGAAACTTTTGAATCCTACTATGAACAAAGATAACTCTTATAAACCACTAACTCTTGGAGGAGATGAGAAAGTGGACTGATCCAATGATCTCCAACAATGGCTTAAAGAGAAATATTCTTTCAAAAGAGAAAGAGAAGAGGTAAAATCTTTCAGGATGCTGTAAAATTAGGTCTTCAATTATCAGAATATAGAAGGTCGAATGAGGTCAATAAAAAAGATCACCCAAACTACTGTTCTCACTATAGAACCATGGGCCATATCATTAAAGACTACTTTGTATTCAAAAATTAGGTTGAAAAGCAACACCAAGAGGGCAAGCTGACTCTCTCAAAGGTAATCCTATTTGAAATACCTACCGAACATATCAATCACATTACTATGTTTGAAGAGCAAGAACCACTTGCTGAGTTTCTCTTCGGGGAAGAAGCATAATGTACCCCCGAACAAGGGCACTTATGAAATATCCATATTTCAAAAAGGTTGAAGAAATTGATGAAGAAAATAACTAAAAACCCCAAAGAGCCTAGAATGGTGATGAAGGAAGCCTCATCAAAATAAGATACCTCACTTACTCGAAGCATCAAAAAGAAAAAGAATAGAAGCAAAAAGAAGAAGCTGGTTCAATTGGATGAATACAACATCAAAAAATCAATCATGTAGGATTACATTGAGGCTTTGGAGGAAAATGACCAAGGAGAAAGAAGCCCAATAATCATCAAGGAGTTCCTCCCTGATGAACTCAAAGTTTTGCTTGAAAGCTCCAACACTGGGAACCCGAAGGATTACATCGACGCTTTGGAGGAAAATGACCAAGAAGAAAGAAGCCAAGTAATCATCAAGGAGTTCCTCCCTGATGAACTCAAAGTTCTGCTTGAAAGCTCTGACATTGGGAACTCGAAGGGTCAACTTCCAATAGCAACTGTTAGATGTCTACAATCAAGATAGCCATCAGAGTTGTCCCATTATTTCAGTAATAACAAAGTCCAGAATGCAAGGCGAGAAGTAGCAAACAGATTTATCGGAGATGTTACTAATTAAATGAAAGATCCCACAGGTTTTCCCCGAAGGCTACTATCGGTATGATTATCTTAGAGAATGGTTCACTCATAAATATAATTACGGCATGATTAAACTATAGTTAGATACTGTGAAAGAACTAACTATAAATAACATGAAGTTTATTAAAGGGCAAATACACATGTTGAATAAGTACATGCAGGTTATAGCTATCCACATAGAAATCATATCAAATATGACTATCAGGTTTTGCGGGAAAATTTAGAAGATGGAGGAAGTGCTAGCAGAGAAGGCACAACTACACAAAAGACCTTATAAGGGTGGTGGGGAATCACCTGCTAACCCTCCTTGAAATCAAAATGATTACTTTGCCACCTACTCTAAAGACGGATCAAGAAAGTTAGATTCTTTCGAAAACAATTATCTAAGTTTATGTTCTCTTGTCGCATAGTGATTATCTAAGCAGCTATTCTAACCTCTATCACGCAATCCAATAACATATACACAACCCACCAGATTTGGTTAAGTCCCAATTCTAGAACTTGTGAAAGAATGCCCTCTACTGACTTTAGAGAAATTATTCATAAAAGATATGGATGATGAATATAACTCTATATCTGAGTTAGAATAACTTTCTAACCACTTCAGGAGGTCCTACACCAGCAAGTGCCAAAAAAAGAAATAGGCATTCTAGGAAAAAAATCGGACAAGCTCATGCTAAAACTCATTTTACCCCCACATCGAGCTAATTTGAATATCCACGGAAGAAATGTCTTAAATACAAAATCCTAAAGAAAGTCATGTTAACAAACAAAATATAATGGCTCATCTAAAGAATCTCTAAAAATCCCTATACAAGAAAACCCTACATGTCTAATTCATTCTAATGTTAAATGGGGCAATTATTAGCTAATCACATCTTCCAAACATATCCAAGGAACTATCAATTAGGAGTAATGATTCACTACTTCCTATCATATGATTAGCCTCAATAGTGATTTCGAAGATAAACCTTATTGGTCCTGTGATGCCAAATTTTGACTAAGGAATACACAACAAGTACAACTCTTAAATGGAAAGGAATTGCCCCTGAGACAAACTCCAATGCCAAAGGATAAGATCACCTCCAAGGACAAGAAAAAGAAAATTTAGATAAATAAGAACATTGAACCTTCATGAGTTGAACCTGCATTCAAAAAGGTAGAATAGAACATAGCAGCCCACCTCAAGAAGATCTTTAATATACTAAGTGTGTTTGATGCCTTAATATTGTCACAAAAACTCAGAAATACATTGGTGCATATCTTACAGAATACAGCCAATCACCAAGCATGCTTCATTAAAGAGAAGATGAAGGAGCCTTCATATGTACGTCAAATTTTTACCATCATTTTTACAAATGACGACTTGCTACCATGAGTAACAAACCATAACAAGTCATTGTATGTCATAGTGAATAGTGATAGAATCAAGATCAATTGTATTCTGATTGATCTAGATTTCTTAGTCAATTTGTTGCCTCTCCAAACTCTAAGAACTCTAACTCTGGACGTATACCACCTATTGTTTGAGATTATAGCCATCTAAGGGTTTAATCAGAATAGATAAGAAACTTTAGAAGCCATAACCATTCCTCTTAAAGTAGGCGAGTTGATGATAGATGCTAAGTTCTATATGATCAATACTAATGCGTCATACAAAGCATTACTAAGGAGACCATGAATACATGAAAATAAAGTGGTGCTACTAACCCTACATCAATGCTTCAAGTACTTCGAGGATGGTGAAAAACACTAAATTGATAGAGATGTACATTCTTTTGATGTCCTTGAGGTGTATTATGATGATGCAAAATACTATCAGAGATCCCATGCTGATAGAATGTATGTTTCAATTAGTCAAGTAAAGTAGAATATTGCTAATATGATCTTCACTCCTTATATGGGAAGTGATATTGACTCAGCCTCTTTAGATGAAAAAACCCCAAAATTTGTCTAAGTGGCAACACTTCTGAGAAAGATGACAACAGAAGTCAAACAAAAATACTCTCTTTATTTCTAAAGTCCTAGAAGGCTTATTTAAATCATTAGATAAGCTGAGTATCAATGTCATAGAAGAATTAATGACTTTCTATATTTCTCTATAACATAAAGGAGAAAAGGATATATTATTTTATAAGGCAATCTCTTATATCCCAAGCATATATGAAATCCTAGAATTGAGGATCTAGTAAATGATGGTGACCATCAGTCAATAGTCATGCCCAAATATTTTTCAGATGATTTTCTAAAATAATCAAAAAATTTAACTGTGGACATCCGCAAACAAAGAGAGAGAGCTATTTTTCAAGAATCTATGGGATTCACCCAAGGGCATGCTTACATTCCAAGAGAAAACAAAAATGCCAAAGGATTAAGGTGTATCACTCCAAACGTCCAAATATGCATCATGGTCACTATTGGGCCTCTATCCAATTTTCAAGATGTTCAAATAATATTAGCATCCTGTAACACAAACATTAAGGTAGCCACAACTTTTCAAACATCACAAGAAGGTGATGTCCTCGTCAAAACTTCATTAAGACTACAGAAAAGAGGACATGATGTAACCAAAACACTCTTAGATGAACCTTTACCAAATCTCACTCAATATAAGGAATCACTTAGTAAGGAAATGATCATTAAACTAAAAGAAACTCCATTAGAGGTCAAATCTCACTCGATAAATTGATTAAAATATAAATTCTATGAGATGCGCTTTCAAGGTATCATCAGAAAAGTTCCTTGGATTCATTGTCAGATATTGAGTGATTGAAATCGATCCATATAAGATCAAAGCTATCTTGAATATGTCATCGCCCTGCAACTTAAAACAATTTAGGTCGTTCCAAGACCAACTTGCATACATAAAGAGATTCATCTCAAATCTCACTAAAAAATGTAAGCCTTTCTCCATATTGATGAAGAAGGATACCTTATTTGTTTAGTATCAAGAATACCAATAAGCATTTGAAGAAATCAAATAATATTTCTTAAAACCATAAGTCTTGATAGCACCTGTGCATAGTAAACATTTGATCCTCTACACAGCTACAATGAAAGGGTCTCTTGGGATACTTCTCGCCCAAAATAATGAAAAGGATAAAGAAAACACTTTATTATCTGAGTAAAATGCTAATGGGCTAGAAAATAACTATTCTCCAATCGAAAAGTATTGTTTTAATGCTCATATTTATAGTTAAGAAGTTGAGATATTATTTTCTTTCTTATCAAGTTATTTTAATATTAAATATTAATTTGTAAAGTACTTGATGACTAGATTTGTAATCACTGAAAGACTGGCAAAGTATACTTTAATCCTTCTGAAATTGATATCAAGTTCACTCCCTATAATGTGGTTAAAAGGCAAGCCCTCGTTGACTTTCTCACAACTCACCCTCTGCTAGACGATTCTCCACTAAGTTGTCAGTTTCCTGATGAAAAGATCCTTCTTGTCGAAGAAGAGGAGCCTTACTGGAAGCTATGTTTTGATGAAGTATCATCCATTAGACCAGGAATCAGACCAAAGCTTTCACAACTCAAAGCAGACATCAGACTTATCTTTCTCACTCTGAATGGGAGCATCTTATGATATTATTATTTTTCTTTCAAAATAATGCACAAATAATGAAGTTGAATACAAGCCTCTAATTGTAAGGCCAGAAATGATCCTCAACATGAAAAAATTGCACTTCTATTTTTGGAGACTCATAATAGATCATTAGCCAAGTGTAAGGCGAATATAAAGTTTACAAACCTAAGCTCTTGAAATATCACAAAAATGCTCAGAAACTCATGAGACAAATCCCACATGTCGAAATAACTCAGATTCCCCGCTTTATCAACGAGGAAGCTGATTCCCTAGCCAAGCTAGTCAAAGCACTAGACGACCTTGACCCAAGGGAAAAATCTGATCATAGTATATAGCAGATCAGTGATATGCTTGATTTTCAACATCAAACATAAGAAGATTGAATCTAAACTGATAGAAGAGAACATATATTAGAAAATACCATTCACCAACTAGCTTAAAAAAGAAAAAAATCCCAGAGGATAGATTAATACGTACACAACTCAAAAGAAGTCATGTATAAGGTGTTTTCTGGGATTTATGGGACTCATCAATAGGGCCCAAAAATAATAATAATAATTAAATGTATGTGCTACTACTGGCCCATGATGATGAGAGATTGCATTGAATATACAAAAAAGTGTAACCTATGCTAAGTTTATGATGACTTCATTTATCAACTATATCCAACAGTATTCTCATAATCATTTGAAGTATAGGAAATAGATATCATCGGCCTAATCGAGCCAACTCCTTCCAATGGTTACCACTTCATATTAGCAGCGATCAACTATTTCTCTCAATAGGCCGAGATGATTCCATTGAAAGAGATAAAAGTGAGTATCATTATCTATTTCTTTTGAGAAAGCATCACGTGCTAATTCAACATCACTCAAAAGATCATTTTTAACAATGGATCGTCCTTCAGAAGTTTCAAAGTAGGATGATTTGGGCATCATCATAAGATAGATCGGAAATATTCATCAATTTACAATGTAAGGGAAAATGACCTTATTGAGGCAATCAACAAGACTTTCTGCAAGATATTGAAGAAAATCATCACCAGAAATGAGAGATTTGCACCAAAAACTTCTAAAAGCATTATGGGCTTATTGCATCACATATCGAACCACTACTTAATAAATGTCATATGCATTGGTATTTGAGAATGAAGCAATCCTATCATTGGAGGTGCAAATTATCTCTCTAAAAATTACCTTACAAGAAGAAATCACAAAATAAAATAATATTTATCTTTGTTTTAATCAACTAGATTCCTTGAATGAAATAAGACTCACAGCTCAATAGAACCTAAAAATGTATTATGTACAAATGTCGAGGGTCTACAATAAGATAACCCAACTTAAATCCTTCCAAAAGAGAGAAATAGTCTTAGTCTTGAGAAGACCCACAATTTCAAGTCAAAATAAGAAAGTCAAGTTCAAGCTTAATTAGAAAGGTTTTTATATCATTAAAAATATATTTGAAGGAGAATGCTATCAACTAATTAATAATAAAAAGAAAAGACTTATGCTACGAATCAATGTCTGATTCCTCAAAAGATACTATGTCTAAGCCCTAGAGGTAACAACAATAAAAAATGTCTATATTTTTTCTATGATGAAATATCCAACTTCCTCAAAAAAAGAATATCCGATTAAATATGCACTCTATGTTTCTCGAAATAAAATATGAACACAAAATCTTGTCCATTTTATACCACACTCAAGTTCACTTCTTATGACAAATTAAATTCACTTCTCATGGCAGATTAAGTTCACTTTTTGCGACAAATCAGATTCACTTCTTATGGCAAATCAACCCCATTCTGGGTGATAACTTAAATCTGCTCATTACAACAAATCAAATTCACTCATTGTGACCATTAAAGTTTACTAATTATGATAAATCAAATCCACTCATTATGACAAGTTTAGTAACTCAAGCTCACTCCTTATGGCAAATCAAATTCACTTTTTATGACAAATTAAGTCTATTCCTTATGACAAATAAGGTTCACTCTACATATGGCCAACTCTTATTGATTGCAAAGAGTAAGCACCTAAGAGATTTGTTCACATCCACTCCTCTCATTAAGAAACCTCACAAATTGGATATGAAGAGAGCATTTGTTTAAGTCAATTTTATCTAAGACTATATTTAATTGAAATTTAGCTATGACATGAACTTGAATACTACTATATTATAGCCCAGATATAAGTCTCAATTAGACCTACATTATGATCAAAATTGATCAAAAATTAAGTTCAATTTAAACTCAAATTACTAGAAAATTTAGACACAAACTAAAATAAGCTAAGTGTGTTAAATATTTGGACCTAAATTGAGCCTAAAATTTATCAAGGACTTGGACCAAAATAAAAATATAAAATCTTTGTAAAAAAGTTGTTGGACTAAATATATTTCACAAATGGGTCCCTTATAGGGCTTTTCTTACAAATAAATCTCTGAGATGAAAATTTTGTGAAAAAGTCCTTCAATGTTCCAAAATTTTAAATCAATCCCCACAAAATCTAAAATTTATGGATAAACCCCTCAAAATCATATATTTGCAAGTAAATCCCTAAAATGTCTCATTTTCGCAAATAAACTCCTCAAATATTTTTATTTACAAACAAGTCTAAATTTTATTCAAAAAATTTTAAAATTTTATAAATAGATCCTTTGTACAAAAAGACCCTTGAAAATCATAAAATTATGATTTAGTCCAAATTTTCAACAAAAAATTTGCAAGTATCTCTCCTCAAAATTCAACATCCAAGCATGATACAAATCATGAATCTTTTCATCAAGAAACAAATTTGAATTACTAGGATTACATGTTAATTACAAAATATGGGAATTTAATCCAATTAACAATCACAATTTAACAAGCCTCCAAAATGAAACTAAATAAGGATCCGATTGCAAATCTCCTAAAGGCCTATAGATTGATGATAACCTGCAAGCCAAAAAAAAAAAAGAACAAGGAATCAGAAAAGCCATCATCGAGGAATTCATCAAGGTCAAAGATTGAAAAGGTGAAAATTTTGGACTTAGCTCTGATCCTCTTCTTCTTCTCTTTGTCTACTCACATAGGAGTATTGAACTACTGCCCTCCTCTATCGATTGACCGCCAGCCTATGCTGATCACTTTCTACTCGTAAGCTCCATCACACCTACATCACCTAGAGCTCACTCGCATCATGTACCTCATTTGGCTCATGTCCTATCCTTCTTGATGCCGCCCACCATTGGTCCATGCCCCAGCCTGTGTGGAAAGCCGATACCACCATCCCTACGCGGTTGTCTGCTAGCCAAAGACTCACCATCTTTGGCCTACACTTCACCATGCATGCCCTCACATCTTGCTAGTCATCCTGCGCTCTACCTCCTCGCCAGAGCATTGCCACATGCCCAAGCCACCACTCCCGCTCCGACTGCGCCTCGAGCCGCCCCCTACCAAATCCACCCATCTAGTCCTACTAGCGTCGCAACCACCACCTCTATGCCCACCTACGCCACTATGTTGCTGCTCTAACCCTAGCTTGTGCCTATCGCATAGCCATCTTGCGCTGAAGCCACTACCCAAAGTGCCTCCATTTGCCAACCCACCATAACCATTCGGCAACTAGTTTCCTTGCTCTAGTTGTCTGCACCACAAGGGATTAGATCTGCCACTACCACCATTATGTAGATCTCATCGATGTCGGCCAAAACTCACCAATGCCGCGCGTTTATGGTTGGATTTGGCCAAGACCCAGCCAAATCTGACCTAGACCCGGCTAGATCTAGCTTCGTCATCTATCCACCACTAATCCACCCACTTTGCCTCACATCGAGAGGAGAGACTGGATCCGGTCAAGAAGAGTTCTAGGACTACACAACCCGATTGAAGAAAGGGGAAAGGAGCCCTTGCTTCAGTTGAAGAGAGAAGGAGGAAGCACGAGAGAAAGGAAGAAGAAAAAAAGGATTGTTGGTAAAAGAAAAAAAGAAAGATCCGGCCAGCAACAAAAAAAAAAGAGAGTTCTCTTCCTTCCTCAATTTTCGTGCTACCGACTTAGGGCTTGCTTGAAAGTTAGTTGTGGTCTAAGGCTAACCCGTAGGCTCGCTCAAAAATCAATTTTGAACAAAAGCTAGCCTATGAACTCGTCGAACATCTATTTCGACTAAGGCCAGCTTACGAGTTCATCGAACGTTTATTCGAATTAAGCTCAGCCCACAGGCTTACTAAACGTCTAATCCGGCTTAGTCTCGCTTGCAAGCTCGTCAAATGTATAATCAGATTAGGATCACCTTGTGAACTCGCTGAGTGTTTATTCAGCCTAAAGCAAGTCCATAAGCTCACCGAATGTCTATTTGGACTAAAGCTAACTTATAAGCTCATTGACTGTTTATTTGGACTAAGGCTAGCTTGTGAGCTTATCAAACATCTATTCAGAGTACACAAGCTCACCAAACACCTAATCGAACTAAGATCAGCTTGCGAGCTCTCAAATATTTAATTGAACTAAGGCCAACTTACAAGCTCGTCAAATATCTATTCGGACTAAAGTCAGCCTGCGAGCTTGTCAAACATCTAATTAATCTAAGTTTAGTTTGCGAGCTCGCCACTTCTAATTGGACTAAAGTCAACTTGTGAGTTTGCCAAGCATTTATTCGAACTAAGTTTAGCCTACGGGCTCGCCAAATGTCTATTTCGACTAAGGCAAGCTTCTGACCTCGTTGACTATCTATTTAGACTAAAGTCAAATTGTGAGCTTGTCAAAATCTATTTGAACTAAAACTAGCCTGCGGACTCGCCAAATATCTAATCGGACTAAACACAGCTTATGAGCTCGCAAAATATCTAATTGGACTAAGGTTAACTTGCAAATTTACCGAACATCAATTCAGACTAAGACCAGCTTGCGGGTTCGTCAATCGTCTAATCAGACTAAGGTCAGCTTGCAGGCTCACTGAACGTCTATTTGGAATAAAGCCAACCTGCAGTCTCGTTGAACATCTATTCGAATTAAGGCTAGCTTGCGAGCTTATCAAACATTTATTCAAACTAAAACGAACTTGTGAGTTCACCGAATGTATAATCAAACTTAGGTTAGGTTGTAAACTCGTTAAACATCTACTCGAACTAAACCCAACTTATGAGCTCACCGAACATCTGCTCAAACTAAGGCTAGCTTACAAGCTTGCTAAACATTTACTTGAACTAAAATCACCTTGCGAGCTTACCAAATGTCTACTCGAGCTAAGGTCAACTTGTGAGTTCACTGAATGCCTATTTGAATTAAGGTCAACTTGCGAACTCGCGAATATTTACTCGAACTAAAGTTAATTTGTGAACTCACCAAATGTATATTTAGACTAAGGTCAGTTTGTGAGCTCGTCGATCATCCATTGGAATAAAAGCTAATCTAGGGCTTACCAAATATCTACTCGGACTAAGATCAACTTGCTGACGTGCCCAAAATTATCATGATAGTTTGAGGACTCTCAAACCAAATAGATTAACATGAATCAATTACATCAAGGTGATTTAATTAGATTAAACTCAAGTAGACTCAGTTAGAACAAATGAACAAAAATAAATTAATTCAAACGAACCACCAAATGGACTCGAATTAATCAAATAGATAGATTAAAACTAAAATTAAACTAAATTGAAATCCAAATTGAGTTAATCGAAATCAAATCAATTCAGACCCAATCCTAATCGATTCTAATCTGGTCAATTCAAAACTAAAACAAGTTCAAATTAAATCCTATTTAGATCAAATTGAGTTTGAATCATATTTTAATTAGGTTAAATCAAGTTCAAAATAAAAGCTAATTGAATTAAATCGAATCCAAAATCAAACCAAAATCAGTCCGAACCTGAACTAAAATCGATCTAAACCTAAATCGACTTAAACTTGAACCAAAGTATATTAAAACACAAACTCAAATCCAATAAGAGACCAATATGAGTTAAATCCAAATCCATTAACGGATTACGACAAGATCTAATAAGAACCCATCGAGGGCTGGATCTAACATTAACTGAGAGTCCAATAAAAACTCGTTTAGGGTCAAATCCAAGATCCATTAAAGGCCTAATAAGAACCCACCAAGAGTTGGGATCTGAGATTCACTAAGGATCTATTAATAAACTGATAAGATCCAAAATAAGACTGAACTCAGCCTAAACCAAATAAAAGCAATCTTGAGTTAAAATCGAGCTCTGAATATTGAACTAAATTCAAAATCAAACTTGGTCGAAATCAGTATTGTCCTAATTAGAGTCCATGGTCGGTATTTGATAAATATTCTTCTGAAAATTAATGTCAAGCTTGGTGGATTAAATTCATCATTGCAAATTGAACATTCACCACTGTTGGCTTTATGGTGTCTCGAATCCGGATTTTCCAGATAGTCTTAATTATATTAATGGGCCTAATCCTTATCTAGATTTATCTTCTAGAAGTCTTAAATTAGTAGAAGTCTTATTTGAGTCAGTCTTCTATTTTGACTCAAACATCATTAGGCCACATCTATAAATACACCATTGATGTAAGGGTCTCAAGATATAGAAAAAAGAGAGGGAGAGTTGGTGATATTGGAGTTTCGTCTCCGTCGTTGTAATCTTCTCTTTTCTCTTCCTCATTAATACAATATTCTCTGGATCGTCTTCCCACATATATCTCTTGTGTGCTATCTTTTCCTCTTTTCTGTTCTTCCTCTATATTGTGAATTGTGGTGGACATCGATATTTTCCGCAACAAGTGGCATCAGAGCTTGGTTCAATATGTCTACTACGAAGTTCGATATAGAGAAATTCAATGGAAAGCAAGGATTTCCTATTTGGCAAGCAAGAGTTCGTGCAATTCTTACTCAACAAGGGTTGAGACACACATTGGAGGACGTCAAGCCTGAAGATGTCACCGAAAGTGTCTGGGAAAACCAAAAGGCCAGCGCACATAGCACAATCATCCTCAGTCTTACCGATGAGGTACTCTATCCGTTTCTTGATGAAACATCACCTTCAGAGTTATGGAAAAAGCTGGAGAAACAGTATATGAGTAAGTCTATCTCAAATCGAGTTTATTTAAAGCAGAAGCTTTTCAATTTTCGAATGACAGAAGGTACGAATATAGTTGATCATCTTAATGCTTTCAATAAACTTGTCTCTCAATTGTTAAGCATTGATGTTAAAATTGAAGATGAAGACAAGGCAATTATTTTATTATCGTCCTTACCTCCTTCTCTTGAGAATCTTAAAACTACTCTCATGTATGGAAAGGATTTGAAATTTGACGATATTTCTGCTGCCCTTCTATCTAATGAATATTTGAAAAAGATTGGAGGGGATGTGTCACACTCAGAAGCATTAATTGTCAGAGGTCGTACCAAAGAAAGATCAAGAACAGGTCGTTCTAGATCCAAATCCAAAGAAATAAACTGCAGATATTGTAAGAAGATGGGACATGCAATTAAAGATTGTTGGAAGCTCAAAGCAAAGAAAGAAAGAGAATCTCAATCTAAAGAGCAAGCCAAAGAACAAGTTTCAGTTGTTGAAGAGAGTTCTGATGATAATTTGGGTAACGTTCTCTCTATTAGTTCTAATTTTGATCGTTAGCATGATATTTGGATTCTTGATTCTGGTTGTTCTTATCACATGTGTCCTAATAAGGATTGGTTTGAAAACTACACGCCTTATGATGGTGGTTTAGTTTTGATGGGTAATAATAATCCATGCAAAACTGTTGGAATTGGAACAATCAAAATTAAGATGTTTGATAATATTATTAGAACTCTTACTGATGTCAGACATGTTCCTGATTTGAAAAAGAATTTGATCTCTTTGGGTGCTATGGATTCTGCTGGTTATAAGTATTCTGCTGAAGGTGGAGTTCTTAAGGTTGCTAAAGGCTCATTGATAGTAATGAAGGGCCTAAAGCATGGAAATTTATATGAGTTAGTAGGAAAAACCGTTGCAGGTGGAGCAGCAATTTCTCAGTCTTCTTCTTCTTCTGATATGACTCAATTATGGCATATGCGTCTCGGTCATATGAGTGAGCAAGGTTTAAATGAGCTCAACAAAAGAAAATTACTGAAAGGTCTCAACTCATGCAAATTGGATTTCTGCGAGCATTGTCTCTATGGTAAACAGTCCAAGGTAAAGTTTAACACTGGTATTCATTGCACTAAAGGCTTAATTGATTATATTCATTCTGATGTGTGGTGCTCTCCTATTCCATCAAAATCTGGTGCTCGTTATTTTGTCAGTTTTATTGATGATTTTTCCAGAAAAGTGTGGATTTATTTTTTGCATCACAAAGCCGAGGTGTTTTCTGTTTTCAAACGGTGGAAAACTTCAGTTGAAAAAAGGACTGGCAGAAAAATCAAATATCTCAGAAGTGATAATGGCGGAGAGTACAAATCAACAGAGTTTCTCAAATTCTGTGAAGATGAAGGCATCAAGCGTCACTTTACCATCCCAGGAAAACCTCAACAAAACGGTGTGGCTGAAAGGATGAACAGAACCTTGTTGGAGAAAGCACGTAGTATGCTCAGTACAGCTAATCTTGATAAAGATTTTTGGGCAGAAGCAGTCAATACAGCATGCTTCATTGTGAATCGCTCTCCTCAAACAGCCATTAATTGCAAGACTCCTGAAGAGGTATGGACTGGTCAACCTGCAAATTATTCTTCTTTAAAGATTTTTGGTTGCTCTGCTTATGTGCATGTTGTCAAGGATAAGTTAGATGCACGTTCCAAAAAGTGTATTTTCCTGGGTTATGCCAAAGGCGTCAAAGGCTATCGTTTGTGGGATCCTACTATTTCAAATGTAATTATTGAGAGAGACATAGTATTTGATGAAAGTGGTATGCTAAAATCTCTCAAGAAAGATCCCAATGATATAATGCAAGTGGAGGTGGAGCATGTAATTCCTTCAGAAGAAGATATTCAGGGTATGCCCAACTCTCAAGAAAATCTTAAGAATCAAATTTCTGAAAAGACTCCACTTCGAAGATCTCAAAGAAAAATAAAGTCACCTGAAAGGTATGGTTTTGAAGATATGGTAGCTTTTGCTTTAGTTACTGACAATGGTGATCCTTCTTCTTATAAAGAAGCAGTACAGGATAAGAATTCTTCTCAGTGGCAAGCTGCTATGAATGAAGAGATTGACTCTCTTCAAAAGAACCATACTTGGGATCTGATGAAATTACCAAAAGGTAAAAGAGCAATTGGTTGCAAGTGGGTATTTCGAAAGAAAGAGGATTTCTCTGAGATAGATGGTGTTAAATTCAAGGCCCGTTTAGTTGCAAAAGGGTATTCACAAAAGGAGGGTATTGACTTTAATGAAATTTTCTCTCCTGTGGTTAAACACACATCTATTCGTTTTCTACTTGCTTTAGTTGCTTTTCATAATCTTGAGTTAGAACAGCTTGATGTCAAAACTGCCTTTCTGCATGGAGAATTAGAAGAACAAATTTTTATGCAACAGCCTGAAGGGTTCATCCAAGAAGGCAAAGAAAATTTTGTTTGCAAGTTGAACAAATCACTTTATGGTTTGAAACAGTCTCCAAGGCAATGGTATAAAAGGTTTGACAGTTTATGCTGGGTCAAGATTTCATCCACTGCAAACATGATTGCTGTGTTTATTTTAAGATGCATGCCAATAACTCATTTATTATATTGCTTCTTTATGTTGATGATATGCTTATCGCTACTCAAGACATATCTCTACTGAATGATTTAAAGTTTAAAATGAAAAAGAAATTTGAGATGAAAGATTTAGGTGCTGCAAGGAAGATTCTCGGTATGGAGATTGATCGAGATCGAAAGCATGGAAAATTATGGCTTAAACAGAGCAAATATCTCGAGAAGATTATTTCTCGTTTTCACATGCAGAATTCAAAATCCGTCAGTACTCCTTTGGCATCTCACTTCAAGCTTTCAGCTCAACAATGTCCTTCTACAGATGAAGAGCATGCATACATGGAGAACATCCCATTTTCAAGTGCTGTTGGAAGTCTAATGTATGCTATGGTATGCACAAGACCTGATATTGCACAAGCAGTCAGCGTTGTTAGTCGTTACATGGCAAATCCAGGAAAAGAGCATTGGCAGGCCATGAAATGGCTATTAAGATATATTAAAGGTACTCTTAATATTAGTTTATGTTTCGACAGGAATACAGTGCAAGAGGCCAAAATTATTGGCTATGTCGATTCAGACTATGCTGGAGACCTTGATCGACGCCGATCCCTCACTGGTTATCTTTTTACTCTTTGTGGAGGACCTATTAGTTGGAGGTGTACCTTACAGTCAACTGTAGCATTATCTACAACAGAGTCTGAGTATATGGCAGCTACAGAAGCCGTCAAAGAAGCCCTATGGCTAAAAGGTTTGGCAAGTGAAATTGGTTTTTCTCAACATGTTCTTCCTATTTTTTGCGACAGTCAGAGCGCCATACACCTTGCGAAGAACCAAATGTATCATGCCAGATCAAAGCATATAGATGTCCGATTTCATTTTATTCGGGATATTATTGAAGACGGCGAGATTTCTTTACAAAAGATTCATACTTCAAGAAATCCTGCAGATATGTTTACGAAGGTGATTCCGATTGATAAGTTCAACCTCTGTTTGGACTTGATCAATATTCAAGGTCGTTGATCCTATCCCAGGAGGTAATGGTAAAGACATCTATTGAAGATTCAAATTCAGAGAATAAGATGATTCGAGCCAAGGTGGAGATTGTTGGCTTTATGGTGTCTCGAATCCGGATTTTTCGGATAGTCTTAATTATATTAATGGGCCTAATCCTTATCTAGATTTATCTTCTAGAAGTAAATTAGTAGAAGTCTTATTTGAGTCAGTCTTCTATTTTGACTCAAACATCATTAGGCCACATCTATAAATACACCATTGATGTAAGGGGCTCAAGATATAGAAAATAGAGAGTGAGAGTTGGTGATATTGGAGTTTCGTCTCCGTCGTTGTAATCTTCTCTTTTCTCTTCCTCATCAATACAATATTCTCTGGATCGTCTTCCCACATATATCTCTTGTGTGCTATCTTTTCCTCTTTTCTGTTCTTCCTCTATATTGTGAATTGTGGTGGACATCGATATTTTTCGCAACACTTTGTTCATAGCCTTGGAGTATTATTGAAAGTTTAGTACATCAAGTGGGACTTAGTTTGACCGTAATTAGTTCCATCAGGATTAACATGGTATGAGTTTGAGCTCAATTTCATTTAGCTTGAGTCGAGTTTGACCTTGTGTTGGACCTTTATAGAGTCTAGGTCTGCTAGACTTTGGCTCAAGTTCAACTCAATTTAATTTAACTTGGTTTTAGTTCAGGCTCAGCCCAGCTTAGTTATGGTTTGACATGGAGTTTAGCCTTTTTAGTTTGGATTTGACTTTACCCAATTAGGGTTTGACTTGAGCTTAGTTTCATCTAGATTGGATTTGATTTGAACTCAACTTGATTTTAGACTAACCCATCTTAAGCCTGATTAGGGTTAAGTCTAAGTTTATTTGGTTTAGGTTAACTCAATTTGAATTTTAGTCCATTTGTTTGATCAATTTAGGGCTATTTGTGTCAACTTGCCTTTGTCAATATATTTTGGTTAAGCTCAATTTCAATATGATTGTGCTACGTTATGTCAATTAACTTGATTTGTAGGTCCTTGGCTATTTATAATAATTTTAAGTAGACTCATGGCCCAACCTTAAAAGTGCAAACTTGAGGGTTGGCTTAGTTCATGAGCTTGAAAGCTGGATTAGAGGTGCAAGCCCAAAGGCTGACTAGGTGTGAATCTGAAGACTGGCATAGATGCAAACTCAAAGGTTGGCTGAATGTGAGCCTAAGGGCTAGCTTGAGTGTGAGCTCGAAGGTTGGCTAAGTGGGAGTATGAAGATTGGCTTGGATGTGAGCCCAAAGGCTAGCTTAGGTACAAGCCTGAAGGCTAGCTTAGATACAAGCATGAAGGCTGCTAAGTCAAGGCTAAAGGATGACTTGGATGTTAGCCTAAAGGCTAGCTGAGTACCAACCTAAAGACTGGCTGAGTGTAAGCTAGAAGACTGGCTTGGATGTGAGTCCATAGGCTGGCTTGAGTGCAAGTTTGAAGACTGGTTGAATATGACCCTGAAGTTTGGCTTAGATGTGAGCCTGATCGCTAGCTAAGTGTGAGCCCGAAGGCTGGCTGAGTGCAAACCCAAAGGCTAGCTGAGTCCAAGTTCGAAGGCTAGCTAAGTGCAAGCCAGAAGGTTGGCTTAGGTGCAAACCAAAGGCTAGCTTGGATGTGAGCCCGAAGGCTAGTTAAGTACGAGCCCAATGGTTAGCTAAGTATGAGTTCAAAGGCTAGCTAGTGTGAGCTCGAATGCTGGCTTGGATGTAAGCTCGAAGGCTAGCTGAGTGCAAGCCTAAAAGCTAGATAACGGCAAGACTAAAGGTTGCCTAAGTGCGAGCTCGAGGGCTAGCTTGGATGCAAGTTTGAAGGCTAGTTGAGTGAGAGCCTATAGGCTTGTAAAGTGCAAACCTAAAGGCAAGCTTGGATGTGAGCCCAAAGGCTAGATGGGGTGTAAGCCTAAAGGTTGGCTAAGTGTGAGCTCGAGGGCTAGCTATTGTGTGACCCCGAAGGCTAGCTTGAAAACGATCCCGAAGGCTGACTAAGTGCAAGCTCGACAGCTAGCTTAGATGTGAGTCTAAAGGCAAGCTAAATGCGAGCCTGAAGGCTAGCTTGGATGCAAGCCTAATGGCTGGCTTGGATGTGAGGCCGAAGGCTGGTTGAGTGAGAGCTTGTAGGATGGCTAAGTGTGAGCCCAAAGTCTAGCTTCGATGCAAGCCTAGAGGCTGGCTTGGGTGCGAGCATGAAAGCTAGTTGAATGCAAGCCCGAAGGCTAGTTAAGTGTAAGCTCAAAGGCTAACTAAGTGCAAGCCCGAAGGATAGCTTGGATGTGATCTTGAAGGCTAGCTAAATGTGACCCACAAACTAGCTTGGATGTGAGCCCAATGACTAACTACGTGCAAGCTCGATGGTTGGTTGAGTGTGCTCCTGAAGGCTAGCTAAGTGCAAGCCCAAATATTGGCATGGATGCAAGCCCAAAGATTGGCTAGGTTATTGGCCCGAAGGCTAGCTGAGTGTGAGCCTGACGATTGGCTAAGTGTGAGCCTGAAGGCTGGCTTATATGAGAACCTGAGCGCTGGCTAAGTGTGAGCTCGATAGCTAGTTGAGTGTGAGCCCAAATATTGGTTTATCTATGAGCTCAAGTGTTGGTTGAATGCTAGCCTGAAGGTTGACTTGGATGCAAGCCCAAAAGTTGTCTAGGGTGCATTTCCAAAGATTGGTTGAGTGTGAGCCCAACGGCTGGCTAAGTATAAGCCCAAAGGCTAGATTAGATGCAAGCTTGAAGGCTAGTTAAATGCGAGCTTGAAGGCTAGCTTAGATGTGAGCTCGAGGGTTGGCTGAGGTGTGTGCCTAAAGGCTAGCTGAGGTAGGAGCTAGATGGCTAGCTAAGTGCGAGATCAAAGGTTGGCTAAGTGAAAGCCTAAAGGCTAGCTTGGATGTGAGCCCAACGGCTAGCTTAGATGCAAGCCTAAAGGTTGGCTTAGATGTGAGCTTAAAGATTGGTTGATTGTGAGTCCGTAGGCTGGCTGAGTATGAGCCTGAAGACCAGCTTAGATGCGAGCTCAAATATTGATTACGTGTGAGCCTAAAGGCTAGCTGATGCATAAGCCTGAAGGTTGACTGAGTGCAAGTCCGAAGGTTGGCTTAGATGCAAACTCGAAGGCTAGCTTAGTGAGAGTCTGAAGGCTAGCTGAGGTGCAATCAAAAAGGCTGGCAGAGTGAGTGCCCAAAGGCTGGTTAAGTGTAAGCCAAAAGTCTAGCTAAGTACAAGTTTGAAAGCTGGGTTTGTGTAATGAGGTTTCACCATCTTTGAGGGACTATGAGTGGTCATAGCAGTGTTAAGAATTCACCATGTTTGAGGGGCCAAATGTGACCATAATGGTGTCAAGAGTTTGCCATCTTCGAGGGGCCATAGGTGGTTGTAGTTTTGGTAGTGTTTCATTGTCGCACCAAAGATCATCAGTGGCTACAATAGTATCAAAATTTCTATCAAAACTCGAGATGAGAGAAGTTTTTTCTCTTTTTTTTTTTTTGAACAAACTCTTCTTTTTTTGTCTATTTTTGCCAAATTTTCTCTTTTTTGTGTACACAACAATTTTTTTTAAATTTTTTTCTTTCTCCTCTATTTCTTCTTCTTCCTCACCCAAAACCATTCTCCCCTATTCTTCTTCATGATTGGGCCATGATGGCCTGATCTCCTCTTCGGCCGGATCTAGCAAAAAATGACCGAATCCAACTTGGCTTTCCAACTGCAAGGTGGGGGGCAACCTTGCCCCCATCTCACAGCCAAATCTAGCTAGATCTAGCCTGATCTAACCTACAATGGCAACCAGCCGCTGCACAATGTGGGCATAGGCGATGGTCATGGTGGCTTGGTGGTGGTAAAAAGGAGGCCAGAGGCAGAGGAGATGGACCAAATCTTGATTGTAGTGGCTTGTTGCGGGTAGAGCAATGGCATGACTCAAACAAGGAGATGGTGGGCTTAGGCAAGGAGAGAGTGGGCAAAGCGAGCTTCTTTGATAGCGGAGGTGGCAATCAGCGCACGAGGTAGAGCTTGGTAAGGAAAGCTGGGCTAGCGACAAGGGTCGAGCAAGCTAGGGATAGTGTGAGCTAGAGGCATGGGTTGAGCGGGCTGGGGCCGACGGGCAACTGCGATCAGCAAGGACAAGGGCAGCAGCAATAGCAGGTAGCTTGGGACCCTACAGAGATGGAAGAATAGTATAACAGAAGGAGAAGAGAAGAATAAGGGAGGGAAGGAGAGGTAAAGAATGACCTTGCTTTCTCCTCTATTTGTTTTCTTGCTATCTCCTATTCGTCTCCAAGTTTTGATTGTGTAGGTTTTTGATCATTTTTATAAGCTTTCAAGAGGATTTTGAAACCAAATTGAGAATATTTCAAACAAAATTAAGGAGATTTGGAAAAATATTCTTGATTGGACTAAAATGTAATTTCATAAGTTCCAGGAGTCTTTAGACAAAAAGGACATATTTTTAAATATTTTAAAATTTTCAGGATTCTTTTTTGAATAAAATTTGGACTTGTTTGTAAATAAAATTTTCAAGTGACTTATTTATAAATTTTTAGAAAAATTAGACCAAAATGTGATTTTACAATTCTTGGGAGCTTTTTTTAGAAAGGACATATTTGTAAAAATCCTAAAACTTTCAGGCTTCTTTTTAAATAAAATTTGGGCTTATTTACAAATAAAAAATTTTAGGGATTTATTTACAAATTTTCTGAAAATATTAGATCAAAATATAATTTTCTAAATTTTGAGGGTTTTTTAGTAAAAGGAAATAATTGTAAAATTCTGAAACCCCCAAAATTCTTTTTGAATAAAATTTGAAGTTGTTTGTAAATAAAAATTTTCGAAGAGGTTATTTGCACATTCTACTTTAGTCCAAATCTTATTTTAGCCTTTAATCTAAATTTAGGCCCAAATCTAATGTCGAAATTTGGCTTATCATGAGTCCAACTCAAATTCGGAGTAGAGCTCTAAAGCCTACAAAAAGAATCACCTCCCCATCATGTGGTCCATCGTGTTGAATAGGACTTGGCAAGGGTTCTTCCTCAAGTACAAAAGACATTTTGGTTGCGGCATGCCCCCTATCTTTAGGCTCTGGTAAAACTTTATTGAGGACTTCACCTTCTTGTAGTGTGTGAAAAACAATGGCTAGCTTGATGCATATAATTCATGTGTCAGAAGGCACTAAGGGTATTTGATCATCCTTGTTATCAAACACAGGTCCATTGATGACCATAAAGGATGTATTGATACTTGGAGTGATAAAGTCTAGTCCCTTGGTATTTTTATTTCCTCCTTCGAGAATATAAGCACACCTTTGAGTGGGTCCCATAGAAATTTGAAATATATATATATTTTTTTGTTTGTTGAAGTCTATAGCTAGATTTCTTGATTATCTGATGAAGATTGTCTAGAAAATTAGAAGATATTTAGTTATGACCACTGGCTAATAGTCACCATCATCTTCCAAATCATTAATTTTTAGGATTTCATACATGCTTGGGGTATAGGGAATTGCCTTGTAGAACAATATCTCCTTTTCTTCCTTATGTCATAGGGGAATATAAAAGGTTATTAATTCCTCCACAATATTGGTACTTAGCTCATCTAATGACTTAAGTAAGCTTGTTGGGAACTTTGTAACAAGGAGAGTACTTTTTTTTAGACCTCTATTATTAACTTTATTAGAAGAATAGTCACCTAGGTAGAATTATGTGGTTTTATCATATGAAGAATATGTGTCACACCCCAAATGGGAGGGCTGAAGATCATACTATTTGTTTTCTTCTTTACTTAATTGACAATGCAGACCCTTTACCAACATAGGATTTTTGATAATATTTTGCATCATCGTAATATACCTCGTGAACATCAAAATAATGTACATCCCCATCAATCTGATGTTCTTCATCATCCTTGAAGTATTTGAAGTATTGATGTAAGGTTGATCACATAACTTTATTTTTATGTTGCTATGGCCTCCCTAATAGTGGTTTGTATAGCACATTAGTCTTGATTACATAGAGTTTAGCATTAGTCATTAATTTGCCTATCTTAAGAGGTATGGTTATGGCTCCAAGAGCTTTTTAACTATTTTGATTAAACCCATGGATGATTATAATTTTTGACGATAAGTAGCACACATCAAAAGCCAGAGTCCATAAAGTAAGAGGGTCATCAAATTGACTAAAGTTATTGGGTTGATAACAACGTGATTGATTTTAATTCCATCACTATTCCTAGTGATGTATACCATCCCTAGTAGCAAATCATCATTTGTGAAAGTGATGGTGGAAGTTTGACAAACATATAATGACTCCATGTTTTCCTCGACAAAGTATGCCTAATAATCAGTTGGATTTTACAAGATATGCACCAACATATCCCTAAGATTTTGTGGCATCATTAGGGCATTAAACATACTTAGCATGGAAGAAATTTTCTTGAGGTTTAGCTTGTGAATGCTCTACATCCTCATGTATTTAAATTTTTTACCTTTGACCTTGTTCTTGGAGATATTCTTGTTTCTAAGAATTGGAAATTGCCTGGGGCATAATACTTTATTGCCCTTGTACTTGATTTTATTCCTTAGCTTCTAGCATCTTGGGACCAACTGGGCTCTTCTTTGAAGTCATTATTGATGCTAATTATATAACATAAGGCAGTAGATCCTTGCCCCTGGTTGCTAGTTTTCTAGATGCCTTTGAAGGATATGGCTCACCGATAATCATCCCACTTAGCATCAAAATTAGGCACATAGGATTTCCCAATCAAGATATCTTCAAAAACCATTTGGATAAACCTTTTACTTTATCGACGAGCATAACATTCTTTATGATTTTGTATTTGGGGCATTTCTTCTATGGATGTTTAGATTGTCTTAATATAGGAGTTGGACGGGCATTAGTGTTATCTTGGTCTATCCTTTCTTAAAATGTCTACTTCTTCTTTTGGCACTTAATCATTTCTCCCGAAGCAATTGTAGAGCTATTTTGACTCAGACACAAAGTCATGTCTGTTATTGATATCTTGTATATATAATTCTTTTGAAGTTGGTACCGGACATCCTTCCACAAGCTCTAAGACTAGAACTTCACCAAACATAATGAGTTGATTATTTTCCATTAGGTTATTTGATGGCAGTCAGGCTAGTTGATCATTAGTGTCTGTGGCACTTGTATGAGTTACCATGAGATAAGAAGCAACATATCCAAATGGTTGTCCTTAATAGTGTTTATCTTCTTCAATTCACTTTTGGGGTGGATGATCATCCTAATCTCCAAGAGGGTTAGTAAGTGATTTCTGCCATTTATGCAATGCCTTTTGTATTTCTTTGCCTTCTCTTCCATCTTTTCAATTTTCTCAGAAAGCATGGTAGTTACATTTGAGATACTTTCCATATGGACAGTCATAGCTTTCATGTGTTTGTTTATCACCAGCATTTTTACCCTAACATACTTCATATTAGTTAAAAATTGATCATTTATAGTGTCTAGCTATAGTTTAATTATGTCATAGTCATACTCATGAGTGAACCATTCCCTGACATAATCATCTTGGTAATAACCCACTAGAAGACTCGTATAAATCTTCATTTCATGAGTGATATGCTCAACTAGTTCATTTGGTTCTTCTCGCTTGGCACTTTGTTCTTTGTCATCATTAGAATGATGGATGCCTCTAATAATTGGCTTGGCTATGAACTTTTAGTAGCAATAACTGTAGCACAAGTTGCCACTGTGAGCTCATCTTCCTCGTTTGCAGTGTTAGACTCCTTGAGTAAAACTTTGAGTTCATCAAGAAGGAATTCCTTGAGAGTTACTTGATTTCATTCTTCTTAAATATATATTCTTCCAAGGCATCAATGCACTCTTGGATGACCAATTTCTTGGTTGTGTATCCTTCTAGTGGAACCAACTTCTTCTTCTTTTTATTCTTGTTCTTATTCTTTTTGATGTTTTGAGTACGTGGGGAAGCTTATTCTAATGAAGCTTGCCTTACTACCATCCTAGGGTATTTAGGATTCTTAGCCATCTTCGTTATCAGCTTCTTCAATTTTTTAGTGATGTAGATCACCCATAATTACTTTTGTTCAGGTGCACATTGTTCTTCCTCCCTGAGAAGGAGTCCAACAAGTGGTTTATATGCCTTGAACACAGCAGGCTAATTTTCAAAGCTTTAGCTTGCCCTCTCAATATTATTTTTTGATCCAATCTACAATCCTCAATGGTATAACCCAAGATTCCATGATAAATACAGTAATTTGGATTATCTTTTTTATTTTTTTCATTTGATCATTTATATTTTTAAAAGTGAAGGCCTAAGTTTAAGACATCTTTGAAGATTTTGCCTACTCTATCTCTCTCTCAAAAGAGTATTTCTTCCTAAGTCTTTATTGTAGACGATTGGATGGTTGTACTTCTCAATCTCCACAAAGAGTTGGTAATTTATAAGAAGTATTTCCACTCACGGTTTGCAGGTTTTTGTTGTTTTTTTTTTTTTGTGAATTCTGCCATCACATTTTTAGAAGGCTCCCCTTACTTTGCCTTATTTTATTCTAGTTTGAGGTTCTACAAACTAGCTAAGGTTGATGGGCTAATCCTCTCCAATTTTTTGGCCTATATAGTAAGGTCTTGGAAAGTATGAGTGGAAGAAGCACTTAAATAGGCACCATCCATTCTTTTCTTATATTACTAAGGACTACATTTATAGTCTCAAATTGGCTTATGGATTATTCACATTTCATGCTGAGATTTCTCCACTGCGCTTTGTAATTTGACACTAATTCATTATCATACTTTGGTGTTAAGATGAGATCTATAATGGTCACCTTGTCGTGAAATCCTTGAACCTAATCTAAAATACTTGTTTCATTTACAGCCAAGTTTGTATGGATTCTGACTACAAACTGGCATAGCATTCAAATGTTACTCCATTTAAGCTTGCTGAAAATTGATGAAGTAACAATGAGGGTTGTTGAATGAAAATCTCCACACAAAGTCACAAAGTGAGCTATGAATTGTTCAAGGTTACCAATGTTATTAAATTGTTTGAATTTGGGCATTGTATAGCCCTTGAGATATGGTACTTGGTTATGATGACTTAGGTATGACTTTTTTGTACCTTTTACCCTACCTATAATACTTCCTTATTTTAGTTGAGCTACCACCATTTGTTGTAGCTATTATTGTATGTATGCTAGTAGCTCCATGTTACTAGAAATCCCTGAGTTTGGTGACTGGATATCCCTTTCTAGTGGAGGAGGTGCTTGTGAGGGGCCTACATCTTCATGGATCTCATTCGTGGGAGGTGTGTTTTCTATTGCCTCTATAGCTTCTTAAGATGACTAGTGTAATCACTCCAACTTGTTGAGATTTTGTCACATTTATGTCATCATCTCCATTAACTCCATGGTTTTCTTCTGAGCTTCATCCTTCTCTTTCTCTCATTGTCTTAATTATTCTCAAAGTGCCTCTATAGTCATTTTACCACTAGACTTTCAGTTATAACTAAGGCTTTTGTCAGAACATGACTATTTATGTCCTGAGAATTAGGACTTGGTTTCATGTGTTTTGGATCCATGCTAATGTCTCCCATCAGTTGGGTTACCTCATTCAAGAGTCTACTCATAGAACGAATAGGAGCACCTTTCCTCTAGCATGGTAATAAGGATTGATTAACAAGGGTCTCTTCCTCCTAAACCACATTATTTGCAAGTTTCATTTTCATGACCTTCTTTTGGTGTTTGGCTAGGTAGAGACTGGGTTTGCAGTCTTTGCCAGAGTCATGATGGAAAATGACTTTGAGTGTGGATGGTTTTCCTATGTGGAATTTCATGCTTGATCATAGTCTCACGATGGTTCTTCTTTTTTTTGCTTGGTTATCCTTCTTTTGATGATTGGCTCAAGGTGAGACTGTGTTCCTTTTGATTTCTTTTTACCCTTCCTCACCAAGTCAACTAAAAACTTCAGTAACCTTCCCTTTGCTTGTGATTGTTAGGATAGGTTCTTCTTCATCCATACATATTTTTGGATTTGCTTTTGATTGCTCTTGCTTGGGAGTGTAGCAAAGGCAATCAAATACTAAGCTTAGCTTTATGCCTAATCTCTAAAAGGTAGGTGTCCTTGTTGGTTGAGGTATAACTTCTAATTCCATATCAAGTTGACCCTTCACCTTAAAAATGATGACATTGGGTCTCTTTCCTCTTGATGGGAGGTGACGGGTAGATTCATCTTGTGCGACTGCAATATTGGCTAGTGAGTTAGCAAGTGCACTTTTGAATTGGATGACTTTAGAGATGATTCCAAACTTGATTTGAGCCCCAGCTACTCCTGTGGTGATCATTAACTGAGGTACATGAACCAATGATTCTTCTCCTAAGACAATGGTGTAAGTTGGGGAGGATTTGTTCTTTGTTGGTACCATTAGATGCTTTCTTTTGTAAAGGGAACATAATTGATTAGTTTTCAATCATAGTTGTATCTTATCAGTGTCTTAGCATATTAACTAAGTTTCTATACTTGGAGATGAAGTCATATCGCACTGGGTGAACCATAATTTGTAGAGTCATGATCGACCACCCAAGATAGCTAAAGGATCCTTATAAAAGATCTTGAAATAACAAATAAAATTTGAGTAGGTTTGAGTGCACAATTAGATATTGTAGGAACATGACTTTCAATAGGTGTAAACTCCTGTCGTTGATTGTCTTGAAAACTATCAAAAACCTCCTAAACTGAGAAATGTAACTAATAAAATAAACATGAAGAAAGAAAGAACATGATTTGATTAATTTAAATAAAGTTACATGGTTTAAGCAAAGGTATGTCCTCACTTCATAATTTAAAGTATTTAGATTTATAACATAAGTGACATGAATTAAGGAAGGGATTGGGAAGGCTTGATACTCACCATTGCCCCACTCTCGTACACTTGATCAAGTACAATGTGATAGATGGCCTATTTGAAACTTGACTTAGATGGGATCCTTGGTTTGATCCTTAAATGATATCATAAGCTTGCATGATTTTAGGGTATGGCTAACTATCTTGGCTTATGTCAGTTAACCCTATTAGAGCTTGAAGCATTACAGATGCCTTTCGCTTGTTGTCAATTAACTTATTTTGATCTTTGATTTGAGAAAAATAGTTAGCGGTCTTGGCTTATGCTTACCATTCTTGATTTGATAATCGATGACTTTTGAGCTTGTTGTCAATTGAATTTGAGTGTCAATGTCAACTTTGTATTTGTGTCAGATAGCTTCTTTTGAATGCAATGTTTAGCTAACTGACTGAATAAGTTCAAGCTTGCTTTAGTTTGATTTGATTTGAGAGGATGATTAGTAGCTTTGGCTTATACTAATTATTCTCAATTTGAAAATAGATGGCCTTCTTTTTGGCTTGTTGTTGATTAAATTTAAAGTATCATTGATGACTTTATGCTTGTTGTTAGTAAACTTCCTCTGAACATGGTATTGGTTTACTTATTGACTGAGTTCTAGCCTACCTTAATCTGATTTGAAATGATTAGTTGCATTGGCTTATGTTGACTATTCTTGATTTGATAATCAATGATCTTTTTTGGTTCATTATCAATTGAATTTGAGGTGTTGTTAATAACTTTATGCTTTATTATTGACTAACACTACTTAATTTGAGTTTGATTTGATTTGGACTTGATTTTAGTTTGAGTTTGATTTGATTTAATTTGATATTTATACTTGATTCTGATTTGGGCCTGATTTGACTCAATTCGATGTTCAAACTTGGCTTCAATTTAAGCTTGATTCGATTGAATTTGATGTTTAGATTTGATTTTAGTTCAAGCATGATTTGATTTAATTAGGCTCAGGTCTGACCCTATATTGAATCCATTTTGGCTTTTGAATTTGACCAGTAATGGACCATGGACTTGATCCTTGTTGGATCTTGGAGTTGTTCCTAAATGGATCTTGGTTCAACCCTTACTGGTTCTTGTTGTATCCTCAATGGATCTTAGATTTTAACTCTTATTGGATTTTTGTTGAATCCTTAATAGATCTTGGATCTAACCCTTATTAGGTTCTTATTGGATCCTTAATGGATCATATATCAAACAATTAATGAGTTTGTATTGGATCCCTAATAAATCTTGGATCCAACCCTTAATGGGTTCTTATTGGATCCTTAATGAATTTTGGATCCATCCCTTATTGGGTTCTTATTGGATCTTTAATGGATCTTGAGTTTAATGCTTAATTGGTTCTTATTGGATCCTTAATAGATCTTGGATTCAACCTTTATTGGTTTCTTATTGGATCCTCAATAGATCTCAATTCCAACATTTAATGATAATAGATCCTTATGGATTTTTTATCCTACCCTTATTGGATTTTTATTAGATCCTCAGTGGTTTTATTTTTTGGATCCAATGCTTGTTAGGTTCTTATTGGATCCTTAATGAATCTTGGATCCAGCCCTTGTTGGATTCTTATTAGATCCGTAATGGATCTTGAATCCAACCCTTATTGAGTTCTTATTGGATCCTTATTAGATCTTGGATCTGACCCTTATTGGTTCTTATTGGATCCTAATTGGATCTTATATTCAACCCCTATTGGATTCTTTTCTGATCCTTATTAGATTGCTCTTGGATCTAACCTACTTATTGGACCCTTAACGGATCTTGGATCCAAGCCTTATTGGATTTTTATTGGATCCTTAACGAATCTTAGATCCAACCCTTATTAGATTTTTATTAGATCCTTAATGGATCTTGGATCCAACCCTTATTTGGTTGTTATTGAATCCTTAATGGATCTTGGATCTAACTCTTATTGAGTTCTTATTGGCTCCTTAATGGATTTGGATTCAATCCTTATTGGATCTTTATTGGATCTAATCCTTGTTGGGTTTGAATTCAATCCCTATTGGGTTTGGGTTAAACCCATATTAGACCCTTTTAGGTTTAGGTTAGACCCTTGTAGGTTTAGGTTTGACCCATGTTGGTTCATATTTGACCTAGTTTGTTTTAAGTTCAGGTTTGGACAAGATTTGATTTTGGTTCAGATTTAGACCTGATTTGGTTTTGGTTCTTGTTTGGACCTGATTTAGTTTTGGTTCAAATTTAGTTTAACCCGATTAGAGTTTGATTTGAACTTGGTTTAAACCAAGTAAGGTTTTGTTTGAACTTGGTTTAAATCGATTAGGGGTTGGTTCGAACTTGGGTTTAACTAGATCAGAGTTTGGTTTGAGCTCAGTTTAACCTAATTAGGATCTAGTCTATGATTATTTGATTTGGGTTGACCTGATATGAACTCAATTGGAGTTAGGTATGAACCAATTAGATCTAATCTAATTCAGATTGACCCAATTTATTTGATTAATTTATGTTCATTTGAGGTTCATTTGACTCAAGTCAATTTTAGCTTAATTAATTCTCTTGATTTGGCCAAATCGGCTTAATTTTAATCTAATTAATTATTTTAATCAATTTCATTTGATTGATTAGAGAGCTCTTGGTTATTCATTAATTGAATGACTTTTGGACAAGCTCACGGACTAGCCGAAAAGTCAATTTGACTTTTAGGCAAGCTTACAAGCTGGTCTTGAGTCAATTTGATTCTTAGGCAAGCTTGCAAGCT
Organism: Trichopus zeylanicus subsp. travancoricus; assembly: GCA_005019695.1. Lineage (NCBI taxonomy): Eukaryota > Viridiplantae > Streptophyta > Magnoliopsida > Dioscoreales > Dioscoreaceae > Trichopus > Trichopus zeylanicus. The sequence continues at coordinate 2,843,158 of RXID01022274.1, forward strand.
AGGATTGAGTTGATTTGACTTTCAGGCAAGTCTAAAAGCTAAGCTTAAATTGATTTGACTTTCAGGTGAGTCTGCAAGTTAGCTTTGAGTTTCCTTGACTTTTTGGTTGGCCCACAAGTTGACCTTGAGTTGATTTGACTTTTAGATGAGAAGATTTTTTTCTCTTTTAATTTTTTTCTCCTTTTTTTAGCAACCTTTTCCTTTCCCTAATTTTTTTGCAGCAGCCTTTTTTTTTCCATTTTTATATTTTTTTTCCCTCTTTCTCTTCATTTCTTTCCTCCCTCTTCATCTGAAACTAAGGTTGAGTCTTCCCCTATTTCTTCTTTTTCTTTGAGTTCATGGCCAAATTTGGCCTTCACTAGTGGCGGATGACAGCGAGGGCCCCCCACAATGGTGGGGAGCAAGGTTGCAAGGTGAGGCCAGAGCAACTAGAGGCTATGCAGGTAGCTCAAGCTGATTGTTGTGTGGCACAGCCATTCCGTGAAGGCCCAAAATGACAACCTTAGAGGGGCTGAATTAGGTTTTACAAGAATGATTAATATTTTTTCCAAAATTTGCACCCAATTCAATCCATAAGCAATCGCAATCGATCAAATATAATAGAGTGCATATAAAGTTGATGAGTAGAGATAGTGCAAACTGATATATATGGTTTGGAAACCAACCACGCCTACTTCATGGGCCTTGCCTCAATCCTAAGGACTTCAATCACTCCATAGTGATGTCACTTCTCGAGGTAAAACCAAGCCTTTACAAACCCTTACTCCAACAAAGCAAATGCCACCCTACACCAAAGTGCTCAACCTTCTCCTAATGACCTAGGAGAGTTACAAGGATATATATTAAAAAATAAGAAGAAAAATCTCACAACAATAGTCTCTCAAAGATTAAAATACAAGGGCAATGGGAATATGAAAGTTAAGCCTATTCAAGCCCTTGTTGAGGCTAGATATCTTGGGAAACTTGGATTTTACTCTAAAGGTATTGAAAGTTCATTCTTACATTGAGAAAAGAAGTCCCAAGCCAATATATAACCATTGAAGCAAAATTTATCGAGTGAAAATTATCCCTGGTTGTTTCTGCTAGGTTCAAGCATCTAAAACTAGAGTTCAATCATACAAACCACTCCAACAATTGAATAAGACTACCATTATGAGGTGATGTCACAAGTTTGGGTGTTTGAAAGACAGGTTCAAGTGTTGGACCCTCAACTTTAGATGTTAAGGATAGATAACTAAAGTTACAAATAATAGAGACTGAAATTCTCTCTTTGAGAACTTGGGCATATAAACTATAAGGTTTGGGTGTTCAAAGCTGTTAGTAAAACTTAGTAATTTTCTAAGAGGTTCAGGTGACTGAATATGATAGAAAACTTGCACTAGATTATATACAACTTTAGCCTCTTTGATACTAACTCAAAACTTATCTTGGATAAAAAGTACGCCATGTTGCCCTTTGTAGTCTTAATAATGAACAAACTTTGTATTTGATTATATATTGAGCATGTATAGCTAGTAGTCAAGCTAAGCTCGAAATGAAGATCAAGCTTGCTCGGAAGCTTCAAGTGTAGATAGACTTAAAGATAGCCTTGAAAATCAGGTGTGATGGTGGATCAACAGATAAGATTTGAAGATTTGGTGATGGTTTGACAAAAGCTCAAGAGCTCAAGTTGGTTCACTAGGTTCAGATTTTTTTTTTTCATTTAATTTGAGTCGAAGGTTTACATGTTTGAATTTTTAGTTTAGAGCATTGGTAAATGCTTAAACCAATCTTTGAATGCCTTCACCAATCTATTATTTATCCAAGATCAATTATGAGTTGATGTCAAATGACTGAAGTTGTAGTTCACCTATTAAGATTTTTTTCCAAACTTTGAATGCCCAAACTTCAGGGTTCAGATGTCCAGACACAATAGAAAAACTCTATAGATTACTGACAGCTTCAGACATTCGAACCTCAGGTTTGGACACCCAAAGTTCAAAAGTTATAACTTTTGGATTTTTCATGTTCAGAGTTTGGATGCTTGAGATTCAGCTCAGATGCCAAAACTTGGCCTGTTCGGGCACCTAAACCTAATTTGCAAAGTTCAAGCTCATGACAACGGTTATAACAACTAGTAATATTTGATGGTTGGAGTGGTTTGGATGACTAAATCCCATGGTCCGGATGGCCAGAGATTAGCTAATAGTGACTAGTTCTCTCCCTAATGAGTATTAAAGGTCTTGGGGCTTTACAAAAGTTGTTGCACATCTTAAGCAAACTTTGTCTGAGAACACAAGCTTCAACTAGCCCACTAGCCTCCAAGTTCTCTAAGCTTTGCTCTTCAAATTTTAAATCTTCAAAAGCCCTTGTACTCCTTTAGGAGGTCTTATAGTGAGTCTTGAGTGAAGTATTTTATCTTTTTGACAATTGTAAATACTCCTATCTTGTTAGGAGTGTGAGAAAATTAAGGCTTTAGATTTGAGCGGATATTCACTTTGTTGGATGCAAAGTTGCAAGGGAGTGGCTTCACCTATGAAGTAATGACTCTTGTGGTGAGTCCAAATCATCAAATCAAGGCAAGGGTCATGGAGTAAGTGTGATTGGTTCCTAAACGATGTAAAAAATCATGGTGTCTTTTTTATTCTTCTTATCTACTTTACAAGCATTCGTGGTTTGATTTCTTGCTTGTGGACATATTATTTTGAGTTGTCGATTGAATTGGTTTTAAATTCATCAAAAAGTTGAGAATTCTTGTAAAACCTAATTCACCCCCTCCTCTTAGGTTGCCTATTTGGCCCTTCAAACCGGTAAAGGCATTTATCAAACTAAGTTAAGGTATCAATCAAGAGCTTAAATAAATTAACTATTAAATTCTTGACTCAACATAAAATGAAAAATAAGGTTGAGTTTGGAGTTGATCTCACCTATTGATGCTTCTAACTTGATCTTTAAGCTTCATATTCAAATTTTCATCCTTTTTATCTTCAAGTTGTCATCTTTAGGCTTTAATCTTAAGACTCGATCTTTTATGAGATTGGATGATCATTGAAAATTTTGAAACTTATCACAACTTAAGAAACTTGTTAAATATTAGTTTGATCATCACCAAAATTCGAAAGTTAATAATCTATGTCTTTTTGATGATGACAAATTATGCATAAGGAAATCTAATAAGCATGCTAAAATATGGACCTATAGAAAAGTAATTAGATATGGTTTTTGCTATAAAAATCAACTAGCAATTGATTTAACAAGTTCAACGGCTATGCATATTGTTCTCCCTCTTTTGACATCATCAAAAGTATAATTCCCCCTAAATGAGTGCATTAAAAAGAACATGGAGTAAAAAGAAATAATAGCAAAGATTCAAATTTGTTTCTCTTAATATCATTCATCAAGTGATACGAAAACTTGAAGAATGAGAAAAATATTTCCTATCAACTAGCCTCATAACAATAGTTTATCAAAATCTAATGCAATTAAGATTTGAGGCAATAGAAGCTCCCCTATTTATAATACTAATAGCATTTGACTAAAATAATTTCAAGCACTATTAGTTATGCCCAAAATAATGCATATTCTCCATAAAGATTTTAAAATTTATAAATAAGAGCATTATATAAATAGAGAGCTAATAAGAGTAGAGGAGTTTAAGACTACCCTAAGTAATTATGTAACCTTTCAAGCATGTTAGGATGTCATCCATATGAATCTCTTCTTCATTTTCTATGAAATATAATATGACTATCTTTCCACATAAGATTAGTAATATATGAGCAAGTATGAACAACATGAGGAATTACAAGTGAGATCAATATTAAAAAATAAAAAATTATGAAAGTAATTAGAAGCACAATTGCCTTACTTAAACTAATATAAATAGAGGATGACATAAAACTTTTGAAAATAAGTGTCATCCCTAACTAATAAGAATAACTTAAATTAGGCATAATTTTGGAATCCAAACTTGTTTGGATTCCACAAAAATTAGAATCATGCTCTTAGGTATCCAAACTTTTTGGAAATTGACATTTCTTCCAATTGGGAAATAAGTAGAGATATGATCCTGTTGCCTTTCAGATTTTGATGATGATCAACTAGAGTTTAACAAGTCTGTCTCGTTATAATAAGCATTAAGATTATCAATGATTATCCAAGCCCAACAAGAATTAAGTCTTAAGATAAAGCTCATTATATGATGAAGATGGTGACTTAAAGATAAAAGATATAATAATTTGATGATGAAACATGAAGATCAACGTTAAAACTCAAAAAAGCTCAAAGTGGAAGATCAACTCCAAGCACATAGGTTTAAATTTTCAATTTTATTGAGTCAAGAATTTGATTATTATTTCATTGAAACTCTTTATTGAAACTCTAATTTAACTTGGAATGCCTTCACTGGCTTATCATTTATCTAAGATAAGTTTTGAGTTGTTGTCAAGATGGGCTGAAGTTATTGATAACCTAGTGTAGGCTTTTTGCAAGCTTCAGATAACCAAACCTCATGGTTCGGACACCTAAACATCTCAAAAAACTACTAAGCTTTACTGGCAGCTTTGGACACTCAAACCATTTGGTTTGAATGCCTGAAATTCTTAGACAGAGAATTTTATTCTATGTTATCTAGAACTTCAATTTCTATTCTTTAATTTGACTGCCCAGAGTGGAGAGTTCAGACACCCAAACTTGTTATCTATGTGCCCAAACATGTCCCATCACATCTTAATGGCTAGTTTCTTCTGACTATTGGAGTGTTTTGGATCCCCAAATATAAAATATTGGATGCCTAAACATGACAAAAAATAACCATAAATGGCTAATTTCCTCTCCAACAATCATATACGAGATTGAGATTTCTTTGCTCAAGAAGAGAATGAACTTTCAATATCTTTAGAGAAAGATTCAAGTTTTCTAATCTATCTAGCCTTAACAAGAGCTTAAATAAGCTTTAACTTGCACATCCTCATTACCCTTGTATTTCAATATTTGAGAGACTCTCATTGTGAAATTTTTTCTATATTTTTTCACCATATCCTTGTAACTCTCCAAGATTATTAGGAGTGGGTTGAGTACAATTTTAGGTGTTAGAAGAGTGTGAGAGAGTTAGCTTTGATATAGAGTGGCACTTACTCAGTTGGAGTAAGGGTTTGTAAGGCTTGGTTTCACCTCAAGAAGTGACATCACTAGTAGAGTGATAGAAATTCTCAAGATTGAGGCAATGGCTGTGAAATAGGATCAGTTGGTCGTTAAATCATATATATTGGTTTGCACTTTCTCTACCTCTCTATTTATGTTTTGCACTCTTCAACTATTGTGATTATGTGTGGTTTGGATTATTTTTAATTTGCTAAAAACTTAATATTTTTTGTAAAGTCTATTTCCTTTACTTGAAAGATTAGATACCTAAACATGATGGAAAACAGCCATAAACGGCTTGTTTCCTCTCCAACAACTATTATGGGATTGAGATTTTTTTGCTTAAAAGGAGAATTTTAAACTTTCAATATATTTAGAGTAAGTTTCAAGTTCCCGAAGCTATCTAACCTCAACAAGAGCTCAAGTAGGCTTTAACTTTAATATCCTCATTATCCTTGTATTTTAATTTTTGAGAGAATCTCATTGTGGAATCTTTTCTCTATTTTTTTATCATATCCTTGTACCTCTCCTAGGTTATTAGTATAGGATTGAGTACTCTTCTAGGTGCAAGAAGAGTGTGAGAGAGTTAGTTTCAGTGTGGAGTAGCAATTTCTTGATTGGACCAAAGATTTGTAAAGGCTTGGTTTTGTTTCAAGAAGTGATATCACTAGTAGAGTAATTGAAGTCCTCAAAATTGAGGCAAAAACTGTGAAATAAGCATGGTTGGTTGTCAAATAATGTATATTGGTTTGCACTTTCTCTACCTCTCTATTTGTATTTTGCACTATTCATTGTGATTGCTTGTGGTTTGGATTATTTTTAATTTGCTAAAAAGTGGAGGTTTATTATAAAGTAATTTATCCCCCCACCCCCACTCTCCTCCTCCTCTTAGGCTGCCTATTTGGGCCTTCAGACCCTTGAAAAGGCAATAGTGACAAGCTAAATTAGGTGAAGAAGAACATATACTAAGAATATTTGAGAATTATTTCATTACATCATGAATAGAACTAGATATGCTTCTTTTCAATATCTCATTGTCATTTTGAAAAATAAAGAATTTAGTTTCAAGAGATGAGTTCTTTGAAATTAAATGATTATTTTCAATTTTCAAGGATTCAAAATTACATGAACTTAATGAAAACTCTTTCTTGATGCATGTTTTGAAAATAATTTTTTAAATTTAGCATGTAACTCATGAAACACTTCAAGTAATTCATCAAATTTATGATCTTGTACCTCATCCTCACTCTCATAATCTTTTTTCATGAGACAAAGGTGAATATCTTGATCTTTGGAGTTATAATCTAAGTTATCCGTTGTAGGCTTTTCCCTTCTTTTCTTGTTTTTGTTCTTCTCTTAAGCTTGAGAGGGTGACTTCTTGGCTTCAAGTTTCTTTTGCCTTGCTACATTATTTTTCTTCTCCTTCCTATTATTTGTAACATGGTCAACCCTTTCTTTTGTAGATAATATATAATTCCAAATCTCATGAACGATTGTAAAAGATGAAATCCATTTCATTTTATTTTAATTAAGAGCACAATGAAAAATTTTTATGGTTGTAGAATTTGTCTAATCCAACCTCTTTTCATTTTTATTTCACTGTTGAGGTAGCTTTGGAATCTTGAACCATCAATTAACTTGGTGAGTAGAGAGTATATCTTTTCTACTAAGTTCTAAATCTTAAAATCAACACTTTTTATAAAAACCCTAACACAAGTTTTTTACTGATTAAAATTATTTTCATCAAAATATAGTCGAAAAAAATGGATTGGCCCTCTTGAAAAGAATGAGAAATGCCAAAAGTTGCAAAAATTTGATAAAAAAACGTTAAGGTTCTTAAACCAAAAATATGAGCATGAGTCTCTGATATTAATTGAAGGTGCAAAATGACAACCTAAGAAGGAGTGAATTAGGCTTTATAAAAATAACTAATAATTTTTTTGAAATCCAAACCCATTTCAATCACAATCAATCAAATATAAGATAGTACATATAAAGTAGATGAGTAGAGGAAGTGCCAATTGATATATGTGATTTGGCGAGGTTTACAAACCCACTAGAGTTAATTCTCTCATACTCTTCTAAGCAAAGAAATCTTAAGTCAATATATAACCATTAGAGTAAAAATCTAGTTGTTGGAAGTCACTCCAAGTTATTTCTGCTAAGTTCAAGTACCCGAAACTAGAGTTTGGTCGTTAGAACCACTCTAATGGACAAATAAGACCTGCCATTATGAGGTGATGCCATAAATTTGGGCAACCAAAATAGAGGTTCAGTCATCTGAAGTCAAGGATAAACAATTAAAGTTACAAATAATAAAGAGTAAAATTCTCTATCTGAGAACTTTGGGTGTTTGAATCATAAGGCTTGGATATTCGAAATTGTCAACAAAATCTAGAAATTTTCTGAGAGTTTTGGATGACCAAAGATAACAAAAAAAATCTATACTTGATAATCTATAAGTTTTTCCTCTTCAATACAAACTCAAAACTTATCTTGGATAAAAGATAATCGAGTGAATGCATTCCAAGTTAAGTTAGGGTATCAATCAAGAGCTCAAATAAATTAACCATCATATCCTCAACTCAACATAAAATAAAGAACTAAAGCTATGACCTTAGAGTTGATCTTACCTCATGAACATTTTTTGAGCTCCCAACTTGATCTTTAAACTTCATTTTCAAATTTTGATCCTCTTTATCTTCGAGTCATCATTTCAAGCTATAATCTTGAGACTCAATCCTTCACGTTCTTGGAAGATTATTGAAAATCCTAAGACTTATCACAACTTAAGAAATGTGTTAAACATTAGTCTGATCATCATCAAAATCCAAAGATCAACACTCCTTGGTGATTGGAAGTGGCACAGAAGCAACAAAGTCAGCCCGCCAATAGATGGTGTGGCATAGTCTGATCATTGAAACAAGCATGGGTGAAAGTTGTGAGCAGGGGTTGATGAGCGGTGTTGCCTCAATGAGGAGGTAGTAGGCACATAGCGACATGGGTAGCTTAAGCACAATGTCAGTTAGTAGCAATGGCACGTTCTCCACATGGGTTGCAAGGGTATAGGTGATCAGCAATAAGTGTGTGTTTGATGAACCAAGAGAGCATCCTAGTGGCAGAGGGCCATTCACAAGCGACTGGCTATGGTCTGGAGGGCCCCAGAGGTGGCTGGGAAGGTGGTGACATGGGTAAAAGGGGTTCGTGACCATGAGGAGCTCTAGTGGTGGCTACTTAAGAGGTGGCACATAGAGGAGGCCAATAGTGGTTTGTGATTGCAAGGGTGTTTGGCCAAAAAAAGTACTATCTCAACTGAAATTAGCTATGTTTTGGTTGGGATGGGATAGTGTCATGGTTGGCTCAGGTTAAACCGATGTAGCTACGAGTGCTAGTTTGGAGCAACAACAAATAATAGGGTTTGCAATGCACGAGGAGAGGGTAGTAAGGTGATGTAGTGAGCAAGAAAGGGAGCAGTGTACTGAGCTAGCATAGTGGGGAAGTGATGGAGATAATTCTATAGGGGAGGAGACGAGAGCAGAGAAAGAGGGTAGAAAGCACGTAAGAGAAAGAAAGCTAAGTGAAAAGAAGCTCATATTATTTTTATTGCCTTTTCCCCCTTGTTTGCTCATGCTTGACATTTTCTCCCTTTGCTTTAGGTACTCCATCGATCTCTAAATGTTTTATACTTCTCTTTATTTTTCTTTTGATTTGAAGGAATCTTGAGTTTTATAGAACCACCGAGATAATCAAATCGAGTAGATTTACTTTCAAGTTTTGAATTATTGTGGATGTGGTCTATTTCGGATGAGAATTTATTTGGATTAGATGAGAAATCATTGTGGCTAAGAAAAGATTTGAAAATTATATCCACTTGTGATATTGAATTTGTAAGGTGGGTTATGTAAAAAATATTTTTGGAACATTCAAACCAATTTGTAATTTTATAAATTGTAGAGACCTTTTTATAAAATCAATCATAAGAATTTATTTGAAAATCTTTGAATATTAAATTATTAATTTAACATTTTAACACGGTTCATTTGTTAAAGATGTAATTTTTTGAAATTTATTTATTTATAGAAATTTTTGAAGGATTTATTTACAAAACATAGATTTTATAAAGATTAATTTCTAATTATTAACCTCTGAGAGGGTCTTTTTGAAAGCTGTATATTTTTGTGAGGACTAATTTATAATTTGAAGAGTTTTATGAATCTTTTTATAAATATTTTTATCTTGGGGGGCCTATTTTTAAGAAAAATCCAGCAAGGTACATATTTGAAAAGATATATTTGGTCGAGGGGCCTATTTATGAAAGCTTATTTTTCTCATTTTGGCTCAGATTTTTAATGAGTATGGACCAATTTTGATCTAAATTTTTGGCCCACACAATTTGGTTTGAATTTAATTTGAGCATAAATTTCTCAATAATTTAGGTCTGAATTAAGCTCAATTTTTGGTCAAATTTAATTGTGATTCAAGTCCAACTGAGACCCATATTTGAGCTATAATCTAACAGCATTCAAGTTTTAGTTTTGATCAAATTTCTTTCCAATTTGATTTTGATAAAAATCACATAAATAGCAGACATATGATTTATCTTTTTATCTTCAATTATGATCTCCTACTTGATTTTGCTTATTACAATTTAAAAGTAATTTTATTTCTAAATGTGGCTAGTCACCAATTAACCTCCCCTTTTGACTATTTATGTAGTGAATATTTTTATCAAAAACCGATTTTTCTAGCGAATTTGCTACTATTGATTAATTATTTTTTTTATATTTTGGCTTTGATCTCCAAATGCCTCTTAACCTTAATTTTGAAGATTTACACATGCATAAATTTTATTTGATACTTACGCTTTGGGTAGTCCTTCTTGGGTGATAATGCAATGAGATGAGGCTCGGTTACTCTTCCAAATTTTGCCATACAATCCTATTTTCTCCCCTTTTCTTTTTTTTCTTTCTTTCATCATTTTTTTGACCTAGCAATCTCATTCTTCTTTTGAAGATTTAAGATTTATGAGCTTGTAGATGCCAACCGATTCTTACTCTTTGAACCTACCTCTCGTATCTTAGTTTTTAATATGAGATTTGTACATTTTGGATTCTAGTTTCTGTTATTAAATTGGAGGTGATTTTTGTCTTTAGGAGGAGATCCAGAAAGGTCATAATTCAATCATTACAATTTTATCTTTGAAGTAACTTTCGTAATAGGTTTTTACTTACTTTGAGATTGGTTGCCATATATCCATACTTGAATATTCAAAGTTAATATAGGGTATAAATGGGTGGGAAAAGTGTAATGATCCCAACACCATCATATTTCATCATTGACCATCCTTACCTTCAAATATTATTCTTTATTTCTCAAATACCTTATCTCTAAGATAGAAGGTAGTTTATCTAAATACTAAGAGATTTTTTTAAGTTATTCTCATTTTTTTGTTACTTTTATTTCTTGATAATTGTTTTGCTTTTGCTCTTTTTTGTTCTATTGTCTTACTTATGTGCACATAACTAATCAACCATAGCCACCCCTTTTGTAGTCATGTAGTTCTTCCCACTAGTAGAGAAAGAATCCAACCATATATGTATAGATCTAACCATGATGTGAAGGACAAAGAAGGAAAAGGAGGGGTGTAGACCATGAATGAGGGAAAAGGAAATAAAAAGAAGAAGTGATCAAAAAGAAACAAAAAGAAGAGAAAAAAATATTAAAAAATATTAAAAAATTATTGTAGTGGTTGCCACAAGGGAGAAAGGAAAGAGAGAAAAGTAAAAAAAATGAAAAAAAGAAGAGACAGAAGAAAAGAAAAAAGGAAAACAAAGAAGAAGAAAACATACCATTTTCTTTTATCTGTCTCCACTAAAGGATAGCCTACAAGCTCCCCTGAGTGCCATTCGACCTAGAACCATCGCTTGAATATCATTTGACCTAGAGCCCTCGTTCGAATATCATTCAACCTAAGAGCAGCCTGCAAGATTGCTCTTGAATGTCATGCAACCTAAGGCCAACCTGTAGATTCACCTGAAGGTCAAATCGACTTAAAATCAATTTGTGAGCTTACCTAAAAGTTGGTTGACAAAACTAGAACTAGATTGAATCTAAAACAAAATCGAGCATGGATCCAATATGGTTGAAATCCAAATCTATTAAGGAATCAAACCCAAGCCCAATAAGGATCTAATATGTTTCAAACCTAAACCCAATAAGGGTTCAACATGGGTCAAACCTGTAAGGCCCAGTGGACCAGGGGGCCAGTAGACGGGCAGTGGGCCTGTAACTAACAACAGTTGTCTTTAGTCCCACATTGACAAAGTATTGGAGTTGAGAATAGGCTAAATATGATGACTATCGTAGACCCAATAATAAGGCTTTTTCTCGACGAGTTGGGAAAAATAAAATCCTGGGATCGGGTGGGCTATGGGCTGCAGACACCTAAAAACAATATCGTGTTGGGTCGAGTGCATCATATAGTGGTATCAGAGCCACTCCGCACCTCTTGATCGATATGGGCTAGCTTAGTGAGGATGTTGAGCCCTTGAGGGTGGGGGGGTGTTGGCTTTATGGTGTCTCGAATTCGGATTTTCCGGATAGTCTTAATTATATTAGGAAGTTATTTAATGGACCTAATCCTTATCTAGATTTATCTTGTACTAGAAGACTTAAATTAATAGAAGTCTTATTTGAGTCAGTCTTCTACTTTGACTCAAACATCATTAGGCCACATCTATAAATACACCATTGATGTAAGGGTTTCAATATAGAGTGAGTGAGATATATATAGATCAATACTTTTAATACGTCTTGTGACGGTTAGGCTACTTAGTCTTTTGTGAGAGTTGGTGATATTGGAGTTTCGTCTCCATCGTTGTAATCTTCACTTTCTCTTCTCATCAATACAATATCCTCTGGATCGTCTTCCCCACATATATCTCTTGTCTTTTGTCTTTTCTCCTTTTCTGTTCTTCCTCTATATCGTGAATTGTAGTGGATATCGATATTTTCCGCAATTAGGGGGGAGAGAGAGAGATTGTAAGGACCGGTGGATTAGTGGGCCAGTAATTGATAGTAGTTGTCTTTAGTCCCACATCGATAAAGTGTTGGAGTTGAGACTGGGCTAAATATGATGACTACTGTAGACCCAATAATGAGGCCTTTCTTAGGGAGCTGGGAAAAATAAAATCCTAGGGTCAGGTGGGTCGTGGGCTGCATACATCCAGGGATAATATCGTACTGCATCGGGGGCATCACAAAACCTAAACCTAATAAGTATCTATTAAGGATCAAACCCAATCCCAATTTAGGTCCAATATGGATCAAACCCAAATTCATCAAAAATCCATTAAGGATCTAATGAGGATCTAATGAGGATCTAATAAGGATTTAATCCAAACTCCATTATGGATTCTTTAGAGATCCAATAAGCATCAAATATAAAATCTATTAAGGATCCAATAAGGATCAGGTCCATGGTCCACTAAAAATCCATTAAAGACTCATCAATGGTCGGATCTAAAATTCATAAAGATCAAATAATGATTGGATCCAATATCTATCGAGGATCTAATGATGGCCGAATAAGGATCAAACGAAGATCAAATAAGGATCAAGTCCAAGATCCATAAAAATTGCACTAAAAAGGAATAAGGGTTGAATTGACATCCATTAAGGATCAAATAAGAACCCAATCAAAGTTGAACCAATATCAATTATGGATTTGATAAAAACCTAGTAAGAGTTAAAGTAGAGATTGATTAAGGATCCAATAAGAATCTAATAAAGATTCACCCAAGATCCAATAAGAATCAAGTCTAAGATCCAATAAGGGTTAAATCCAAAATCTATTAAGAATCTAATAAGAACCCAATGAGGGTCTAATTAAGATACAATAATGACCAAATCTAAGATCTAATAAGGATCAAGTGTAAGATCCAATAAGGGTTAAATCAAAGATCCATTAAGCACATAACAAGAATCCAATAAGGGTCAAATTCAAGAATCAATAATCATCAAATCCCATATCCATCAAGGATCTAATTGTGGAGCTGTGATTGATCACTCGAGATAGCTAGATGATCCTGAGAAGAAATCTTAAAACACTAAATAAAATTTTGGTGAATTTGTGTATGCAATCGGATATTATAGGAACATAACTTTCAATAAGCACAAGTTCCTATTGTTAATTACCTTGATAATTGTCAAGAACCTTACAAAGTAAGAAACCTAACTAATGAAAAAAGGACACAAAAAAAACATAATTTGATTAATTTAAAAAAGAGTACATGCCTTAAGTAAGGACATACCCTCACTTTATAAAAGAGTTTAAATTCATAACATCAAATAACATAAGATGAGGAAGGAAATGAGAAAGGTTTGATGATCCCCACTCCCCCACTTTCATGGATTTGATTGAATGGAATTTGACTCAAATGGTTGCTTGGTTTGATCCTTGATGGATATTGATAGCTTTGCTTGATTTTAAAGTATGATTAACAACCTTGGCTTATGTCAGTTAACCCTATTAGGGTTTGTAAGTATCACCGATAATTTTTTACTTATTGTCGATTGACTTTTTTTGATCCTTGATTGAAATAATGACTAGCAACCTTATCTTATACTAATTACTCTTGATTAATAATTGATAGCCTTTTTGGCATGTTGTCAATTAGGTTCTAAAGTGTGACTAATGGCTTTCATGCTTATGTTATTTGAGATTGAAGTGGTGAGAGGGCTTTATGCTTATTATCAATTGACTTTCTTCAAACAAGATGTTTGGCTTATTGATAAAGTGAGTTCAAACCTTCCTTAGTTTAGTTTGAAATGGTTAGTGGCTGATTGATTCTATTTGATGTTAGTCTTGGTCTTGATTTAATTTGATGTTCAGACTTGGCTTTGACTCATGTCTAATTTGATTCAATTCGATGTTTAACTTATTTTTGGTTTAAGTCTATTTAGACTTTATTTTGGTTCTAGTCTAATTTGATCCAATTCAATGTTCAAACTTGATTTTTGTTCATGTTCGATTTGATTCACTTTGATGTTCAGAATTGGCATTTGTTCAAGTTTGATTTGATTTAGTTCGATGTTTAGACTTGGCTAGTTCAAGTCTAATTTGATTTGATGTTCAGATTTGATTCAATTTGATGTTCAGACTTAATTTTGGTTTAAAATTGATTTGATTCAATTTAATCCAGGTCGAGTTTGACCATATTAGATCCTTGTTGGATTTTAGGTTCAACCCTTACACATTCCTTTTGGATTCTTAGTGGATCTTAGATCCAAGCTCTATTGGATCATTAATAGATCTTAGATCCAATCATTATTAGGTTCTTATTGGATCCTTAACAGATCTTGGATCCAAACCTTATTGGGTTCTTATTGAATCCTTAATGGATCTTAGATCCAACCCTAATTGGATTCTTATTAGATCTTTAATAGACCTTGGATCCAATCCTTGTCAAGTTATTATTAGATCTTTAATGGATTTTGGATCCAACCTTTGATGGGCCCTTGTGGGATCCTTAATGGATCTTGGATCTAACCCTAATTGAATTCTAATTGCATATTGGATCAAACCTTGATTAGATTCTTATTGATTCCTTATTGTACCTTGGATCCAACCCTAATTGGGTTCTTATTAGATCATTATAAGATCTTGGATCCAACCTTTGATGGATCTAGATTCAACCCTCATTGGATTTGGGTTTAGTTCCTTAATGTTTTCAGGTTAGGTCCTTTAATGGATTCGGATTAGACCAATGTTAGACCTTTATTGGGTTTGGACTTGATCCCTTAATAGGTTTGGGTTTCAACCATGTTAGATTTGGGTCCAAGTTCAACTTGATTTTGGTTTAGGTTTGACATGGTTTTAGTTCATTTTTTACCTATTTTTATTTAGGTTCGATCTTGTTCGGCTTGATTTTGATTCAGATTTGACCTAACTCTAGTTCAAGTTCAACATGGTTCTAACTTGGGTTTGACCTAGTTCTAGTTTAAGTTCGAGTCGGTTTAATTTAGGTTGACCTAGTTTAAGCCCAATTGGAGTTGGGTTAGAACCAATTGGGCCTAATTAGGGCTCAGGTCTCAGCCAATTTGATTTTAGGTCGACCAATTTGAACTTGATTGGGATTGGTTCTAAACCGATTAGCTTTGAGATAGTCCAATCAGGATTCGGATCCATTTCAATTCGAATTTAGTTCATTAAATTTTTTTTATCAATTTAGGCTCATTTGGGTGGTTTGTTTGAATCAATTTTGCTTAAGTTAATAAGTTTGCTTAGTTTAGCGAAATTGATTTAATTTTAATATAATAAGTTAATTATTTTAATTAATTTGATTTAATTGATTAAAGAGCCATCATACTATTTATTAATTAGAATGATTTTTGAGTGAAATTGTGAGCTAACTTGACTTGATTTGACTTTCAGGCGTGCCCGCAAACTACTCTTGAGTTGATTTGATTTTTGATGAGCATGTGGGCTGACCCTAACACAATTTGACTTTCAAACGAACTCGTGGGCTGACTTTAGGTCTGAATGACTTCTAGATGGGTTTGCAGATTAGCCTATGTCTAAATTATTTTTAAATGAGCATGCGAGCTAACCCTAAATCGAATTAACTTTCAAATGAATTTGTGAGCTAGTCCTATATTCAAGTAACTTTCGAACGTACCCACCAACTGGTCTCGGGTCCTATGATATGAACTTAAGCAAGAAATTTTTCTTTTTAGAGGTTGATTTTTTTTCTTTGGCCACATCATATTTTTTATTTATTTTTTTTGCTTTTGTTTGTTTTCCTCTCCTTATCCTACTGCTAGCAGCAAATAACAAACACTTTTTTTATTTCTAACTTTTTTTCTCCAAAAATCTCTTCTTCTCTCCTTCTTTTCCTCCAGTTTCTTCCTTTTTGAAGCCCCTCTTTCTTCTCCTTCCCATGGCTGAACTGACCTTTCTTCCATGCTCTTCTTCAACCATAGCTGATTCTCCTCCTCGTTGTTACTTTTTTCTCTGAATCCGCAGTGGGAGCGGCCAGATCTGGCCAGATCCATCCTCCTTTAGCAACAAAAAGGTAGCATGGTGGCTCAGAGATATAAGGAAGCAGGCAGGTTCGGATACGTAGCGGTGAAGGTCAACACGGGTGTGTGCAAGGCTGAAGGCCAGCACCATTGTGCAGAGATTCGGGCTCATAGGGCTGAAGGCCAGAGGGATGGTTGACTGAGGACCACCACATGGATTGTGGTGGTGCTTCGAGGTAGTGAAGGTCGTATAGAAGCAGGTGTGGCGACTATGGAGGAGGAGGACTCAGCCAGAGGAGGTGTCTGCAGCTGAGAGAGGGTGATGCCAGGCATAGGTAGGAATTGCTGGAAGCTGCGGAATGAACCACGAGTGGCACAACATAGTGGCTAGGACATTCGGCCAAGGTCTTGTAAAAGACGGGGCTTGGGTTCATGAGGAGGCAACAGGGGGCCAATAGCATCTGAGTAGTGGGCGCAATCCTTGTATGGTGAGGTTGACCTTCGTGAAGGTGAGGAAGTGGTCATGCTTGTAATGGCCATGAGAGAGGCCCCCCTTATCCTTGCAATGATGGGCACGGGCTGCAGGTCGAATGCTATGGGCGACTGCGGGTTTAGGCCCACATGGTGGAAGATGAAGTCAGTGGGGCTTCGCAGGAACAGGGCACACAAAAGAGCCAGCAAGGTAGATGGGCAAGGCAACGGTTGTTAGAAATGGAGCAGTGGTTAGCAGGCAACGATAGTTGAGCTACTCGCAAGGAACAAAGAGCAAAAGAGGGAAAATAGAGGGAAGAAGAGACAACAGAATGAAACAAATTAAGGTAAAAGCCTTCCCCTTTTTAATCAAGGTGATCTTCCCTCGTCTACGTCCTTGAGTCTGACTCCTTCCTCTTCAGGTCTCCTATATTTGATCTTCTCTTTCTTTTTCTCTCTATCAGATTTATGGTTGTAGTGAAGATAATCAGATATCAATCGGATTTGAATTTGGAATTATATGGATAAGTATATAGATTGTTACAATTCTTCTTGTTTGATTTGTTGCAAATGATGTTCTGGATAAAAATGAATGTTGAACTTTTCCTTCAATTTGAATCATGTTGTATGTTTTGTACTCATTTACGAAATTATAGAATATATGGTGTTATTTGTAATTTTATACAAAAGATTTGAACTAATTTATAATTTTGAGAAATTCAAGGATTTTTTTGTAAAAAATTTATTTGTAAATTTTAAAACTTGCAGGGTCCTTTTTGTAAGATTTTATTTAAAAATAATTAAAATTTAGATTTATTTGTAAATAAAAATTTTTGAGAAATTTATTTGTGAATTATAAATATTAAATTCATAATTTAATATTTATGAGGGTTTATTTGTAAAAGATGAAAATTTTATAAATTTATTTGTTAATATAATTTTTGGAATAATTTATTTATAAATCCTAGATTTTAGAAAAATTCAATTGTAATTATCCATCTTCGAAAAGTTTACTTGTAAATCTTAAATTTTATGCATATCATTGAAGAGTTTTATGAATTTTTCTATAGAGAATTTCTTTCCATGAATCTATTTGTAAGAAAATTTAATATGGACCTATTTGTAAAGATTTCTTTGGCCTATAGACCATGTATAAAGTTTTATTTACTCCAGGACCTATATATAAAAATTTTTTCATTTTGGTTATATTTTAATGAGTTTTGGGTTTAATTATGATCCCAGTATCTTGCTCACTCAGTTGATTCGGCTACATTCAACTCAAACCTAACTTTTTAATAATTCAAGTTGAATCGAGCTTAATTTTTTATTAAATTTAACCATGATTTAGGTCTAATTGTGACCCATATTTGAACTATAATCTTGCGGCATTCCAATTTTCTACTTTGATTAAATTTTGATCAAATTTAGTTTTAACTAAAATCTACTGAAACACCAACAAGAACCCAATAAGGGTCGAATTAAGGTCCAACAAGCATTACATCTAAGACCTAATAAGAATTAAGTCCAAGGTCTATTAAGGTTTAGTTCCAAAGCTCTATGATCCCTTAAGAGTCAAACTCAAATATATCAAGGATCCATTAAGGATCAAATAATTCCTGCAAGTATGCGTGCTATGTAATTAAACACTTTTTAGCACTAGTCAGCCACAAATTCTATGTAAACTGATTAAGGGTCAAATACAAACTCATTAGGGGTTGAATTCAGATCCAATAAGAATTCAACAAGGGTCAAATTTGATCCAAGTCAAACCAAACTAGATCAAATGAAAATCAAGTATGAATATTGCATTAATCAAATCAAATAAGACATTAAATTTAAATCAAACCATGTTTAAATCTAACGGAGTTAGTTGACGACAAGTACAAAACTATCAACAAGACCTCAAGCTTAATTGACAACAAACAAAATATGTCATTGTTTGTTAAATTAGAGATGGCCAACATAAGCTCAGGCCATTAACCATTTCAAATCGAACAAAGACAAGTTTGCACTTGGTGAGTTAGTAAACCAAATGCAGCATTTGAAGGATGTCAACTAGCATAAGCACAAAACATTGATAATATTTCAAATCTAGAGATGAATTAACAACAAGAAAAAAGTTGTTAATTATGTTTAAACCGAAAGTGAACTAAAGCAGGCTTGCATTCGATCAGTCAATTAGCCAAATATCATGTTGAAAGAGGTTCATTGATACAAGTACAAAACCGCTAATGATTCTTCAAACCTAATCAACAACAAGCTTAAAGGATATCAATTTAATCAAGAATGATTAGCATAAGCTAAGACTGCTAACCACTCTCTTAAATCAAAGATTAAAAGAAGTCAATTGATAATAAGTAAAAAATCTTTGGTGATACTTAAAGCCCTAAATAGGTTAACTAACACAAGTTAAGCCATACCTTGAAATGAACTAAAGTTATCAGCATCTGCTAAGAATTAAACTAAGCAATCATCTAAGTCAAGTTCTAAATGGGTCATCGATCGCATTGCACTTAATCAAGCACACAAGAGTGGGGGGGTATACCCTTGATTAAGCCATCCTATTTAAATTAATTAAATTATGCCTTTCTTTCTTGTAGTCTCTATTTTTTTTAGTTTGATTTATTATTTTCGAATATTTTTGTCAAACATCATGGTGATTAACAATAGAAGCTTGTACCTATTAAAAGTCATGTTCTCAAAATACCTTGTAGTGCATTAAGATAAATCAAATTTGATTTGTCATTTTAAGATTACTTCTTGAAATCCTTAAGCTATCCAAGATGGTCAATCGCGACTCCACAAATGCTAGCACACCTAGTGGGACCTGCTCTTTGTTTGTGGTAGGTCTGTGTATATGGTGAATCTTTACACCTTGTAGCACCAGCTAGCCATGAATTCTAGCATACTTGATGGGACATGACTTTACCTCCATGTATAGAAACCAAGTTAATATGATAGAGACATTAGTAGGATGCAATTATAATAAAAAATTGATTAATTATGGTTTCCCTTTTCTAGAAGAAAGTATCAAATGACACTAACATAGAAGATCCTTGCCCCAACATACACCATCATTTTAGGAGAAGGATCAGTGGTTCGTCTAACTCAGTCAATGATCACCAAAGGAGTAGTTGGAGCCCAAATCAAATTTGAAACTATCTCCGAAGTCATCCAATTCAAGATTGCACTTTCTAGCTCACTAACCAATGTTGCAATCGCACAAGATGAATCTACCATTTATCACCCATCAAGGGGAAAGGGACCAAACATAATGTCAACTTGATATGGAATTGGACGATACACCTCAGCAAGCAAGGACTTTTGTCTTCTAGAGGTTAGGCACAAAGTGAAACTCAATCTTTGATCACTTTTATGTTACCTTGTGAAGAGAAATCAAAAGCAAGCCCCAAAATATACATGGATGAAGAAGAGTATATCCTAACCATCACAAGTAAAGGGAAGGCTTCTATGGATTTCAATCTACTTGGGAAACTCACCCCTTAAAATGAAATTAGTCATCACCATCTCTATCTCTAATTCATTGACCCCATTGAATGGTTTTAAGAAGGGTGAAAACAAGTCAAAATGGGCACAATCTCACCTTAAGGCCATCACTAATGGGAGGATAACTAAGCAAAATGAAAGGGATTGTCATGAGATTACAAGCAAGCATGAAATCTCACAAAGAGAAACCATCCACACTATCAGAGTCATTTTTCATCATGATTCTAGTAGAGATTGTGAGCTCACTCCACAACTAGTCAAATGTCAAAAGAAGGTGGTACAAAAAAAACTTGTAGTAAGGAGATTTAGGAAGAAGGGACGCTCGTTAATCGACCCTTATTCCAACTGAACCATAATGGGGAGAGGGCGTAGCTGCTTGTTCTATGAGTAGGCTTCTATACAAGGTGACCCAACTAATGGAAGAAGTTAGCTGGATCTAAGACACACAAAGTCAAGAGCTGATTCTCAAAACATGCACCTTCATATTATGATAGAAGCCCTACCCATAACTGAAAGCTTTAGTGGAGAAATGACTATAGAGGCACTTTGAGAATGGTTAAGATAGAAAAAATAAGAGAAGAATAAAGCTTAAAAAGAAATCCATGGAGTTGATGGAGATGATATTACCAATGAGACAAAAGCTCAACATGTTGGAGCTTTTACAATAATCATCTCAGGAAGTTATAGGCCTGACATAAAACACATCTCCTGTGGATGAAACTCATGAAGATGCAAGCCCTTCACAAGCACCTCCTCCACAAATAAGGGATATCCAATCACCAATCTCAAGAATTTCTGATTACATGGAGCTGCTAGCATATATACAAAAATAAGTGCAACAAATGGTGGTAGCTCAACTAAGACAGAAAATGACATGGGTAGGGTAAGCAATGTAGACAAGTCATACCCAAGTCATCATGATGAAGTGCCATATCCTAAGCACTAGACAGTGTATAAATTTAAATAATTTAGCGATATTGGTAATCCCGAACAACATATATCTCACTTTGTGACTTTGTGCTGAGATTCAAGCAATAACCCTTCATTGTTACTCCACCAATTCTCAATAAGCCTAAATACAGTAGCATCTGAATGGTATGATAGTTCATAACCAGAATCTATACAAAATTGGTCATAATTGAAGAAAGACTTTCAGATCAGATTTGAAGGTGTTAGTGATAAGGTGACCATTGCAGATTTTATCTCAACACCAAAGCATGCTAACAAATCGGTGTCAGATTACATCACATGATGGTGAAATCTCAATATCAAAAGTGAACAATCCATAAGCCAATTTGAGGTCCTAAATCTAGTTCTTAGTAATATAAGAAAGGATTGGATAGCACCCTACCTAAGTGCTTCTTCCATCCACATTTTCCAAGATCTTATTATATAGGTTAAAAGTTAGAGAGAATTGGCCCATGAGCCTTAGCTAGTTGCTGAACCTCAACCTAAAAAAAAAGGGATAAGGCCAAGCGAGTGGAGTCTTCTAAAAATATGAGGATAATATTTACAATAAAAGAACAAAAAAGAAACCTATGAACCCCACCATAAGTGATGGTACCCCTCATAAATTACCAACACTTGGGGAGATGAAGAGGTACAACCATCTAATAGCCTCCAACAAAGGCTCAAAAAGAAATACTCTTTCAAGAGAGAAATATTACGTAAAATCTTCCAAGATGTACTAAAATTAGGCCTCCAATTGCGATAATGCAAAGGCTAAATGAAGCAAATAAAAAAGATCATCCAAATTATTGTCCTTACCATAGAGTCTTGGGCCACATTATTGAAGCTTGCTATGTGTTCAAGGACTATATTGAAAAGAAATATTGAGAGGGTAAGTTAACTATCTCAAAATCAGCAATACCTACTGAATATATTAATCACATCATTATATTTGAGGCTCATCACCCACTCACTGGACTCTTTTTGAGGAAGAACAACAACATACATTCAAACTAGATGACTTGTCAGAGATCTACATCTCTAAAAGGCTGAGAAAGCTGATAAAGAAGATGGCTAAGAACTCCTAAAATTCTAGAATGATTTTAAGGAAAGCTCCATCAAAACAAGTTTCTCTACCTACCCAAAACATGAAAAAAAAAGGGATAAGAATTAAAAAAAAAAGAAGAAGCTAGTCCAACCAGAGGAATACATGGTTAGAAAATGGACATCCAAGAGTACATTGATTCCTTGGAAGAGTACATCTAAGGAGAAAGAAATCAAGTAACTCTCAAAGAGTTCCTTCCTAATAAACTCAAAGCATTAGTCAAGGACTCTTAACATAGAGAATAGGGAAGAAGAGCCCTTAGTGGCAATATGTGCTACTATTATAATTGTTGAAAGCTTACAACAAAGCCAATTATTGGAGTCATCTCATCATCTTAATGGCAATAAGGTCTAAAGCACAAGGTAGGAAGTACCAAATGAACTTATCAAGCATATCACTGACAAAATGGAGATACCCACAAGTCTTATTGCAAACCACCATCAAAATGGCAATGTCAAAGAGTGGTTTGCTAGTGATTATGACTATGGTATCATCAAGCTAAAACTAGACATTATAAAGGATCTAGCTATAACTAATATGAAGTATGTCAAAATACAAATGCAAGTGATAAATGAACACATGCAGGTCATAACTGCCTAATTGAGAGTATGTCAAATGTAATTACCATGCTTTGTGAAGAAATAAAAAAGATGAAAAGAATGGTAGAGGAAAAGTAAGAGCATATAAAAGGCCTTGGATAAATGATAGAAAATCACTTACTAACCCTCCTAGAGATCATCATAACCATCCATTCCATCCAACCCAGAAGTAGATTAAGGAAGATAAACCTTTTCAAAGACAACCATCCAGGTATGTTGCTTTTTATCACATGGTGACTTAGACAAGTACCATAGACACTAATTATCAACCATCCCAAATGCCATCAAATAATGTAATGGCAAATGATTAACCCATTAGGTTTAGTGAAGCCCCACTCTTAGAGCCTGTGGAAGGATGTCTTCTACCAACTTTAGAAGAGTTATATATATAAGATACGGATGATGAATTTGACTCTACATTTGAGTTAGAACAACTATACAATTACTTTGGGAGGCCTTACACTTGTAAGTGCAAAAAGAAGAAATAGGCATTTTGTGAAAGGATCAAACAAGCTAAGGTCAATTCTCATCCAATTCTTGCATCACGGTAATCCAAACACTTGCAAAAGAAATGCCCCAAACACAAAATCTTAAAGAAGTTCACACAAGCTGATGAAGTATAAGGATTTATCTAAAGGGTTTTCAAAGATCTCTCGACTAGGAAACCTCATATATCTAATTTTAATGTTGGCTATGATGATTATCAACTAGCCACATCCTCAAAATACACTGAGAAAATTACCAAATAGGGTCAAGGATCCATTGCCTTCTGCTATATAATCAACCTCAGTAATGACTCTAAAGAAGAGCCTATTTGGGTAGATTTTGTAGCTCGACTCTGACTCTGAGTTTGATAAAAATTAGAGTTATACTTTGAGTCTAATTCATGGTGGTTTGAATCTAATTCGAAGTAAACATAGGCTAAAATTTTAGGCTCAAATACTAAATTGGGTTGCACTGATCAACCGCTTGGTGAACTAGTCATCTAGTTCTCATAAGCGAGGAGAAGCTCTCTGTCAATCGACCAGTTCTAATGAGTAAGACTGGTGTAAGCTCCTGTTGGTTGATCAATTCCTCAACCAATCATTAAGTTAGGCTTATGATTTATAGAGATGAAAATAAATTCTTGTCCAATCTCATCAACAATCCACAGAATTTTTAGATTGTGATCTCAATCAATGATATGAAAATCCAAATATGAGATTTGATTGCAAAAAGAATATAACTCAATCAAATCTCAAAATTCAAATCAATCAATAATTTGATTTGAAAATCCTCTCAGCCTTATAAAACCCTACAAAAATGAAACAAAAAGAGGCATCAATGTAAACCAGAGAGAGAGAGGATAAAATTGAGTAGAAGAAGTCATCAAAGATCAATTGGAGATCAAAAAGGGGAAGTTTAGCAACAAAAAAAATTTGCAATCTCATACTTTCTTCTTTTTCCTTCATTTTTGTCTCTTGGTTCTTCCCCCTTTTCTATTTCCTACGAGATCCCTATTGCCCACGCCCCCCCCCCCCCCCCCCCCCCCCCTCTTCTCTCTCTCCCCCACTCCCCCCACCCCACCCAACCCAATGCTCCTGCTACCCCCCTCCTCCCTTTCACTAGCAAATCACTACCTTTTTGAGCTCCACCTCTACCTCATCTGTCATGGCATTGTCTTGCCCATTTCATCGAGCCACACCCTTACCATGCCTCTTCACCAAGCTCCACTAGCTTGAGGAGCTTGAAGTTTGAGGCTTATCATGAAGGTCTTTGAAGAGAAGAAGAGGAGAAGATGAAGAAGAAGGGAGAAGGGGGAGGTGTGAAAGAAGAAACAAAAAAGGAGAAAGAGCAGCCCACATGGAGAAAAAGAAAAAAAGAAAGACAAAAGGGGGGAAATGAAAACAAAGAGAAAAAGAGGAAAAGTTTCTCACTTTGTTGAACGTGTTCTTCATAATCAACTTAGGGTCAACTTGCAGTCTTGCTCGAACGTCAACTGGTCTAGGGCCAACCTGTGGGCTCAACCGAAAATCAATTTTGATCAAGGACTAGCCTACAGGCTCATCTAAAAGTCAACTTGTCCTAGGACCTACTTGTAGGCTTGTCTAAAAGTTATTCTAACCTAGGACCAGCTTGTGGGCTTGCCTGAAAGTCAATTAGGCTAAGGGGTAGCCCTCGAGCTCTCTCAAAAACCAATTTAGATTAAAGGTCAGCCTCCAAGCTCATGTAAACATCTATTGGACTAAAAGCTACTCCGTGGGCTCATTTGAAAGTCTAAATTAACTAAAGACTAGTCCTTGGGCTCACTTAAAAGTCAAATTAATCAACTTGTTAGCTCACCCAAAATCATTTTGATAGCTTGAAGGGTCTTGAACCAAAATAAAATTGATAGAAAAAATTGATCAAATTAATTGATTCAATCATCTTGAAATCAAGCCAATTTGGCTAAAGCAAATAAACAAAACCAAATTGACTCAAACAAAACACCTAATGGACCTAAATCAACAAAATAAATGGACTCAAATTGATCACCAGTCATCCAAAATCACTCCTACTAGCCATCCGGTTCTCTAAATGGATGACCAATTCTTATTCACCAGAATTGGTGGATCAAATTTGTTGGACGACCAGTTCATCAACTGATTATTCATTTCTAATAAATTTGGACTACACGTCCTTTGTCAATCGACCGATACCCCAACTGGTCAACCAATTTTGAGGAAGCGTGGAATGGAAGCCTCTTTGTCCGACTACCATTACCCAAAAGTGTCATCCAATACTAATAAACCTAGAATGGTGCACTTGTAGCTGGTCGACTGGTTCCCAAATTGGTCATCCATTTCAGTCAGGAAAATAGTAGCCTAGGTTCAAATCCAACCTTAATCGGATTGAAATTGGGTCAAGCCTTAATCAGTCCAAACCTAAATCAATTTAGGTTCAAATCGAATCAACCTAGAAGTTCAAATTGAACTCTGATTGAGTTAAACCACATTCAAACTAAATCAAAATAAGTTTGAATTGAATTCTAGTTGAGTCAAACCACAACAAATTCAAATTGAACTCTAATTAAGTCAAATCTCATTCCAACTAAATTGAAACAAGATTTGAATTAAACTCTAATTGAGTCAAACTACATTCAAACTAAGACAAAATAAGTTTGAATTGAAATTCAATTACATCAAATTAAAATCCAATTACATCAAAACAAATTCAAATTAAAATCCAATTGCATCAAAACAAGTTTGAACCAAACCCTAATTGGATAAAATCAAGTACAAACCAAAATCAGGAAAAATCAATTTTGAGCCAAACCCTACCCTAGTCGAGTTAAAACCAAGGTCAAGCCAAATCCTAATGGGGTAAGATCAAGCTCAAACCTAACCTAATTAGGTCAAATTGAATTCAAACCCAAACTAGAATTAGGTCAATAATGGTGAACTGAGTTTGAACTAAATGCTAGTTGGGTCAAATCAAATTCAAATTTAAACTTGAATCAAGTTTGAGCCAAACCCTAATCGAGTTAAACAAAATTCAAACTGAACCCCAATCAGGTCAAGTTGAACTCAAATTCAAACTAGAACCATATTAAATTTGAATGAAAAATGAGGTCAAACTCGAACCAAAACTAGGTCAAACCTAAACCAAAACTAGACCAACCCTAAACCAAAACCGGGTTGAACCTAAATTAGAACCAAGTTGAACCAAACTAATTTGAACTCAAATTCAAGTCCATTAAGATTCGAACCAAACCCAACTAGGGTCCATTGTGGGTCAAACCCAAGCCCATTAACAGGTTGAACCAAGGTCCATCGAGAGCCTAGTTAAGGTTAATTCCAAGATCAATTTAGGTTAGCCAACAATAAACTCAAAGCCTTCAAAGGCACCTCAAAGTTGATCGATAACAAGTCAATAATGGTCATCAATTATCAAATTGAAGATGATCAGCACAAGCCAAGGGCACTAATCATTCTTTCAAACTAAACCAAACTGAGGCTGGCTTGAACTTGCTTAGTCAGTCAAATGCCTTGTTCAAATAAAGTCAATTGATAATACAAACCATCGGCCACACTTTAAAGCTAGTTAGCTGAAATGTTGTTGGTGATGCTCAGCTTAACCAACCAAAAGCCATTAGTGATTCTCCAAGTTTGATCAATAATATGCCTAAGAGGACATCAATCATAAAATTAAGAAATGGTCACCAAAAATCTTAGGTTGCTAAACCATTTTGAACCAAACTAAGATAGGCTTGAACTTGTTTAGTTAGTCAGCCAAAACCTTGTTCAAACAAGGTCAAAAAATAATACAAGTCATTGGCTACACTTCAAAGCTAGCCAACTCAAAAGTCATTGGTGATGTATAGCTAAACCAACTTAAAAGCCATTGGTGATGTATTGGGATTTGTAACGAAATGTTCATGAATCACCTTGTTCTCAAACAACACAAGAAATAAGACATAATGTAAAATAAAAGAAAATAGAAAGAAAAAAAATATAGCGATATATGTGGTTCACCCAAAATCGGGTTATGTCCACAGGGGGAGTGAGAGATCCACTATCAAAAGGCTTTACAAGAGTCTATAAGGACTCCATCCTTTCTTATGCAACTAAACTCTTTCACCAAGCCTCAGTAATGCTTCCACCTTTAGAGAGAATCTCTAAGAGAACACTATGAGGAACTAGCATAAGAGACCACCAAGAAGCACTAAAAAGACCCACACATGAGAGCTAACACTCTCTCTCTTTCTTCTCTCTTTATTCTCTCTATTCCTCTCTCTCTATTTCTCTTTAGTTCAATCTTAGCACTACACCATATCTAAATCCTATGTATTACTAGAATATTATAGGCTAGAATTGAGTCTGAATTTTACTCTAATTAAAACTCCTAATATTATATAATAAGTATTCAAAATCAATCATAAGTCTAAATCCAACTTTGGATTCCTACTTTAACTCAAACTCCAATCTCAATTCAAGACATCCAAACTCAATAGTGATGCTCCAAGTTTAATCGATAATGTGCCTCAGAGGCCATTGATTATCAAATTAAGAAATGGTAGGCATAAAGCTCAGGCCTTAAACTATTTTGAACCAAATTAAGGGAGGCTTGAACTCGCTTTGTTAGTTAGTTAAATGCCTTATTCAAATGGATCCCATTGACAATACAAGCTATTGACCATACTTTAAAGCTAGCCAACTTAAAAGCCATTGGAGATGCTTAGCTAAACCAACACAAAAGCCATTGGTGATGCTCTAAGTTTAATCGACAACATACCTAAGAAGTTATTGATTATCAAATTAAGAAATGGTCAACATAAACCTTAGGTTGCTAAACCATTTTGAACCAAACTATGGTAGCCTTGAACTTGCTTAGTTAGTTAGCCAGAAGCCTTGTCCAAGCTAAGTTAACTGTCGGCCAAACTTTAAAGCTAGTCAACTCAAAAGCCATTGGTAATGCTCTAAGTTTAATCGATAATATACCTAAGAGGCCTTTGATTATTAGATTGGGAATGGGTAGCATAAAGCTTAGGCTGCTAATAATTTCAAATCAAGGCAGACTTGAACTCACTTAGTTTGTTAGCCAAATGCCTTATTCAAAATGAAGTCAACTAACAACACACCTAAAACCGTCAATCACATTTCAAAACTAAGCCAATTCAAAAAGCCGTTGATGACACTTCAAAACTTAATTGACAATATATCTAAGAGATCATCGATTATTAAATTACAAATGATTAGCATAAAGCTGAGGCCACTAATAATTCTCAAGCCAAATATCAAAAGAAGTTAATTGACAATAACTAGAAAGCCATTAGTAACACTTCAGACCCTAACAAGGTCGATTGACACAAGCTAAAGCAATTAGCTACACCCATAAGCATATTAGTCAAATTCCACTTAGTCGAGTGCATGGGAGTGGGGTAGTGGCATGCATCAAGCTTTTCTCACTTTCTTTCTTATTTTCATATTCTCTTATGATTATGAATTTAAGTTTCTTATGTTGTAAAGTGAGAATGTGCCCTTTCTTAAGCCATGTACTCTTTTCTTAAGTTAATTAAGTCATACTTTTTTAATTGAGAGTGTTTTTAATGATTGTTACGGGCTTGTGCTTGTTGAAATTTATATTCCCATAATACATGATAGTGTTCTCAAACCACCTAAAATTTCATTTGTTGTTTCAAAATGTCTCCTTAGGGTCTTTAGCTACCCTTGGTGGTCAATTTTTTCTCCTCAAATTCTAGCATATCTGGCGGGGTATGACTTCACCTCCAAGTGAAAAAAGCTAGCTAATTCGATAGAGATGTTACTAAGAGGGAATTACAATCAAAAACTAATTAATTATATTCTATTTTATAGAAAAAAGTATCAAATGGCATGAATAAAGGATATTCCCACACCAACATGCACCATTGTATTGGGGGAAGGATTGATTGTGCATTTACCTTAGTCGACAATTATCGCAAGAGCAGCTAGAGCTCAAATCAAGTTTGGAACCATCTCTATGGTCATCCAGTTTAAGAGGGCATCTGCTAGTTCACCAACCAGTGTTACAATCATACAAGATGAATCCCCTTCTCACCTTCCATCAAGGGAAAAGAGACCCAATATCATTATTCCTAATGAGAAGAGTTAATTTGATGAAGAGTTAGAAACTATGCCTTAATCAGCAAAGGTATTCATCTTCTAAAGGTTAGGCACAAAGTGAAGCTCAGTCTTCGATCACCTTCACCCTCCTCCCTAGGAGGAATAGCTAAAAGCAAGTCCAAATATATGCATGGACAATGAAGGACCTATCCAGACTATCACAAGTAAAGAAAAAATAGCTGGAGTTTTTAGCCAACTTGGGAAGATTGCCCTTTGAATAAAGTCAATCATCACCATTCGCCCCTCTAATTCTTTTTTCCCATTACATGACTTAGAGAAGGGTAAAAGTAAGTCAAAGGGGGTATAGTCTTATCTCAAGACTGTAGCTAAAGGGTGAAGAACTAAATAAAGCAATAAGAGCCACCATAAGGTTGCAATCTAGCATAAGACCCCCAAAAGGGAGACTATTTACACTATTAGAGTCATTTTTCATCATAACTTTAGAAAGAACTACAAGTCTGTGTCTCAACCTACCAAGTGCCAAAACAAGGATGCACAAAATAAAGCTTACAGATAAAGAGATTCAAGAGGAAAAGACCCCTGTGAGCCAATCCTTGCTACCACATCAAAGAGAAGGTGTTTCTACTTGCTCCATGAGTAGGCTTTTGAATTAAGTAACCTAGCTAATGGAAGAAGTTAGTTTCGATCCAAAACACACTAAACCAAGACCTAATCCTTAAGATGTATACCACCTTATTTTGAAAGAAGTCTTGGTCATAGTCAAAAGCTTTGATGAGGAAATAACCATATAAGCATTGTGGGAATAATTAAGACAATAAGGAAAAGAGAAAGATGAAGCTTACAAAAATGTCATCAAGTTGATGGAGATAATGATATAGATGAGACAAAAGCTCAATAAGTTGGAGCAATCTCAATAGTTATCTCAAGCTATGGAGGTGGTAGAAGATGCACTTCCTATAGATAAAATCTATGAAAATATAGGCCCTCCACAAGTGCCTCCTCCACCAGAAAGTGATACCAAATTCTTGATCTCAGGGGTTCCTAAAAACATGGAACTACCATCATATATACAATAGCAAGTGCAATAAATGGTGGTTCCACGATTTAGATAAGTGACACTGGTATGATAAATAATATAGACAAACCATAATCTATTTATCACTACTGATATCCTAAGGTTTATACAATACCTAACTTTAAATAATTTAATGGCATTGGTAATCCTGATCAACATATAGCTCATTTTTTGACTTTATGTGGGGTCCAAGTAGTAACCCCCTTATTGTTACTTTGCCAATTTTTAACAAGCTTAACTAGGGTAGCATTTGAGTGGTGTGCCAGTTTATAATGAGAATCCATACAAACTTGGTTACAAATGAAAGAGACCTTTTGAATTAGGTTTGGAGGTGTCAATGACAAGGTGACCATTGCGAACCTCATCTCAACACCAAAGTGTGACAATGAATTGGTATTAGATTATGTCACATAGTGGAGAAATCTCAACATTAGGTGTGAACAATCCATAAGCCAGTTTGAGGCTATCAATCTAGTCCTTGGAAATATAAGAAAGGATTGGATGGTACCTTACTTAAGTGCTTCTTCTATCCATACATTCCAAGACCTCATTGTGCAGGTCAAGAAGTTGGAGAGGATTTGCCCACCAGCCTTAGCTAGTTCACAAAATGTTAAACTAGAAAAAGATAAGGTAAAGCGTGGGGAACCCTCTAAAAATGTGAGGGCACTATTCACAATAAATAAGCAAAAGAAACCTACAAACTCCACGATGATGGAGGTAATCCTCAAAAATTACCAACTCTTAAAGGATATAGGGTAGCAAAATCATCCAATAGTTTCTTACAGAAACCCAGGAAAAAAAATACTCTTTTAAAAGAGAGAGAGTAGGTAAAATCTTCGAGGATGCTCTAAAGTTAAGCATCCAATTGCCAAAATGCTAGAGGGCAAGTGAAGCCAACAAAAGGGATCATTGAAACTATTGTCCTTACCATAGAGTCTTGCGTCATACTATTAAAGACTGCTATGTATTTAAGAACTAGATCAAAAAATAATACCAAGAGGGCAAGCTGACTCTCTCAAAGTTGGCCTAATTTGACCCACTAAATGCATCAATCATATTACTATATTTGAGACACATGAACCACTTGTGGGACTCCTTTTTAGGGAAGAAGAATGGCATACACTCGAACAAGAGCATGTATGGGAAACCTACATCTCTAAAGGCTAAAGAAGCTGATAAAGAAGATGGCTAAGAACCTTGAAGAGCCTGGGATAGTGATAATGAAAGCCTTATCAGAATAAGCTTCCTTATCTACTCAAAACATCAAAAGAAGAAAGAATAAAAATAACAAAAGGAAACTAGTTTGATCAAGAAATTTGGCATCCAAGAGTACATTGATGCCCTAGAAGGGTATGTCCAAGGAGGAAGAAGTCAATTAACTATCAAGGAGTTCTTCCCTAATGAACATAGAGTTTTGTTTGAAGACTCTGACATTGAGAATGGGAAAGAGGAACTTCCAGCGGTAGTGTGCACTACCATTATTACTATTGGAAGCTCATAATCAAACCAATCACCGAGGTCATCTCATCAATCTAATGGAAATGAAGTTCAAAGGACAAGGTGTAGCAAATCAATTTGTTGAGCATATCACTAATAAAATGGAGTTCCCACAGGTCTCCCAGTGGGCTGTTACCAAGACAACTATATTAGAGAGTGGTTCACCCAGGAATGTGATTATGGTATGATTAAACTATAGGTAGATACTGTAAAAAATCTAGCCATAACTAATTAAAATATATCTAGGGACAAATGCAAGTGTTGAATGAATGTATGCAGGCTATGGCTATTCATATGGAAAGCATGTCAAGTGTGACTATCATGCTTTGTGAAGAAATTAAGAAGATGAAAAAGATAGTAGCTGAAACTAGACCTAGTAATATATGACCCAACTCATTAACTTGACCCAAACCCAATCTGAATTAAGTGTGTTCAGATTTGTTATAATCGTATTTAAGTCAACCAACCCAATTACAACCCAATTTTTCTTGGGTCATAATCAGGTCAACTTGTATGACCCATTTATGACCCAATTGACCAATTTATTTGTTAGATCATAAATGGATCAAATTAGATTGAGTCAACCCATTCACCAATTAAGCCAATTAAAATTATTTAATATTTTATTTTACAATATTTTTTAGCAATTTTTAAATTTTAATTTATAAATTAAGTATTTTATTATTATAATTAGTTTTAATAATATTATTATTTTTATTGTTTTAAATATGTTAAAGTTATTAATCTTAGTTAAACATGTCACATCAACTTAGGTTAATTTTGGTCAATTCAAATTAATTCAAATAAACTGGGTCAATTCATATCAGATCAAAATTATGATGTATTTAATTATGTGGGATCAAAATTGACCACTTGAGATAGTGAAGACCCTAAGAAGTAATCTCAAAATAACAAATTAAAATGTGTGGTTTGTATGCGCAATTAGGTGTTGTATTAATATGACTTTCAATAGGCATAAGCCTCTGGTTTTAATTATCCTGATGATTGTCAGTAACTTTTTAAAGCTAGAGACCTACATAATATAGATAAATGTGCAAAAGAAAAGAAGAAAGCATTATTTCATTAAGTTTTTTTAAAAAAAGATACATGGTTTAAGTAAGGACATACCCTCGCTTTACATTTTGATGGATTTGAATATATAAATAACATAAAATAACATAAGGAAATGGGAAGAGCTCGATGTTTGTTGTTGCACCTTTGCCATATATTGGATCATGCAGAGTCTGGCTTGGGTAGATCCTGATTTGATCGTTGGAAAATATTGATGATTTGGTTTCACAGTATCATCCAACAGGACATTGAAGGTGATGAGAGGAGTGAAGTGTTTCTAATAACTTTGAGCCTCAGTGGTAACTTCATTGGATGGTATTACCGGTAGCTTGTTAGGATTAGCCTGAAATATTTTTGATAGCTTTGAGCTTTAGTGATAACTTCATAATTTGAAGTGTTTTTATTAGCTGATATGGCATTGGTGATAACTACTTGGTTGGAAGTGTTTTCATAACTAATAAGACATCAACAATAACTTTATTTATTTTGAAGTATTTCTATAGCTAATAAGACATAAGTGATAACTTTGTTTAAAGTATTTCCATGGCTGACAAGGTGTAGGTAATAACTTTATTATTTTTAGTGCTTTTATAGTTGATAAAGTGTAGGCGATAACTTTGTTTAAAGCATTTCCATAACTAATAAGATGTAGGTGATAATTTTATTTGTACAAGGCATTATGATTAACTAACTAAGCAAGTTCAAGCCTACCTTATTTTGATTTGATTTGTGAAATATTTTCATAGTCAATAAGGTGTAGGTGATAATTCTATCATTTGAAGTGTTTTCATAGCTAATAGAATATAGGCGATAACTTTGTTTGAATAAAGTATTATACCTAACTGACTAAGCAAGTTCAAGTCTACCTTAGTTCAGTTTGATCTTTGAAGTGTTTCTATAGCCAATAAGGCATAGGTAATAATTTCATAGTTTGAAGTATTTTCATAACCAATAAGGCATAAGTGATAACTTTGTATTTTGAAGTGTTTCCAATGCCTATAAGGCATAGAGAATAACTTCATTGTTTGAAGTGTTTCGATGGCCAACAAGGCATAGGCAATAACTTTATTTGAAGTATTTCCATAGCTAATAAAGTATAGGTGATAACTTTATTTGAACAAGGCATTGTGGATGACTGACTAAGAGAATTCAAGCCTACCTTAGTTTGGTTTGATTTGTAAAGTGTTTCCATAGCCAATAAGGTTTGGGCAATAACTTTATACTTTGAAGTATTTTCATAGCTGATAAGGTGTAGGCAATAACTTTATTTGAAAAAGGCATTTTGACTGACTAACTAAGTGAGTTTAAGCCTATCTTAGTTCGGTTTGATTTGTGAAGTGTTTCCACTGCCAATAAGGCATAGGTGATAACTTTATAGTTTGATGTGTTTCCATAGCCAACAGGGTATAGACATAATTTTGTTTGAACAAGGCATTATGGCTGATTAACTAAGTGAGTTCAAACCTATGTAAGTTCGGTTTGATTTGAAATCTAGACTCAATTTATTTTAAATTTAATTTGATTCATATCAATATTTAGAATGCGATTTTGA
The DNA here is from genome assembly GCA_005019695.1 of Trichopus zeylanicus subsp. travancoricus. Taxonomy (NCBI): domain Eukaryota; kingdom Viridiplantae; phylum Streptophyta; class Magnoliopsida; order Dioscoreales; family Dioscoreaceae; genus Trichopus; species Trichopus zeylanicus. Next base: position 2,877,710 of record RXID01022274.1, read on the forward strand.
CTTGAATATGATTTGATTCAGTTTAATATTCAGAACTTGATTGAATTGTGATTCATTAACTCCTTTTGGCTTTTTCTTCCTAGAACCTTTGATGGTTGGGTTCGCACTAATGCCTTATAGCATAACTGGGAGAATCAGGTGAAACATCCATTCCTGGAATCAATGTTGGCATTAAAGATGAATATTCAATTTGCAATAATAAATTTAATTTATCAAGCTTGGTATGATTTTTAGAAGAACATTTTGTCAAATATTGATCATTAACCCTAGCGGGAGTAACATTGATTTCGTTCTGAATCTAATTTGATTCAATTCAATATTCAAAATTCAATTTTGGTTTGAGTCTAATTCATCTAATTTGGATCGAGTTTGATCATGTATTGGACTCTTATTGGGTCTGGATCTAGACTTTGGTTTAAATTCAAGTTGATTTCAGCTTCAACTTGGTTTTAGTTTAGGATTCACCTGGTTCTTGTTTGACTTCGGGTTTAATTTGTCCTACTTTCAATTTTGAATTTGATTTAACTCAATTATGGTTTGATTTGAACTTGATTTACCTTTAGATTGACTTCATTTGACCCATTTGGGGTTGGGGTCTGGACTAATTTTGTTTGGATTAACTCAATTTGGATTGAGTCCAATTCAACTCATTTGGTGATACATTTGAGCCAATTTAATTCTATTTATTAAATTTAGCTTGATTTGAGAGCCCTCTAACTATCATGATAACTTTGGGTGAGCCTATGAGTTGGCCTTAGAAGTGTAAGTTTGAAGACTGGTTTGAGAGTGCGAGCCTGAGAGCTGGCTTAAAAGTGCAAATCTAAAGACTAGCTTAAAATGTGAGTCCAGGAGATGGCTTGATTCGGTGTGCCTGAAAGCTAGCCTATACTTGCTGGGAGCCCAAAGGCTAGCTATAGTGTCAGCAGGCTCAAAGACTGGCCTATATTTTTGGTGGGTCTGAAGGCTAGTCTGATTTTGATGAGCTCATGGGCTGGTTTGGTTTTGGTAGGCCTGAAGGCTGGCTTAGTTTTGGCTAACCCAATGGTTGGCTAAGTTTTGGCAGGTCAAAAGGCTAGCCTAGATTTGATGGACCCAAAGACTAGCCTAGTTTTGATGGGCCCGAAGACTAGCTTAGTTGTCATGGGCCCGAAGGGGGGCCTAGTTCAATGATCTACGGACATGAAAGGCTATGAATGGCTATGATGGTGATGGGATTTGTCAATATGCAACGGAGGCCGGAGGTGGCCGCAAGGATAAAGATGGAAGCCATGCAAGGATGGATGCATTGGAGATCAGTGAGGCCAGGGGTGGCCATGAACATGGGGTGAACCACTTCCTCCTCCCGTTGAATCTTCTGCTCCAATGCTACTTCGATGCCTTCTTTCTGCCATTTTTTATGTATTTTATTTTACTATTATTATTTTTAGTAGAACAACTTCGCTCTCTTTTTTGTCTAAATTTTCTTTTTTTTATTTTCTTCGGGCCACAACTCTTTTTTTTTATTTTATTTTTATTATCTCCTTCTTCCCTAATTCTTCTTCTTTTCTTCTCAAAACAACACCGGGCCCTAGTGTCCTAGCCTTTTTCTCAGCTAGATCCAATTTAAAAATGGTCAGATTTGTCCTGCGTTCTTGACAGCAAGGCGGAGGAACCCACTAGGTGGTGGAGAGGTGGGTAGAGCACCCCAATTGTAGAAGTCGGCTGGTGGAAGCGGGGCCTAGAGCGACGCGAACCAATGGAGGATAGAGCCCGAATGGTGGCTAGTGAATGGGAGGCAGCTATGGCTACCGTTGACATAGGCAACAGCTGCACATGGAGCTTGGGTGGGGTAGTGCAAGCCAGCGAGGGCAAAGCCCAAACAGTGGCCAACACATAAGCAGCGGCTATGGCCAGCACAAATAGCGGTTGTGGTCTGCAAGTTCAGGACAAAAGTCATAGGCATTGGTTCGAGATGGGAGACAATAGAAAGGACCTGAAGCAAAAGGAGAGAAATATATAGAAACAAAGAAAAAAGATAAGTATCTCACTCTTTCTTTCCTTGTTTCCGTTGTTCCTCAATTTTTCTCCTTGACGATCTCTTCACGATGGCATCCTACCTCTAATCCTCTCTATGTGCTTCAACTCATCTCTTTTTTTTTATGTTAATAGGTTTACATAGGCTTTGGAGATATCAAGTTGGTTTGGAATGAATCTCATTTAAATTTGAATCAAGGATATCATCTATTTATTTTGGATTAGTTATATTTGGATTGGATAGTCATGGATGGATATGGATGCAGTTCTTTTTAAGATTAGATAACTTTGTGAAAAGATATGGATGTGTATTTGTTATTGTAGATAATAGAAATTCGAAAGTTATACTCATCTGGGACATTAAATTTTTAGAGGGATTATTTGCAATTTTTTTAAAAAAATTAGACTAACTTGTAATTTTATGATTTTAAGGGAAGTTTTTTTATATAAAAATGACTTGTTTATAAAATTTTAAAACTTTCGGGATCATTTTTGAACAAATTTTGGACTTATCCATAAATAAAAAATTTTTGAAAGACTTATTTACAAAAAGTTGAAACTCTAGGAGTTTATTTGTAAATAAAATTTTTTTGAGGGGTTTATTCATAAAATTCATATTTCATAAGAATCAAATTATGATTATCGATCTTTTGAGTAGTTTATTTACAACCTAAATTTTGCGGGATTGATTTGTAATTTTAGAATTTTATTAGATTTTTTATAAAATACTTATTTAGGGACCCATTTATACAAACATTCGGCCAATGACTCATTGGGATGCGATTTAAGTCTGACTGATATCTATATTTGAGTCATAATTTAATGACATATAAGTCTTGATTTTAATCATATCTTAATTAAATTTGATTGTGACAAAAAATTACCTCAAACAAATTAAATAGGTTAATTTGGGTCAAATCAGGTCATAACCTGAACTCGACCCATTTAATAAATGGGTCACTTTGGGTTAGATCGAGTTATCCATTTAAAAATTGGGTTGAATTCAGGTTCAAAAAATTGACTTATTTAATAAATGGGTTAGTTCAGGTTGACTAGTTTAATATGATACTATAGGTTTAACCTGAACCAAACCCCACCTATAAAGGTCTAGCTAAAAAGGTAAAGACACATAAAAGGCCTATACTAGTAGTAGGAAATTACATACCAACCCTCCTTGAGACTAGGATGATCATCCATGCCATCTACTTGAAAAATAGGTCAAGAAAGATAAACGCTCTCAAGACAATCATCTAAATCTATTGCTTCTTGTCACATGGTGACTCACACAATTGGGATAGATACTGATGATCAGCCATCCCAATTACTATCAAGTAACCTAGTGGTAAATGATCAACCTATTAAGTTTGGTAAAGTCCCAGCCCTAGAGCTTGTTGAAGGGTGCTCTTAACTAACATTAGAGTAATTATACATATAGGACACAGATGATAAATATAACTCTATGTTTGAGCCAAAATAACTTTATGACAACTTCAGAATACTCTACACTAGTAAGCGCCAAAAAAAGTAGGCATTTCAAGAAAGGATTAAACAAGGTAATGCTGGAACTCATTTAAATCTTGCATCAATCCAAAGAAATGCCCTAAATATAAAATCCTGAAGAAGGTCATTCTAGTTGATGAAATAGGAGGATTCATCTAAAGAGTCTCTAAAAATTTCTCTTCAAGGAAGCCTCATTTGCCTAATTTCAATATTGAGTGGGATAATTATAAGCCAATTATATATCGCAAAGATATCTAGAGAACTACCAATCAGGGGCAAGGGTCCACTACTTCCTCTCACATGATTTCCCTTGGTAGTGACTTTAAAGAAGAGCCTTATTGGTCTCAAGATGCTAGTGTTCAACTAAAGAATGCAAATCAAGTACAACTTAGAGGTAGCAAAGTGTTGCCTCCAAGACAAGCTCCAATATCTAGAGATAAGAATATCTCTAAGGACAAGGACATAGAATCTTCACAAGTTGAACCTACACCCAAGAAGATTGAATATAATATAGCAGCTCATCTCAAGAAAATCTTAGAATATAGGGATATGACAGTGCACATCTTGCAAAATTCATCTATTATCAAGCATACTTCACTGAAGAAAAAATGAAAGAGTTAGTATGCGCTTGTCGAACTCCCATTATTACCTTCACAAATAGAGACCTACTATTAGGAATGGTAGACCATAATAGACTGTTATATGTTATTGAGAATAGTGATGGGTTCAAAATCAATTGCATCCCCATTTGACCTGGGATCCTTGGTAAATTTGATGACTCTCTATAACCTAAGTACTTCAGATTTGGATGTATGTCACTTATTATCCAAAATTATAACCATCCAAGGGTTTTAATCAGAATAGTCAAAAAGTTTTGGGAGCCATAATCATACCTCTAAAAGTAGGCAAATTAATGAATGTCACTAAGTTCTATGTGATTGATATCGATGTATCATATAAAGCACTATTAGGGACACCACAATTACATGAAAATAAAGTGGTTCCATCAACTCTACATTAATGTCCAAGTACTTTGAGAATGGTGAAGAATGCCAAATTGATGAATGTACATCCTTTTGATATTTATGAGGTAAAATATGATAACATGAAATATTATCAAAGATCCCATGCTAATAAAGGGTCTGCTTCCATCAATCAAGTGAAGGAGATTGATAGCCTGATCTTTGTCCCTCCTCCTTATATAGGGAGTGACAAACTCTTTAGGTGAATAAACTCAACAATTCTACTTGGGTGGTTATTCTTCTAATGAAGATAATAATGGAGATCAAATAGAAAGTATTGTCCTTGTCACAAAAGTTCCAAAAGGCCTACTTAAGCTATTAGATGAGCTAAGCATAATGCTATGGAAGAGCTAACAATCTTCTACATTCCTCTACGACACAAGGGAGAAAATGAGATATTATTTTATAAGGCTATTCTATATGTTCCATGCATACATAAAATCCTGAAAACTGACAATTTGGAAGATGATGGTGACTATCAGCTAGTGGTCATAACTAAATATTTTTTAGATAGACTTCATCAAATAATCAAGAAATCCAGCTACAGGCCTCAATAAACAAAGGAAAAAAAGTCATTTCTTCAAAAATTTATGGGATCCACCTCAAAAGCATGCTTATATTCTTGAAAGAGGAAATAAGAATTCTAAAGGATTGGGTTACATTCTACAAGTACCCATACATGCCTTATGGTTACCATTACATCCTTGTCTAATAATAATGCTAATCAAACATCCTCAACACCTTCTAACACATAAACTGCATGCATCGAGCTTACTAAGGTCCTCTAAACACTATAAGAAAGTGAAGTCCTCAATAAAACTTCATCAAAACCTAATGAAAGTGGGCATGATGTAGATAAAATGCTCTCAAAATCAAAATAGGAACCTTTGCAAAGTTTCATTCAATATGATGAACCACTTATTGAAGACATGATCCTCAAATAAAGAGAAGCTCGATCAAAACTCAAAGATGGGGTGCAAGCCACAATCGATGAATTGATGGAAATCAACCTCAATTCCAAGGAGAACCCTAGGCCAACCTTTATCAACACATAACTCTCAAAGGAAAGCCAAGTCCAACTCAAAGTAGTGCTCAAGAAATACATTGACTACTTTATATAGATTTATAGGGAGATGCCTAGACTAGATTTTGAAGTCACAGTCCATAAGTTGGCTATCAGTCTTAAAAAATCACTAGTGAAATAAGCACCCATGAAGATGAAGCTTGACCTAGAACAATAAGTGATAGAAGAAACAAAGAAACTAATCAAATTAGCCTTCATCAAGAATGGGAGATACTATGATTGGATAGCAAGAATTGGGCCAACTAAGAATAAGAATGGCCAAATCCACATTTCTGTGGACTACAAAGACTTGAATAAAGTATGTCCAAAAGATGACTTTCCACTATCAATCATGGAAATCACTTGGCTGATTTTGAACTATTCTCCTTTATAGATGATTTTTTAAGGGTACAACCAAACCAAGATAGATCCTGATGATGAAAAACATATACCTTTTTGGACTTCAATTGGTATTTACAACTATAAGGTGATGCCTTTCAGGATTAAGAATGCGAGCACCACTTATCAAAAGGCCTTGACCTAAATTTTTGATAACCTTATACACCAATTAGTGGAATGCTATATGGATGACCTAGTAGTCAAAACTCAGTCCAAAAATAAATATATCCAAGACCTAAGTGTGGTTTTTGACCCCATTAGAAATGTAATCTAAAGACAAACCCCATAAAATGTGCCTTCAGGCTATCATCAGGAAAGTTTCTCACCTTCATTGTTAGACATCAAGGGATTAAAATCAATCAATCTAAGATCAAAGTCATTTTAGATATGCCACTATCCAACAACTTGGAATAGTTGAGGTCATTCCAAGCTTGACTTGCATGCATAAAGAGATTCATTTCTAACCTCTACAGAAAATGCAAATTATTTTCCAAATTAATGAAGAAGGATGCTCCATTCATTTGGGATCTTGAATGTCAAAAATCCTTTGAAGAGTTTAAAACCCCTTGTCTTGGCAACACTCACACCTGATAGACCCTTAATCCTTTACATAGCCATAATATAAGGGTCCCTAGGGGTACTTCTTGCCTAGAATAATGAGGAAGAAAAAAAAATGCACTCTATTATTTGAGTAGAATGCTAGTGGGAGCAGAAGATAACTACTCTCCCATTGATTAGGATTGTCTAACACTCATATTCACAGTCCAAAAGCTCAGACATTATTTGCTTTCTTATTAGGTAATTTCAATATTAAAAGTTGACCTTATAAAATACTTAATAACCAAGCTTGTACTCACTAGAATGCTAGTAAAATGGGCCTTAATTCTCATAGAGTGTGATATAAAATTTAGTCCTCAAAAGGAGGTTCAACGATAAGCTCTTGCCAATTTTCTCACAGCTCAACCATTTTCAGATGATTCTCCACTAAGTTGAGAACTCCTGATGATGAAATTCTCCTTGTTGAGGAAGAGAAATCCTACTAAAAGTTGTACTTTGATGGGACATTATCCATCAGACCAGGAATCAAGTTGAATCTTTTGCAAATTAAAATTGACATCAGACTTGTATTTGTTACTCCAAATGGAGGTATTTTATGACATTCCTACTCCCTCTCAAAATCATGCACAAACGATAAGGTTGAATATGAGGCCCTAATTGTAGGACTAGAAATGGCCATTAACATGGAAATATCACGTCTACATATTTTTGATGATTTGCAGTTAGTCATCAGTCAAGTGGAAGGCGAATATAAAATCTACAAATTCAAGCTACTAAAATACCATAAAAAGCTTGAGAACTCATGGCTCAAATCCTAGATGTTCAAATAACTAAGTCTCCTAGTCCATCAATGCGGAAGCTAATTCCTTAGCTAAGTTAGCTAAGACATTGGTTGATTCTAACCAAGGAAAAATTTTAATAACAATTTATAGTAGACAAGTGATAAGCTTGATCTTCAGCATCAAGTATGAGAAGACTAAATCTAATATGAGAGGAAGCTAGAGATTGGAGAATACCATTCATCTACTATTTCAAAAATAGAGAACTCTCGGAAAATAAATCAACATGGATGCAACTCAAGAAGAGGGTTGTACGCTTTCTTCTCATCAATGACACCCTCATAGGAGGTCTTTTGATCAACTTATTCTACACTATCTTTCAAACAAAGAGGCCAAAAAAATTATGTACGAAGTACACTGAAGTTTGTGGAGCCCATCAAACAAGCTCAAAAATGATGATGAAAATTAAGTGTATGGGCTACTATTGGCCCATGATGGTGAGAGATTACTACAAATATGCAACAAAATGTCACCTATAGCAAATTCACAATGACTTCATTTATCAATATCCAAATCCTTTATATTTAGTAGTATCCTCATAGCCATTTGAGGTGTTGGGTATGGATATAATTAGCCCAATTGAGCTATCATTTATTTCTCTCAATAGGCTCCCATTGAAAGAGGTGAAAGTAGACACTATCATTTATTTCTTTCAAGAAAATACCCTATAATGATTTGGTATTCCTCAAAGGATCATTTTTGATAATAGATCGTCCTTTAAAAGCTTCAAGATAGGATGATTCGCACTTTATCACAAGATAAATTGGAAATATTAATCCATCTACAATACAAAGGTGAAAGGCCTTGCTAAGGCATTTAATAAGGCCCTATCCAAAATATTGAAGAAAATTATTGTCAAAAATAAAAAAGATTAGTACCAAAAATTTTCTAAGGCATTATAGGCTTATTGAACCACATATCGAACCCTTACTCAAGTAACACCATATGGATTGGTGTTTAGGACTGAGGCAATCCTTCCAACAAATTTCTCTCTAAAAATTATTTTGCAAGAGAAAATTACAAAAGAAGACAATGTTCATCTTGGCTTAGATGAGCTAGACTCCTTGAATTAAACCAGGATCATAGCTTAGCAAAACCTAGAGAGGTACCGAGCACAAATATCTAAAGCTTATAACAAGATGCCCCAGCTCAAATCTTTTCAGAAGTGAGAAATGATTTTGGTCTTGAGAAGTCCCATAATCCCAAATCAAAGCAAGAAAGGCAAATTTAAGCCTAATTGGGAAGACTCTTATATAGTCAAAAGGATATTTGAAGGAGTATCCTACTAATTGATTATTGACAAAGGAAAACAACAACAAAATAAAAGTGTATGTTTTGTTTATGATGGAACATCCGACTTTCTTAAAAGAAAGTCCGGTAAAGTATACATTCCATGTTTCTTGAGACAAAAAATAGATACAAAACCCTATCTATTTTGCATGATAATCGAGTCTACATCTGCATGGTAAATCAAGCCCATCTTTAGTGGTGAATCAAATCTAGTTTCACATGGCAAAATCAAGTCTACTTTCATGTGACAAATTATGTCTACTTTTACGTAGTAAATCAAACCCACTTTCATAATAAATCCGCTTTCATGTGGCAGATTAACTTTACTTCTACAAGCAATTCAAGCTAAATCCATTCAATATGGTGAATTAAGTCATTTTTATCTAAAAAGGGCCAGTTCCACAGCACTATGGGCCACTTTAGAGTTGGAATGCAAGGAACATAAGATTGTGAATAAAATATGACTCAAATAAGAGCAAATAGGAATCCTAGATAGAGAGGATAATGATAATCTTAAAACATATAAAGCCTAGTAGTTCTCCTGACAACAATAGCAACTCAGCAGTCCCGCGCTTCCTCTATTATCATATGGGTAGTAAGTGCTATATTAGTAAAAGAGATTGTGAATAAAATCCTCAAGACAAGAAGGGAAGATAGTGAACCATTAGCTGATGATGGTGATGGTAGATGGAAACCCATGAGTGCAAGCATCTCTCAACTAAAGCATGACCCAAGAACTCTATATACAATAAAAGCTTAAAATTAATATTCTAGATGTCCCTCATAGTTTGAGTCTAAAATATCATTAGGAGGGCCCCCAAAATCCTTGTCTAATTCACCTACAAGGTAATAGGTTCTAAGCTAGAAAAGAGGAAAAAAAAAAAATAAACAGCGGACAAGAAAATTATCAATGCCTATAGACTCTATCCTCCCTTGGGCACCCACATCTAATAAATCACCAGCTAACAATGAGGCCGGTCTAATCCCTCTACTCAAATCCATATTAGAAGATGGGTGAACTAGTATCGGTGAAGGAGGGGTCACCTCTGGCCCTATATTTATGTCAATCTGCTAGTAGGTAAGTATAGGGAATTGAGAAATCAGATCTCGAGATAGTGTAGATAATGAAGGTAGTGTTGTTGATCCTAATCCCATATCTCCACCTATGGGCATACCTGCATATGTCACTAAGCATTCTAGAGCATTAGGAATAGGAGGGGCACATACAAATCAAAATGTCTCTCGCCTTGGCTTCAATCTGGGACTTGCATTGCCTCAAGAATAACCATTATCAATGCTATAAGGAAAATGGTTCTTTCTCTACCTAGTCTGGGGCAAGAAAATTTACAAGTTGGGGCATTTTGCATCTCTTAGATCCTCTGTCACTTTGACCCTTTGCTACTGATTGCTTGCTTTTCCTTGTTGTGTGAGTCAAGAGTATTTTTGAATAAAAACTCTGGATCAATACAAAAATATCCCCTGATACTATTAAACCATGTTGTAGAATATAGTTGAAGGATCTTGGTTTTCTACTCAATATCAAGACTATAATACTCTATATTATCTTGGAGATGAGGAAGATGTGACCAATAGCTTGCTAACTAGCCTAGACATGATAGCGATGAAGGAGCGAGAACATTCTTAGGGAAACCTTGGTCATACACAACTTATGGATTGAATCAATGTGGATTATAAGATTCTAAAGTTAAGTGTCCCTCTGAGCTAAGCCAAAGCATCTTGTGTCTCAAAGAGATAATGCATTCATAAGCTTCTGGAGATAATGGAAGACAAGCCATATCTACTAGCTTGTTAGAATTAGAATAAGTATAAGGGTAAGCTTATTAGTCAAAATTTTGTGGATTCTATACATTCATCCTAGCCTCTCTAAAAGAATAAGGGGAAGCAACAATATTCATGATTTAAACCATCTCAGATATAGTGACCGAGCATGAGTGATATAGCTTCTTGATTTTATCACTAGGCTCTAACTCAGTATATGTCCTCCGGAAGTGGGCATAAATCCAATCGTAAAGAAAATGAATGGAAAAATAAGTTGAAGAACCACCTAACTCTATAGGGCTATCTACCATCACTTTGAGATCTGCATATATTGAACCTAGCATTGCAAATGCTAGAAAAACTTTTTGTCTATGTGCCACCTATAAGCCATCGCAAATGTCTCTAGGCAAATGTACTGCCCATGGTGAGGCATAGTAAAGCGATAAAGCAATAAAGCCACAAATAGATAAAGATAGCAAAATAAGTCTCAAGGCTGAATTCCAAAACAATGTCACCAGTGTCACCCATCAAGGTAAGCAACCCTTGAAAATAGTTGATGATGAACCCTTCAAGTTAGTCACCCCTAGAAGATACTGATGATGTGCCTTTTAAAAGCTAAATCTGAGAAGCCATTGTAATGCCATCAAAAGAAGTTAACCACCAACACCTAAAGCTATTGGTTACACTTCAAGCTAAACCCGATAAATCATCTATAATGCTATAAAAAAAATTAAACGCTAACACCCAAAGCAATCGGCTACACTTTAGACTAAACATGACAAGCTATCAGTACACTATCAAAAGGAGTTTATCACCAATGCTTTAAGCTATCAACCATACTTCAAGCCTATACTCTTTTCATCTCTTCATCTCCCACATGGATGACAACACCAAATTAAGTCATCAGCATCTATTAGTGATCAAGTCAAGACCTGCTTGAACCAGACTCCACATGGTTTGGTACACACAAAAGTAAGGTAGCAGCATATATTAAGGCTTCTTTCTCACTTCCTCTTTTCTTACTTTTATATTTTATATGATTTTAAAATTAATTGTAAAGTGAGGGCATACCCTTTCTTAAGTTATGTACTATTTATTGAATCAATAAATACCATGTTTTCTTCTTTTTTTGTGTCTTTATTTATTTTTTTTTGCTAGGTTTCTCACTTTAGAAGATTTTTTATGATTGTCGAGATAATTAACAATAGAATCTTGAGCTTGCTGGAAGTTAATATTTTCACAATACCTAATTGCACACTAAAACTATATACTTTTAATTTGTGTATTAAGGTTACTCCTTGGGGTCTTCGCTATCCTAGGCCACCGAATTCTAATTGCATAGTGTATTACATCGAGTGGCTAGTCAACATCATTCTTGTGAAGAAGGTGAATAAAAAATGGTGCATGTGCATCGACTTCATCGACTTCAATCTAGCATGGCCTAAGGGCCACTACCCTATTCCCAAGATAGATTAGCTAGTCAACTCAATCTTTGGGCATCAACTACTAAGCTTCCTTAATGCCTTCTTGGGGTAACATCAAATCTATATGAATCCAAAGGATGAGGAGGAGATATCTTCATCACCCACGTTGGCACATCCTACTACATAGTGATGTTGTTCAACCTTAAGAATGCTAGGTCCACTTGCAAATGCATGGTTGATAAGCATTTTTGACCCTATTTGGTAGAAACATGGAGATCTACATTGATGATATGCTAGTGAAGAGCCTAAATTTGAAGGAGCACCTCACTAACATCGTTTAGACATTCAATACCCTAAGGCACTACCAAGTCATGTTCAACCATGTTTTCTAGGGTAGCAGCTATTAAGCTCCATAGCTTTGTGGTTTCAGAGAGAGGCATCAAGACAAATCTTGAGAGGATCAAAGACATCATTGACATGGAATTGTTGACCTCAATAAAGGGCGTCTAGTGGGACAAGGAGTATAAAAAGGATTTCTCATAGTTGAAGAAGTATCTTTCCTCACCGCTCTCTCCTTGTCAAGCTCACTTTGGGGAAGACTCTCTACTTGTACATAGCTATAGACTCACAAATTGTAAGTATTGTATTTGTTAGTAATCAAAGTAATTTATAGTTTTTATTTTACTGCATGAGCCATGCCTTGAGAGGTATTGAACTTAGATATCTAGTGGTTGTAAAACTCACTTACATGGTAGTTCTCTCCTCTAGAAGGCTACAACTATGTTTTCAAGCTTATAAAATTAAGATTATGATAAACCAGCCGCTACACCAAGCTCATCAAAATCCAAAAATGACATGCTAACTTCTTTCATGGATGGTCAAGCTTAGACATTTTTATATTCATTATTAGCCTCAAGTTGCCATTAAAGCTTAGGCCCTTGTAGATTTTGTTGATGAAGTTATAGACTCGTAGTAAACCAACTCAGCTATAATAGAATGGTGGGTCTTAAGAGTTGCTAGTTCTATAGGAGAAATGGACAATTGGGTTAATGTGGTGCTTGAATGCCCATATGGGGAAGTCATTGAGCATTCCATTAAGCTCAACTTCCATGCATTGAATAATGTGGTGGAATAAAAGGTTTTACTCCTAGGCCTACAAATAGCCGACCTAGTTAGAGCTTGGCACCTTGGAGTACACAATGACTCTCAGTTGGTAGTGGACCACGTGTTGGGTGAGCTTGAGGGTAAAGATGCAATATTAGCGCAACATTTAAAGTCAAGGCCCCAGTAGAGTAGTTTGAGGCAATTGAGTTCACCATATTCCTAGGGATCAGAACACAGGCTGAGGCATTAGCAAGATTTGCAATAATATTAGAGTCAAATGCACATTGCCTAGTACATACTAAAATTGTGATTGGCCAAGTATATATGAGATAGTAGCAAAACTTCTAGTAGAAGAAAGAGAGTCGAGTTGGATGGACCCCTTTGCCTTCTGTAAAGATGAGGGATTACCAAATGACAAACTGGCTAGTCAATATTTACAAAACAAGCACCAAAATTAGTCTTACTAGAAGAGGATAAGCTCTTTAAATGGTCTTTATCTCAGCCTTTGTTTAGATTCTTGGATCCCATTGATACATATTACGCTTTGATAGAGACGCATGAAGGGATTTGCAAACATCAATAAGGAGAGCTTCATGGCCTAGAAAGATCCAAGAGTTTTTGGCTTAGGGGAGCTAGGGCTTTGTGGCCTCGGTGAAGCTATAGTTTTGTGACCTATTAATGTGACATGGACAGAGCTAGGTTTTTGTGGCCTAGGTAGAACAAGAGCTTTGTGACCTATTCAAGGCTAGGACTTTGTGGCATGGATAGAGCCAGGCTTTATGGCCTAGGCAAGACTACAACTTTTGTAGCCTAAGCCGAGATAGAGTTATGTGGCCTAGGTAATGCTAGGACCTTTTGGCCTAGACCAAGCTAGGGCTTTCTAACATGGATGGAGCTAGGACCTTGGAGCCTGGGCAATGCTAGCACTTTTTGGCCTGGAAGGAGCTAAGTTTTTGTTTCCTATGCAAGATTAGGTCTTTTATAGCCCTAGTAGAGGCAAGATTTTGTAGCCTAGGCAAGATTATGGCTCTAGTGGAGTGGATGGAGCCAAGTTTTTTTGGCCTAGGAAAGATTAGGGCTTTGTAGCCCAGAAAGAGGTAAGGTTTTGTGGCCTAGATAATTCTAGTACTTTTGTGCCTTGTGTGAATCCAGGCATTGTAGTCTAGGCAAGACTAGGGGCTTTTGTGGCCTATGCGGAGCCAAGGCTTTGTAGTCTAGAAAGGCTAAGGCTTTTGTGGTAGCACTGAGCTAATGCTGAAGAGAGACCCTTTATTAATAGAGTTTTCTCAAGTTGTTTTAGATGTTATGTCCTTGGAATTATTGTTTCATCCAGTCAATTGAGGCTATACGATCTGACACCATAGACTTCTATGATTTTGCATGAAACCTCCCAGTTTGAACTCAACTTCAATACCAGGTCAAAGGCTCCCTTGTTGGGTTCAATTGTGGGGAGCAAGAAATTTAGGTGTAGAACCTAGTTTGGGGCATCTTGTTGTGAAAGTTGTTGAGTGTTGTGGTGAGAAGGAGCTACTTCTCCTTTGTGCCATGCCTAGTGAGGATAGAGGCTACATCGACGAGTCATGTTGCCACTTCACCATGTCCACAATACCACCCTAGATTGCCATATCCATGATTTAAGTGTTACCCTTGTTGTCCTTTGGATTTTGATGATAATTAAACTAAGATTTAACAAGTTTCTTAAGTCGTGTTAAACTTCAGGATTATCAATAATCATTTAAGATCATGAAAAATTGAGTCTTAAGATAAAACACATTGGATGATGAAAGCAATGACTTGAAGATAAAAGTAATGAAAATTTGAAGATGGAGTTTAAAGATGAAGGTGAAAGCTCAAAATGCTCATAATGAAAGATCCTCTCAAGTCTAATAGGTTTAGAACTTTTACTTATTTTAGTTGTGTCAAGAATTTAGTTTGAGATTATTTTATTTAGATTATTCATCGTTTAGAGTTCTACAAGAATCTTTTAATAGAATTTTACTGATTGAATCAGACGCTCATTTCTAAATTGGATAACCAGTTGCTACAAAGCTCTACAATAACATATGCTTGATTGTCAAACGAACGTCCGACTAGGATTTTAGCTCTATCTTGACAGACATTCAGTTTGTGAAATTTGCATGATTAACGACTAATTTTTTAACTGCTGGAGCAAAACAAACTGTGAGACTCACTCTCAATGGTTTGTCTTGACCTATAAGATATAAATAGATATAATTGGACTTCTCTTAACAAATTTTTACAACTTCATTTATTAATTAGCGAAGAGATCAAGCCCTCCCATTCCTTTAGCTGAAAAATACTCTAAATTTTTTAATCTCAAAGCAAATCATCATAGTCAATCTCACTTTATTTATATTATTGTATTTATGGCTTATATGAAATTGAGTGGCATTCTTGAGGGTAATTTTCTTAATAAATTATATTGAGACTTGATCTTCTTCGTAATCATATTTTGTAATCTATTTTAAAAACTCCTCCCAAAAGTTGTCGTATGAGCAAACAACACTTGGGGTCCCCAACCTCTAAATGGGGAGGCATGATGAAAAATGGTGAATAAACCTTCTTCTAATCAAAGGATGGAGCAAGGACTGAAGCACTCTAATTTCGAGTTTGGCCCAAGCTCTAGGCTGTTACGATTTAACTCTTCATATACAAAGCAAGTCTAAGCTAAAAATAACTCCAACAATGATCCTTCCACAATTGTATTAGTGGAGGAGAAAATGGTGTATTGTATAGCTAAGAAGATGATGTCGAACACCTTACTAACACCTTACTAACACTACAAGAATTAAAAGCATTCCTAGTATTAATTAATGAAAACTAATGACGATATCAAGTAACCATTAGCAGTGCTAATGATAAATTCATCAATGATGCTAAACAATTAGCACTCCTAATGAATCCATCATTAATAGCACTAAAATAATTGTCGTCACTGATCATTTATATTAACAATACTAAAATAATTAGTATCCGTAATAATTTATATTAATGACACTAAAACAATTAATGTCTCTAATAATTAATCATATTTTAGGACCATTAATATTAAATTTATCAGGCGAGCTAATTATTTTAGCACCATTAATGATGATTTAATAGTTGTATTAAATTAATTACTGCCGCTAATGTGCCGATAAAACCCGACTTGCTCTCCCACCCGAGTTCCCTCTCTTAACCCGAGCTTGTGTTCCCCGCGAAGCACGCCGGCTCCTTCTCCTCGTCCTTTTGGGCCTCCCTCCCTCTTATCCACCTGAAAACCCTTACCCTTCCTCTCCGCTCTGACTTCTTTGGTGTCACGTCCCAAATCAACGCCACCGATTACTCCCGCCAGGCTCCCCTCCTCCGCTTGCATGGCCTGTTATGTGGCGTCGTCGGGCGATTCAGTGTGCGATGGCGGTTTTCGACCTCAACGTGGCGTCGTTGGGCGATTCGTCACCGTCGCTGGGGAAGAAGGCGCCACTGTCAGAGGGATAGGGAACGTCATAGTTGTCGGTGCTGAATGGGGAGGCGTCGAGCAACTCGGACGAGGACTCCTGGTCTAACAGGCCGCCTGCGACGGTGATGCTTAGTTCTGGGATTCTGAAAAGCCTTGTGTCTGGGAAGGAGGAGGAGGAAGGGGAGGGAGAGAATGGGGTGTCGCCGGAGAAAGGTGAGTACGTGAGGAGACATTTCTTCCCGCCGGCGACTGACGCAGGGGAGTCGCCGCCGGCAAGGCTGCGATGGGCCAATGTGGGGTTTTCCCAGGCGGGCATTGTTTATACTTCAGGGCGTATGACGATTAAGTTTCGCCGATTTGATTTGACATACAGTGCCTTCCCGACACCTATGGTGAGGATTTGAAGCAGGGACTTCACGGGATACACGATTCTTGTTTTGTGAGTTTTGCATCACGATTTCCCAAGTTTTTCTCTTGCAGATGAAGAATTTAACGAAGGAGGAATTTGTACACATTCTTCGTTGCCACAGCACTGGATTCTTGAAGGGAAGCTCAAAGTACAGTGGTGTGAATCTTCACAAATGTGGCGGCTGGGAGGCTTCTTGGGAAGAAGTAAGAACTTCTCTCTCTGTTTTTGTTTATGTATTTTTAAAGAAGATCCATAAAAAGTAGTTTCCTGGTTGCATTTGATTATTGAAGGTGTCTTGATTTTTTAGCATTGAATTCTAAAGTGCAGGTATCTAATGATAACAGGCCTGTTTGATCTTAGAGTTTCTTTGGGAGATCAAAATACCATGCAAGTCCAGTTTTTACTAATGACAACCAATACTTGCATGCAGGTATGTCTACCTTGGGCTGTTTGACACTGAAATAGCAGCTGCAAGGTTGTGCACCAATGAACTCTCTTTGAGATCGACAATATTTGTTCTCGAAACTCAATTTCTTCGAAAATCTGTTTCCAGCTCAAAATTTTTCTGCTTCTTGTTCTTTGATATCAGAGCATATGACAAGGCGGCTATCAAATGTAATGGGAGCGAGGTGGTGACCAATTTTGACTCAAGTACCTATGAGGGGGGAATTGCTTCAAGATGTTGATGTGGATGGTATTTTCAGCATTCTTTGGTTTTATATTTGCTATATTTTTCTCAGAGCCCAAGGATTATTCATCTGATATGGTTTGTTTGTTGCAGCTGCTGGTGTTGATCTTGATTTAAACCTGCAAATCTCACAACCCACTATTTGTAGGCCCATGGGGGATGATAATACGACTGGTCTCCAATTCCAGTTGGCACATTTGATTTGTCTGGTCCAATCACAGCTAAGGTAATTTTCTTGCAACCATCACAAATTTGCTCCACTGGTTATGTCCCATCCTAAAAAGAGAAATAATAAAATGGGATTTAATTTGCTATTAGAGTGGTTGCAAGTCTAAGACCTTTTAGGTTGATAAAGTATTCACATGTAATCATAGGATCTAAAATTTTTACAAATGTACCATTCTTTTATAAATTTTTATCTTATTATCAATGGCTTTTATTGGTTGAGACATGCATAGAGATGTAATGGTTCTATTTCTCAATTTTATTATGTATATGAACGTGTGACAATTCGCTTTATTTAGTTCAAATGATTAGTTAAACCTCTTTAATGTAATTATGTTGACAGCAACTTATCCTTATTTTCTGCACATGATTATTGATTACAGCTTATCTAATTCTTCAGGGAAACTGATGAAAAAGAGGATGCGACTCTTACTAAGCATTGAAAAATGCTGCAGAGCCAGTTAAGCAACAGTGACAAGGACGAAGCTGAAAAACCTGTCAATGGAACAGAACCTTATATTTCTGTTATGCTGGACTGTATAATGGATCCAAGTGTCACAATCGTGCAGCAAAGCTCAGTTTACATCTTCATGCACTTTGTGCAAAGTTGCAGGCTGAATTTGTAGATGCAAATGTCACTTAGGTTGATGTATTCTCCATAAAATCTGACCTCATTGCAAACTATTCTCGATATGGTATGGAGTACCCTGCCCTCTTGACTCAAATTAACTTAATCTGCATGCAACTCAAAAAAGACAGTAGATCATCCACTTGCCTTGGCTCAGAGTTCAATTTGATTATATCTTGTTCTGGTTGGTTCATGAAACTTTTTTGTTGGGTTTGCAAGTTACTAATTATGACCAACTACAAGTCACCTAGTTATGTAAATTGGTATCCTAATTTTCTGACATATTTCTGCTATTTCCTTATTTTCTTTTGTAGGTTAAAGTGAATGGTCCTGACATTGCTCTATACAAATTCCTCAAGACAAGCAAAACAGGATTTTTGGATTCTGGAATCAAGTGGAACATCACAAAAATTTTAGTCAATAAGGATGGAAAAGTCATTAGCGATATGCAACATTAACACTCCATTATCTATAGAGGTATCCACTTGCTGCCCCCTGCCATATGAGGAACAACTATTGTTTCATCACAGCCACTTTCTGGGTGCTATGCCTTCTCTTTTTCAACTTACGGTTCCATTTGTAAATGCAAAGTGACATCCAGGAAGCACTTGGAGAGATATAGCATTCTGCTATATTCTGTTTCCTGCTCCAAGATAAGATTTTTTTTCATGCCTTATATCTGTTCATTTTTTGGTCCTTTTGTACATGTCCTAGTTCTTTTCCAGTATATTGAGATTGCTTTTTGGCTGTGTTTAATGTCAATGAAACTGCTATGCAGATGCTTGAGTGAAATATTGCAATTCCCATATTTTAGTAAGTTTATGACTTTTTTATTTATGGTTTTTTTTATTGATTGGTCCAGTGGAACAATGAATGGTTTGAGTTGTTGATCAATTTGTGGTGGTCTCAAAACAATTGAAAACCACAAGCTACACAAATATATTAGCACCACCAGAACGCTACTGTAGTGCTGCACAGCTAATAGCTACGACCATAATTAACACTGTTGATGTCCTTAATCATTAGGGGCATTAATAATTAGCACCGCTAATATTTATGACACTACTTAGAGCGGTATTTTGTTAATGCTATTAATCACTTTTCTATGCTAATTTTGATTATAGTAACACTAAATTAATAGCAGAATATATATAATTGTTGTAGTAGGGAAGGTTCACAGGAGATTTTATATTAAGTGAAGGCTGATGTGATGGAGGAAGTTAGTGAGCTCTAAAGTGACTTGAGGTTGATTTTGTCAGTAAAATCCATATGAGACCTCACTTCCCTTCATGCTTTCTTTTCTAGTAATTATTATTGAAACTTGTTAATTGGTTAGAAAGGCCTTACATTTACTGGGGCGATATACTAAGTCATAATAGTGGTATTGATACTTAATATGTTATCATGATTGAAATCTCGACATTTAATGGAGAGTTAATGCAAATATTTACTGAGAAAGCTTTGTATTTTGTATCAAGTGAGATGCCAACCTCCTGACGTGAAGCTTGTAGAGCCAAGCGACGACTTGGTGGGGAGGGCTAAGTTGATTTCAGTTCACTTGATTTTATTCCAGTTGTATATTTTTCAGCCGGTCTAATGGATCGAACCCCATCATAGTCTATACCTAGCAAGGGATCAAATCAATCCAGAATATTCTGAGTGGGACTTTGACGCGTCCTATGTAAATTCGATTTGAATAAAATAAGGGTAACCTAATTAGTAGTAAAAGCTCCAATTTGATCAGGTAAATAAATTAGAGGATTTATTCAAGTTAAGTGTTTATTTATTTTAGTCAAATTAAATTTTAAGAGAAGTGACTTACGAGTGGAGAGTTTATTTTTGGACAATCGAGTTTATTTTTAGGCAAATAAACAGTTATTTACAAAATAATTTAATGTTAACACAAAATGATGGAAATCATTGTGCTTACCTGGCCAAATTATCCGTTTCCCACTTTTTTGGAATGAGAGTGAAGAAACATGTCCAATGGTTTGAAATTTTAACTAAAATATTTTGATTTCGGTCAGTAATTAAACTTTCAATTTTTTGAAATATATTATTTATATTTATATATTATAATTATATCACAAGTATATTTATCTCAATAATTAAGAATTTAATCTTAGATTAAGATGATCCAGATTGAATCATAGGTCTTAATTTTTTTAAAAGTTATTTTTAATAAAAAAATTTATTTAATAATTAAAAAATAAATGTGTATTAATTTTTTCTCTTTCTTAATTTTTTTAAATTTAAAATTTATTTAATTAAAATAAAAAAAATCGAAATGACTGAATTAAAATATATCGATTTTGATGAGTGATAAAATCCATCCCCAAATTCATACTTACCTTCGTTAAAATAGAATCACGCATCGGATCACGATTCAGGATCAAATGATCCGGATCCCGACTATCCCCAAAATCGACGACCTCCACCTACATCTCATTTCCCTCGATAAAATTCGCAGAAATTCTCGGAAAAATACTGTGAAATGAAAGGGTTCAACGGCTGCCTGAAAGCTTACTGGAAGCGGCAAGCCTACCACCCCATCGACGCTTCGGGGAAGGCGACGGGTCGCCGCCTCCGGTGGCTGGCGCGCGCGGAGGTCGCCGGCGGGCGGCGTCGAGGGTTCTGGCGGATTCGTAGCCGGATCCGGATTCGATTCGGCTCGCTGAGGAAGGCGTCGCCGTGGCGAATCCTGGTCTGTCTCCGCGACGCCTACGTGCGCCTCATGCTGGCCTTCGCGAACTCTGCGGCGATCGCCGGCTACGGCGCGGCGAAGTTCGGGTTCCAGCTGTCGGCGGCGAAGGAGTATGACGAAAGGGTGCTGGTCCAGATCTACAAGCAGATCGTCGCGCAAGGGAGGGGAGGGGGATGCACGGGGGTGACGACCGTTGGGCTTGTCGCCGACGGGGAGATCGCAGCGAGTCGGTGAGTACGGGTGATGTGTGTAATGCTCCTTTTCTTATTTTTATTTTTTTATTCCGAAAAATAAAATAATTTGAGTTATTATTATTATTATTATTATTTGTTTCAGGGAAAATATTTTCACTGGAAATTAAGAAAAGAAATAATAGGCATGTGATCGCTGATTAAGAATTTGACAGTGTCTTCTCTATTTTTTTGCGAATTTAAAAGGGATGTTATAATTTTAAAATTGTTATAAAAATCCGGTGTAAAAAAGAATTGCAGCAGTAATTTGTAAATTCTGAAAAAAATAGAGAACTATTTCTTATAAATCCAATATTGTATTGTATATATTACGGTCTAATAGGTCCGTTTGGTTTGAGATCAGGATCAGGATTAGCCTATTTCAGAAAAAAATTTTCTTGTAAAATTAATATTACTTATTTTACAATATTATTAAATTAAATTATTATAAAACATTAAATAGTTTTTCAAATCTCAAATTATTGAAACGTTAATTTTGATAAAAAGATATTAGTTTATAAAAGTAGTTCACTGGTTTTGATCCCGATCTTAATTCTGATCCCGATCCCGAACCAAACGGTATTATATTATCGTGTATTAGGTATATATTTCAATGAATTTTCAAAAACATAAATTACCTATCCAGGTCTTTGTCCTCACCCAATTGAAATTTTAAAATTTAAAAAATACTAAAAACTTAATTGGACATTTATAATACAGGTTAAATGGATTTGAAAAAGCATATGAAGTCTAATGAAATTAGATGGTTAGTGTGCAAAATACTTAAGACTTTTGCTTCAGAGAGAAATATTGATACTCAGCATATTATTGTTTTTGATTTGTGGATAAATCTGCATAAACTGATTTGTTTTTTATTTGTGAATAAATATGTATAGGCTGATTTGTTTATCTTATAATAACAAAAAAAAATTATCTTCAAGATTTTTTTCTTATATAGATAAACCATTTTTGATGTAATCTAGTATATTTAGATTTATTTATAAATCAAATGCACCAAGTAATACGAGAAATTTACACACAAATACGAAAGATTGTAGACACGTCAACGAAATTTTATTCATTCTCACAAATATATATTTTTTCAATATTTTTGTTATTACTTTGGCTTTTAAAATATTAAGTTATAATTAAGTTTAGAGTTTTTAATAAGAAAAAACCTACCTTATGACCAATTTTTGAGAAATTATCTATTTTACCATTATTAGTAAAAAATTACTTATTTTATATTATAAATTTACAAAAATTATTTTAATTAAAATATTAAAAAAATTATATTTGAAATTAATTTTCTAATTAAATTAATATAAAATTTTTATTTGACTTAGTTTGGATGATCGGTTCATAATTATTAGATAGTCGATCTGTCGAAATTAAATTATGTATTCTTGGTTTTGTAATATCAAATAACCAGTCTTCCATAAAAATTAGGATAAAATGAATCATTTTTTTATTAATTTAATAGTTATCCAAATCAAATCAATATAGAGACTTTATTTTTCATATTAATTTAATTAATAAAATTGAGTCAAAATATAATATTTTAAAATATTTTAATTAAAATAATTTTTGTAAAATTATAATGTAATTGAATGATTTTTATTAATAGTAATAAATAAATGATTTTTCACAAATACGTTATATTTTCTTATAAAAGCTCTTAAATTTAGTTGTTTATATATTATTATCAATTAATTGGAGGAAGATGCTCGTGTTGATAACAAAAAAAAAATTTATTTGTGTTAATTATATATGTGTGTGTATGTGTATGTATATATATATGCATGAATAATTTAAATTGACTTTTAGTAGATGTTCAAATAGTGACTAAGAATGATGGTGGTCACTACTAGTCAATTTTAATTTAACCCGGAAGGAATTTGGTTTGGATCAAAATGGCCATTGGTTGCTTATTGTTAAAAAATTGCATTTGAACAAATGCTGAATTAACATATTTACCACTAACCTTTCTAATTATACTCATGTCTCTCTAAATAATTTTTTATGCCCATGCTCTTGAGATTATAACATCTATTTTCCTAATTAAAAAGCTATAAAGTAATCAAATAGATTTCATATAGTTGGTCTCAGCCCATTTAAGGTACCTCTATAAATCTATATTTATTATTTTATGGATATAAATTTGTTGATTGGTCAAACTTGTCATCAATTTCTAATTAGGAGACATCTTCAAATTTTATCCGCCGAGCTGATTCACATTGTGCAACCCATAAGATTTTCTTTTGCGAGAGAAACCTTCAGAGTGCGGCGGTCCCTTCGAAGCTTAAGCAAGTATCTTTTTTTAGAGAAACAATAATAATAGAATTCAGAAGAGAAAAAATTCATAAAATTTAGGTCTGAGAGCCTGTGTAGTTGTCCCTCCAAGAGATAGAGATACCTCCATTTTATATTATTATGAACTGTGTTTTATAGAAATAATATCCCTAATTTTTAGAAGATTTGGCATGATTATCTCTTGGAATATAGTTAACTCCTTATGAGGGATTCTGTTTGGATTTTATTTGGATTGACTTATTGGACCTTGATATGACTGGTTTGAGGGTACACTATATCATCAGACCCCTATAACTATAGGCATCGAGTCCTCATGGCTTGGTGACTAAAGTTAGCTTCATAATCTTCTTGAGCCATGTCTTTGGGTTGAGCCAACATTCTATTTGGTCAATTTTGTGGCTTGTCACTCAAATATTTTTACTCCCTGGACAAGTTCGTAATCATGGAGCTAAGTTTTTGTGCCTTGGGTTGAACCGTGATCTTATGTCTTAGGTGAAACCAATGTCTTGTGTTTCAGATAGAGCTGAGGTCTTATACTTGGCATATAACTAAGGTCTCATGAGTCATATGGACCTAAGTCTTACACCTGACTTGGAGAAGAGATCTTATGCCTTGTATAGAATGAGGTTTTATACCTCGTGCAGAACAAGGTTTTATGCCTAAGGTAAAATCGAGGTCTTGTTCCTCGAGTAGAATAAGGTTTTATGCCTTATATGGATCAAGATATTGCACCTCAGATGAAACTAAGGTCTTATGCCTCATGCAGAACAATGTCTTGGTGTCTAGTACAAAGTTAGGTCTTGTGCCTTGTGCGGAACGAGGTCATTAAGGCCTGACTTAGAGCCAAGACTTGGTGCCTCAGGCAAAACTGAGGGCTCTATACTTAGGAAAGAACTAAGGTTTTATGCCTCGAGTGGCACCGAAGTCTTGTACCTCAAGTGGGACAAGGTCTTATCTCTCATATAAACCAAGGTCTTTGTACTTGCCGTGAAACCGAGGAGTTATGCCTCGTGTGGAATGAGATCTTTGTGCTTGGCGAAGTTATAGTCTTATGCCTTGTGTGGAATAAAGTCTTTGTGTTTGGCATATCGCCAACGAAAGCATAAAAAACTACCTAAGAAGATTTGGGTGTTGTGGGGGAGGGAGGGGGGGTTTGGGGTCAATTAGGTTTTTAAAAACAAATGACAATTTTCAATAGAATCAAAACCAATTTGATTGACCAAAGTAATTTTAAACAATTTATAATCAAGCATAAGTGTAATAATATAAGTTAGGAATGAGTGCATCACAATATAATGTAGTTTGGAGACCAAACTGCTCTACTCCACGACCATTGTCTTACTCTTAAGGACTTCAACTCTCCACTAGAGTATCACTTTGTTGGTGAAGCCAACCTCTAGCACTTCCTCTTTCGTCAACCAACAAGATTAACTCCAACCTAGAGTATAAGTCTCTTAATTACTCCAAAACAACTTTGAAGTAGATTACAAGTGGAAATTTGACAAAAAATTATACAATTTGAGCTCACACAAAGTTCTTTAAGGATTGAGTGAAAGGGTAATGAAAATTTGCTTGAGATTGAAAGATTTAGAAGAAGTAAAAAATCTTTAGAGAAGCCTTTTCCACTCTATTTATACCTTATGGGTGTCAAACATAGGTGTTGGAGGTGAAATCCCACAGCTAGCTTCATTTCAATGATCAAAAAATTAGCCGTTATTTATATAAAAATTCATATCGGACAACTGCTTCAGACAACTAATCGATCGGTTTTGATAGGAAAATCAGAACTAGGGTTCTAGCGAGGTGTCCGGTTCTGGTAGAACACCAAAACCTACATCTCTAGCCAAACATTTGGTTAAGAAACCTATGCTATTTGGTTCTGCATAGGTCTAAAGATTTGAATCTTTAGTTTGACACAACTAATTGTTCTCTAAGCCAAGAGAATGCCTGGTACTGTTAGAGAAAACTTTGTTAAGAGTTTACTACAGAACTCTATGCAATAAAAAGTTGTAAAAAGTTTATCTCAGAGAAAATGTTTGACCTGATTTAAAACCAAAAAAAAAAGCTAGACCTAGACGATGCTGAATTCTTGAGTTGCTTTGGTTGTATTTATGTCACTCTCAAATCTTCAAGTTGTTGTGGACACCTTCAAGGCATCTCATGCCTTCTTTCGATATCTTCAACTCACGTTCGCTGATCTACTAATGCATTTCATTTTTTTTAAAAAAGTATTCGAGTATTCTCTTGAGAGCTTTAATGCACCTTAATTAAAACAAAACTTAAATAAATATTAAATATAATTTAGTCATCATTAAAATTAGAAAGAGAAGCAATCTCTCTCTTTTTTAGTGATGGCAAACAATCTTTTCGTGCTACTTTTCCTTCTCTTGAAACTTATTGCTGCATTTGTGTTCGCCCAAGATCTTGCTGCTCCTTGTCTCGCAGAGGGCTAGGTCTAGCTGAATACAGCTAGGCCCAGCCATCCTCTCCTGCAGATGGCTCTCTTGCGCCTGAACCGCCAAGACCCTTTTACCTTGTCCCACAATGGTCAACAGATCAGGATGTAGTTGCTCAGTCACCACCGTGCACCACCTCCACTTCAGCAACCTTGCAGCCATGTTCCCACCACCTAGCCTCACCCATGTGCACTCAGGCCACCTCCAACTTCCTCCCTACCAGGTCTTATCTCACCTGCATGCTGCTACACCAGATTGTCGGAATAGCCTCGCTTCGCCACCACCTCATGCTGAACCCACACCCTCCACCACCTGCCACCAATGGTGCCACTAGAGCCGGAAGCCCTCCATCCTTCCTTGCCACCAGGTCCCAGATGTATGGTGCCAACAACCTAGCCTATTGCCCCCAGCCATCAGCCAAGCACCATCGCCGCTCTAGCAGAAGCTATTGCTGTGCTTGTTGCATTTGAATAACCCTAGTCATCATCGCGCTGATCCTCCTCACTACCATGGCCAAAGCATGCTCTATTGCCCCCACCACCCGGCCTTCACCATCTCCTCCATCCAACTCTCCACCCTCAACATCACTGCCTCCAACCAGCTTGCATCTTGGATCAACATCAACCACATTACTCATAACCCCAACTGTAAGCTCGTCTTCCTGTACAGCCCCATCTATTATAATGTCAGGTATGATAAATTAGCAAAGCCGATATCCTATGAGCTTAAGCTTTCGGGATGGTTTCGTGTTCGGCCCACTATATTGATATGGTTTGACACTCTTTTGACTCTCCCAATAAATAATATCAGAGCTTCATATTTGAAGGTATACAAAATCTTAATACCGAAATTACCGTGATGATATGACTAAATTTAGTCGCATGTTAATCTCTCTTAAAAAAATAAAAAATTATTAAAAATTGAGACAAAAACTCATTAGTTAGGGTCACATGGTGGAATTGGCCAAGTAAAAAAATACTGTGATGATGCGACTGAATTGAGTCGCATGTTAATCTCTCTTAAAAAATTAAAAATGAGACAAAAATCCGTTAGTATAGGTTATACGGTGGAACTGATCGAGTAAAAGAGTTCTTGATTAAGAGTGTTAAAATTGATGTGGTCAAATCACACCTGGAGGGCATAATTGTTATAATATCATGTGTGATGAATTAGTCTCATATCGAATATTGGATAAATAGAATCCAATATATATAGTGAAAAGGGTCTATATTCCATGAGGTTAAGTTTTTAGGATGGTTTGATGTCCAGCCCACTATATTGATATACTTTGATACTCTTTTGACTCTTCCAACGAGTGGTATCAGAGCTTCAGGTTTGAACCTGTGTAAACTCTTAAGACCGAAATTACCGTGATAATGCGAGTAAATTGAGTTGCATGTTAGTCTCTCTTAAAAAAATAAAAATTATCAAAAATTGAGATAAAAACCCGTTAGTATGGGTCACACTGTGAAATTGATCAAATAAAATAGTACCATGATGATGCGACTGAATTGAGTCGCATGTTAGTCTCTCTTAAAAAATTTAAATTAAAACAAAAACCTGTTAGTATGGGTCACACAGTAAAACTAGTCGAGTAAAAGAGCTCTTTATTAATAGTGTTAAAATTGATGTGGTCAAATCACACCTGAATGGGGAGATTGTTAAAATGTCAGGTGTGATGAATTAGTTCCACATCGGATATTGGATAAATAGAGTCTAATATATATAGTGAAAAAAAGCTTATATCATATGAGCTTAAGTTTTTGAGATGGTTTGGTGTCTGGCCCACTATATTGATCTGGTTTGACACTCTTTTGACTCCCCCAACACCCATCTCCATCTCCTTCTCCTCCAATGACATCGATGTCAATGATGTCTCATTCCTAGGCTTCAAACAAGATGCCAAGAACATCACCCTTTTGAAGGCGAGCCTCATGAGCTTTGGCTAGGACCTGGATGCCTCAGCGGTGTGAAATCTGAATAAGAATAAGAGTAGCCTCCCTCTCAACATCAATCTAGAGGCCAAGGCAGATGTCAAGATCAGCAGCCTAAAAACCAAGAAGCTCGGGATCAGGGATTTTGCTCTTAGATCAACATCTCGGTTCCCAAGGGCAAGGGCAAGAGTGCTACCGTAGGCACCATCTCATCCCCGGACATACTTGTACGGCCAATATTCGGATCAAGATTTGAAAATAGATGATCTAGATTTGCCCTCCAAAGTTTTTTTGCTAAAAAAGTTTATAGACACTGAAAACATTTGATGCAAGTGGCTAACTGAGACAAAGTGGATGTGCAAATTGAGAATAATGCATGATAAAGGAATGGATAGATGAATGATGGGCGGGAGTGGATCAATGCATCATAGAGCAGCTTGGTTATCTTGGAATTGGGAGCACACGTGTCCCACATGATAACAAGAGCTTTGTTTGCGAACAGATGAATGACACAGGAAAGCAACCTTCGAGGACATCACAACCATTTCGCCTTCATCAATAAAAAGCTCTTAGTGGTGGTGGACCTATTTCCTTCTCACTCATTCTTAGTCCTTTAAGATGCCCAAATTTATTAGTATTTTCTTTCTTTTCAAAAAAAAGAAGAGAAAATTTGACTGGTAGTTTTTTGTTTCAATTTTTGAATCACCACATTGTAGTTATCCATAGTTTGTGGCATATCGACAAACTTCATCAACATCATGACCATCTGCGGTCCTTGCCTCGATGACAGATCACCCTTAACATCGTAACCACCTGTGGCACCTCAAAGATGGCAAATTTTTTATACTGCTATGGCCACCTGTGGCTACTTGAAGCTAGCAAATCTTTAACACTCTTATAGCCACTTGTGATCTCTCGAAGATGATGAATCCTCAACATTGTTGTGGCCACTCACAGCTCCTCAAAGATAGTAAATCCCCACCACTCCAAGCTAGCCCTCAAGCTTGTATCCAAGCCAATCATCGGGCTTGCACCTCAGCCAGTCTCAGGCTCACCTTTAGCTAGCCTTTTGGGCTCACATCCAAGCTAGTCTTCTGGCTCGCATTCAAGCCAACCTTAAGGCTTGCACTCAGACAACTTTCAGGATGACACTTGACCTACCTTCTACCTTGCATCCAAGCCAGCCACCAGCTCACACCTTAACCTATCTTCGGGCTCACACTTAGCTAGCCTTCAGGCTTATACTCAGTTAGCCTTCAGGTTCTCATCCAAGCCGATCTTCTAGGTTACATCCAAACTAGCCTTTGGGCTCGCACCTCAGCCAGCCTTCAGACTTGTACTTGGTCAGCCTTCGAGCTCACACTCAGCCACCCTTCTGGCTCATCCTCAATTAGTATTTGGACCCACACTTAGGTAGCCTTCGTGCTCGCATCCAAGCCACCTTTCAGACTCGCACCTTCGGGCTCTCACTCAGCTAGCCCTCAGGCTTGCACTCACCCAGCCTATGCCCCCCCCCCTCCCACCTCCCCCCTCTCATCTAGCCTTTAGGCTTGCACTCAACTAACCTTCGGGCTTGCACTCAGTCAGCCTTTGGGGCTCACACTTAACTAACCTTTAGGCTTGTACTTAGCTAGCCATGTGCTCGCATCCACATGAGCCTTCAGGTTTGCACCTTAGCCGAACTTCAAGATCGCACTTAGTCAGTCTTAGGGCTCACATCAAAACCAATCCTCAGCCTCACACTCAACCAGTCTTTAAATTTTCACTTAGCCAACCTTTGGGCTTATATATAGCTAGCCTTCAGGCTCACATCTAAGACAACCCTTAGGCTTGCACTCAGCCAACCTTTGGGCTCACACTCGACTAGCTTTTGTGCTTAAATCCAAGTCAGCCTTTGGGCTCACATCCAAGCAAGCCTTCGGGCTCACATCAAAACTAGCCTTTAATCTCGCATCCAAGTTAGCCTTCAGTCTCACACTCAATTAGCCTTCTGGCTCACACTCATCTGGCTTTCAGTTCACACTTAGCTTGCATTTGGGCTCTCACTTATCCAACCTTCGAGCTAGCATCTAAGCCAACCTTCGGACTTACATCAAAGCCAACCTTTGGAATCACACCTTAGTTATCCACTAGGCTTGCACTTAGCTAGCATTCGGACTTGCACTCAGCTAGCCTTTGAGCTCGTACTCAGTTAGCTTTTGGGCTCACACTCAACTAGTCTTTGAGCTCTCACCTTAGTCAGTCTTCAGGCTCACACTTAGCCAGCCTTTCAATCTGCACTTAGCCAGCCTTTAGGCTCACACTCAACTAGCCTTTAGGCTCACTCTAAACCAGCCTACAGACTAGCACTAAGCTAGCCTTTAGGCTTACATCCAACCCAAACTTTGAGCTCATACCTTAGCTAGTCTTTGGGCTTACGCTCAGCAAGCCTTCGGGCTTGCACTTAGCTAGCCTTTGAGTTCGCACTCAACCAACCTTCAGACTTGTACATAGCTAGCCTTGGGCTGACAACCAAGCCAGTCATTAGGCTCACACTCAGCCAACATTCAGGCTCTCATTGAAGTCAACCTTTAGGCTGGCACTTAGCTAGCCTTAGAGCTCACACTTAGCCAACCTTTGGGCTCGCATCAAAGCTTACCCTTGGACTCACACTCAGCCAGCTTTCAAGCTCACACTTGACCAACCTTTGGGCTAAAATCCAAGCTAGCCTTTGGGCTTGCATCTTAGCAAGCCTTCATGTTGACATCCAAGTCAGCCTTTGGGCTCTCACTTGGTCAGCCTTCTATCTCACACTCAGCCAGTCTTTGAGCTTGTACTTAGCTAGCCATCAAGTTCGCACTCAGTTAGTCTTTGGTCTTACACCTTAGTAAGCTTTCAGGCTTATAATTAGCCAGCCTTTGGGCTCGCATGTAAGCCAACCTTTGGGTATGCTCCTAGCCAACCTTCAGGCTTACACAAAGCTAGCCTTCGGGTTTGCACCTTAGCGCCTTCGGGCTCACCCTTAGCTATTCTTCGAGCTTGCATCCAAGCTAGCCTTCAAGCTTACATCTAAGCTAGCCTTAGATCTTATACCTTAGCTCGCCATAGGGCTTGCACTCAGCCATCCCTCTGGCTCACACTCAGATAGCCTTCAGGCTTGCACCTCAACTTGCCTTCGAGATCGCACTCAGCTAGCCTTCGGGCTCACACTAAACCAGCCTTTAAGTTTGCACTTAGCCATCCTTCAGGCTCACATCCAAGCCAACCTTCGAGTTCACACCATAGGCAGTCTTCAAGATTGTAGTAAGTTAGCCTTTGGGTTGATACTTAGTTAGTCTTCAAGTTTACATTCAGCCAACCTTCGGGCTTGTACTTAGCCAGCCTTTAGGCTCACATCCAAGCTAGCCTTTGCGCTTATACTCAGCTAACGTTTGAGCCCACACTTGGCTAGCCTTTAGGCTCATATCCGAGCTAGCCTTTGGGCTCAAACCTAAGCTAGCCTTCAAGCTTGCATCCAAGTCAACCTTCCAATTTGCACTTAGCTAGCATTCGAGCTTGCACTTAGCTAGCCTTCGCACTCACACTCATCCTTCATCTGGCTCACATCCAAGCTAGCCTTTGGGCTCACATCCAAGCTAGCTTTTGAGATTGCATCTCAGCCAGTCTTCGAGCTCACATCCAAATAGCCTTTGGGCTAACTCTCAGCCAGCTTTTGGGCTTGCATTCAGTCAGTCTTCGGTCTCACACTCAGCAAGCTTTCGTGCTCACACTCATCCTTCCTCTGGCTCACATCCAAGCTAGCCTTTGGGCTCGAATCCAAGCCAGCCTTTGAGCTCACACCTCAGCTAGCCTTCGGGCTCATACTCAACCAACTTTCAAGCTTGTACTAGCCAACCTTTAGGGTCACACTAACCAGCCTTTAGGCTTACACTTAGCTAGCCTTCTAGCTTGCATTTGGCTAGTCTTCAGGCTCACATCCAAACAAGCCTTCGGGCTCACACCTTAGCTAGTCTTTAGGTCCACGCTAAGCCAACCTTTGAGCACACACTCAGCTAGCCTTCAAGCTTGCACTTAGCTAGCCTTCGGGCTTGCACCTCAGCTAGCCTTCAAGCTTACACTCAGCCAGCCTTCTAGTTCATACTTAACTAGCCCTCTGACTCACACTCAGCTTGTCAGCCTTCGGTCTTGCACTTAGCCAGTCTTCAGGCTCACATCTAAGCTAGCATTTAGACTCACATCCAAGCTAGCCTTTGGGTATGCACCCAGCAAGCCTGGAGCTTGTACTCAACAAGCATTCAGGCTTGCACCTCAGCTAGCCTTTGGACTCGCACTTAGCTAGTCTTTGGGCTCACACTTAGCAAGCCTTCTTGCTTACACTCAACTAGCCTTCAGGCTTGCACTCAGCTAGCCTTTGGGCTTGCATTCAATGTACTTAGCCATCCTTCGGGCTCACATCCAAGCCATCTTTCGAGCTCACATCTAAACAAACCTTCAGGCTCACACCATAGCCACTCTTCGAGCTTGCACTTAGCCAACCTTCGGGTTGGCACCTAGCTGGCCTTCGCTCTCACACCTTAGTCAACCTTTGGGCTTGCACTCAGCTAGCCTTTTGGCTAGCACTTAGCTAACCTTCGGACTTGCATCCAAGCTAGCCTTTAGGTTCGCACCTTAGCCAACCTTTCTACTCACAATCGGCCAACATTCAAGCTCGTATTCAATCAACCTTCGGGTTCACATCTAGGCCAATCGTCATACTCGCACCTAGTCGACCCTTGGGCTTGCACCCCTAGGCCAACTTTTGAACTTGTGAGCTAAACTAATCCTCAAGTTCACACATTTAAGGTTTGGCCATGACTGTCTAAAATTATCATAAATAACCAAGGACCTTCAAATCAAACTACTTAATATAAAGTAATTCAATCATATTAAAATTGGATTTAGCCACAACAAATGGACAAAGGCCAAGTTAACTCAAATAGGCCTAAACTGATCAAACAAATTGACTAAAGCCAAAATCAAGCTAGACTTCAAAAATCTAAATTGAGTTAACCTAAACAAATAAATTAAGACCCAACCCCAATTAGATTCGAGATGGGATAATTTAAATTAAGTTGAGTTCAAATCAAATTCAATCTAAATTGAACTAAGCTCAAATCAAATCTTGATTGGGTTAAATTAAGTCCAAACTAAAATGGCAAGCTCAAAGTCAAACCAAGACCAAGCTAGGCTGAGCCTGAACCATAGCTAAGTTAAGCAATATTGACTTGAACTTGAACCAAGTCCATTAAGATGTAGACACCAACTCGATAAAGGTTCAATAAAAGGTCAAACTTGACTCAAGTTAAATGAAACCAAACTAGAATTTGAGCTATATTAGTCCCAACAAAATTAAAGAGGGTCAAATTGAGGCCCACTGAGTGTGCTAAACCATCAGTAATACACCAAGACCATGAACAACGGGTGATATTAACGTTCTAACCTAAACTAAAAGTAATTCAAATAAAACTAAATAAAGGCAAATTGAGTCTTACTGGGTGTGCTACAAAAGCCCTTAGCAACACTTCAAAGGTACACTCAAATCCTATGTTGTTGGTGATGCTACCAAAGCAACAAAGTTAATCTCTAACACGTTCAATGTTATTGGCCACACTTTGAATCTATACCCAATCCCATAAGTTGTTGGTGACATTGCCAAATCAAAGAAGTTAACTTCCAACATGCTCAAAGTTATTGGCCACACTCCAAAGCTATACCCAGCCCCCTATGCGGTTGGTGATGCTACTACATCAAAGAAGTTAATTGCCAATACACTCAAAGTTGTTGGCCACACTTTGAAGCTAGTTAACCCAGAAGCTATTGATGATATACCTTTCAAGCTAAGCCAACCCAAAAGCATTAGCAACACTCCAAATTTATTCAACAACACACATAGGAGGTCATCGATTATCAATTCAAACTAAACTAATATACGCTCAAACTCACTTAGTCAGTTAGCCACAATGCCTTATTCAATTAAAGTCAACCAACAACACTCTCAAAGCCATTGGCCAAACTTAGAAGCTAATCAAATCCAAAAATAGTTGATGATGCACCCCTTTAAGCTAGTCAATCCTAGAAGCTATTGACGATATGCCCTTTCAAGTTAATCAACCCCAAAAGCAGTTGACGATATACTTCTCAAGTTAGTAAACCCCAAAAGCTATTGATGATGCACTCCTCGAACTAATCAACCCTAGAAACTATTGATGATGCACCCCTCAAGCTAGTTAACCTCAAAAGCAGTTGATAACATAGTTTTCAAAGCTATACCCAACCCTATAAGTTGTTGGTGATGCTACCAAATCAAATAAAGTTATCACCAATATTCAAAGCTATTGGAAACACTTCAAACTTCTCCTATTTATTTTTCATATTCCATCAAATGATGCCATTAACACAGACCAAATATTGAGTCAATTTGAATCAGAGATCATGTGGTCTAATATAGGAGAGCAGGGTAGCAGTACCTATTAGAGCTTCTTCTCCACTCCTTCTTTCTATTTTCCTTTCTTCATTTCTTTCATGTTTTCTATAATTTCATATTGAAATTTATTGTAAAGTGAGGGCATACCCTTACTTAAGCCATATATTATTTTTAAAAATTAATCAAATGATGTCTTCCGCTTTTCTTTTATGTCTCTATTTTATCAACTAGATTTTTTAATTGGTTGTTAGGCGACACCATAAGCTAACCCTAAACCATCTTGACTTTTGAGCGAGACCACAGGCTGGCTCTATTTTGATTGGTTATTGGGTGACAATAGGCTAGCTCAAAGTCGATTTGTTATTGGTTGAGACTGTAGACTAGCCCTAAATTAGTTGGGTGTTAGGCAAGATCATAGATTGATGTTAAACCATCTTGAATTTTGGGTGAGACTTCAAGTTGGCCATAAGTCAATTGGTTGTCATGAGAGATCATAGGCTAACCCTAAACCATCTTGACTTTTGATAGAGACTGCAGGTTGGTCCTAAGTCAATTTAGGCAAAACCGTAGATTGACCCTAAACCATCTTAGTAAGATATTTTATGATTATTATTAGTACTTTTTTTGTTATTTTGTTCTTGTTTTTGTTCTTTCTCTCCACTTCATTGTCAATCCAAGAGGTTCTCATCATCAATTATTCTCTAGAATAATTATATGATGATGAATGAGGCTACAGGTAGACATGATGGTGATGGAGATTCACTGGTATTCTAGACCACGGGTGGTCACGGTGTTGGTGGAGATCTGCCACATATGGAGGGCCACGTGTGGCCTCAATTTTGGTGGAGATCCCTCATCATACAGAGGATCATGGGTGGATGCGGTGTTAGTGGAGATTTATCATCATATGATGGGCCATGGATGGCCATGACATTAGTAAAGATTCAATGTCATGTGGAGGGTTGTAGGTAGCCACAAAGTTGGTGGAGATTTGTCATCATACAGAGCGTCATGGGTGGCTAGGGTATCGATGGAGATTCATCATCATGCGTAGGGCCACAGGGTGGGTTGCAGTGTTGGTGGAGATCTATCATCATATAGAGGGCCGTCGGTAGCTACAATGTTAGTGGAGATTTGCTATTATATGGAGGGCTGTCGGTAGCCACGGTGTTAGTCGAGATTCCCTATCATACAGAGGGCTACAATTGGTCATGGTGTTGATTAAGATTTACCATCATACAGAGGGCTACAAGTGGCCACAATATTGGAAAACAAGAAATAGGCCCGTGATGGTTTAGACACATGATTCTTTCATATTTGATCATTCAAACTTGGGTTGCTGAGAACGTGTAGCAGTTGGCAAAGAATGAGGCTACCGGTGTTCACAAGCCTTGAGGAAGAGGGGGAAGTAGCAGCAACAAGTGTGAGAACATGAAGACCTCACAGGGGGCAAAGAGAAGAGGACATAGTGAAAGAAAAGGCAAAGAAAAGGATAAAACCTTACATCTGTTTGATCCCTTATTGATGCCTTCTTGTTCTCCTCCTAGATGATCTAATTATTCTCCTAGATGATTATTCTCTCTCCTTTTTATAGGGCCTTGAGTGTATCTCCAATTTTGGTTATTATGATTTGAGTGGGAGATTTGATAGGTATTCTCTTCCTATAAACCCTATATTTGAATCTCAAATTGATATTCTATGATATTATACCTTGTTGAAAAATTAGATTGATTTTTAATGTATTTTGAGAAGAATTTTGTTTCTATTTCTACAAATTTGCGACTAAACTAGATGTCTTGTAGGGAATTGAACATCCGACTATGACTAAGGTTTCACATAGTCAAACTATATTAGATGTCTAGTTGGAACTAGAAGTCCAATTGCAAGTTAGGGTCCACACAGTTGAATAGGACAAGATGACCAATTGAGAATTAGATGTCTGATTGTGACTCAGCTCAGGTTTGGGGTCTGATTTTCTAGAGCTTTTTAATTTTAAGTTGGCCTAAAGCACCTTAAATCAAATTCAAAGTCCAACTCTAACTCAAAATTAGGGTTGGGCTGTAAAAATTACTTAAATAAAGTGTGCCCTTCACATCTACTTCGTGAGTTTCCTTGGCGAAGGGGGTGGATATGAACCATAGTAAGTTCTTGACCTCCTTTCATTGCTTTTACAAGTGTTTGACAAGTGAGCTTCTCTGCCCACCTTTTCGTCAACTTGTGATAATTCTCCTTCTCTTCTTTCACTTGTTTCTTTTTTTTTTCTCTCTCATTTTCCTTTTTAGAAGGTGTCATGGAGCCTTTTATAATTGAGGGAGTTTGGGATGGGAAGAAAAATAGTTTGGCCGTGTGTCACTTTCTCCCTACCTTAGGGACTGATGCTAAAGCGGTCTTGGTATACCAACCTCAGGAGCACCGAAAATGAGTGTGGTTTAATAGTTACCATCTTTTTGCTCACTTTTCCAAAGGAGCACCATGTGCTGATAGGGCAAGTGAGTCTTCCATGTTAGAACCTCTTGGGCATTTCAAGCAATGTGAATCTTCAGAAAACTTGGGATGTTATATCTTAAATGGCATTTCTCCTCCTTGGTGATGATCCTTCCCACTTGCAGAGCTATGCCAATCTTGTCGAATTACTAAAAGTTGGTTGACTATGTGATATCTCAATTTTTAGCCCAACTCGGTCTTGGTATCTTTGTTTGTGGTGGTGTGGGGGGGGGGGGGGGGGGCGGGGGGGGGGGGGGGGGGGGGGGGGGGCGGTCACAACATCCAAAGGTTAGTATCTGCAAGACTCAGAGATTTTATGTAGCGCAGTCGAGATGTGGAACCATACCACAAATACTTTTCATAGTCTGTATGGCGAGGTTGGTATCTCTTTATAAGACAAAAGATAGATAATCAGAATCTCTATTCTTGGACGTTTTTATGATGGATATATCCTTACTAACCATCATGTGTCTCTTGATTTTTGTTACAACCTATTTGACCTCTAGATTTATGATTGGATGGTGGCAAATTTCTTGAATAATCAAAAGTAGATATACTTTGATCATTTGGTTGGATTTTCTATGAAAGATCTCAAACAAGCAACCTGACTAAGTTTGACTAGATCATGCATGATATGGGAGACATCCTCTTAGAGTTTGGCCCAAAGACATACTTCACTACATTCATTTGTTTATGGTTTTGCTACTACATCATGCCACATCATGGGCAATGCATTTGTTTGGAGACTTTTGCAATGGCTTTCAAGGTGGCACATGAACAAAAGGTTACTCTAGTCATTGCAGTGTTGCGATCCATATACATGGGTTTTAGAGTGATCGTCACAGCCCCAAAGGACCGGGTGATTCCTCAACTTAGTTTCCCATCCACTTTATTTATGTCTAGGTTTATGCTTATTTTTGGAAGATTTATATTGACTTAGAGCCTAGTGATGCAATTAAGGGGCTATGTCACTCATGCTTGGTCCCTACTCTTGAGATGATTCAGATCATGAATACAGTTGCTTCTACCTTCACTCCTAAAGAAGCTAGATGCATGAGTGAGATTCTTGAAACTTCGAGTGGCGAGCTTTCCCTTATACTCTTTTAGATTCTAACATGCTAGCAGATGTTGCTCATCTTTTGTTACCTACAGAAGCTTAGGAAGACATCATCTCTTTATGACATGGAGTACTTCTACTTCACTCAAGGAAGCATTTGGCTATCAAGTCTAACAATCTATAGTAGTTCTATCGGTAATTTGAATATGATCAGGGCTTTCCTAAGAATGTCCCTACCCCTTCATCGCCATCATGCCTAGGCCATTAGTGGGCCACTGGTTGCATGTTACTTGTCTTCAAGATAATTTAGAGTATTATATTTCTAATATTGAGCAAAAGGCCAAGGTTCTTTGTCTATATGCTACAAGGTGGTTTAATAGTGTAGGAGGGTATTTCCACATTGATCCAAAGTTTCTATCCAAGAGTGAGTCTGGTTTGCACAACAAGGAAAAGCAAGCAATAAGCGACAAAGATTTAAAGTAGCATAGGCTTGAGAGGTGCATAAGGCCTTAGTTTGTAAATTTTCTCATCCTAAACCTAAAGGAGAGGGACCCATTTTCCATTGCAGGATCAGCAATGACCATTTTCAAGGTAATGTTGGCCCCAATTCGAGTCTGAGGTGAGAGGCATCTTGATCTACATGTGACCCTCATGCGTCTAATGCTCTGAGATGCTTAACACCATATGTGAGTCTGTCTAGGGGCATGGGGGTAGGTTTGCATATACCATCTTGGGACCCAATCTCTTTATTTCCCATGATTGACATGAGTGCAAAGCTAGAGGTGACCCTTCCTTTACCAATACCAGCATGCTAGTCTTTTGATATGGATTTAAGTAGAGTGGTCCAATTAGGATCATCGTCAATTGGTATTCAGTTAGATGTAAGGGGAATATGAATTTCATCAAATTTTGCATTGTGTGTATATTGATCTAAGTCTTTGCTATAGATGTGGTTTGCAGATCATGCTTCAATCGAGGGATGTTTGCACTTATGGGTATTCGTCCATTATTGCTAGCATCAAGTGATGGTCCACCATTTCCTTCTTAGCTCGAGAATTTTCTATCCCTTTTGTTAATATGATGCTTCCTCAAGTGATGATGAGTAGCCATTGGGTTGTCATAGTTGTCGAGAAGCATCACTAGTCTTTATGTATCTTAGGACTATGATTATCCTCTTTATCTAAGATTCCTATTTTCTTTCTCTTATTTAGGAATATCATTATTGCTTTATGGAGTTACTTTGCATCGGATGCAATTTTGTGATCCCTGTATCTCAATCACAAAAGGTAGGTTTATCTTTTGTGGACTTGACTTGTCATGCGATGATGGACTTATCTTGCTACATGACAGTGGACTTGATTCACCACATGGAGTAGATTTTGATTTATAATGGAGTTATCACAAGGAGTGGTCTTGGGTTGCCATAAGGTGTGGACTTGTTTGCACCAAAAGAATAGGCTTGATTTGCTACAACGAGTGGATTGAATTTCCCACAAGGGAGTGGACTTGATTTGTCATAAAGGGATGGACTTGATTTGCTATAATGAGTGATCTTAATTTGCCATAATGAGTGGTCTTGATTTACCAAAATGAGTGAACTTGATTCACCATCATGAATAGACTTGGGTTGTCACAATGAGTAGAATTAATTGGGTCGTGGACTTGATCGTCACACAAAATGGATGGGGTTTTTGCTTTGAGAAGCATGGAGTGCATGTTTGACCAGATTTTCCTTTTGAGAAAGTCAGATGTTTCATCATAGATGAAACATAGACACTTTTGATTGTTGTTGCCCCCAAAGACTTAGGAGTAGTACCTTTTGAAGAATCAAGTATTGATTAGTGGTATAGGCCTTTCCCCTTTATCATCAATTAGTTGGTAGGATCCCCCTTCAAATGTCCTTCCAATAATATATGGGCCTTCCCAATTATGATCAAATTTGCCTTTTTTCTTTCGATTCAAAATTATGGGCCTTTTAAGATCAATAACATTTCTCCTTTATGGAAGGATTTGAGCTGGGCCACCTTGTTGTAGGCACTAGACATTGGTGCTCGATATATCTTCGGGTTTTGTTAAGCTGTGAGCCTTATTTTGTCCAAGAAGTCTAGCTCATCAAGGTAAAAATGAACATTATCTTCTTTTGTGATTTCTTCTTACAAGGAAATCCTTAGAGAGGAAATCTGTGCCTCTAGTGTCAAATTTTCTTGGCCCCAAACACCAATGCATATGGCACTAACTAGGTGGGGGTTTAATATGTGGTACAATAAGCACACAATGCTTCTAGAAGTTTTTGGTGCCAATCTCTCTTGTTTCTAGTCATAGCTTTCTTTGATATCTTAGAAAGGATCTTGTTAAATACCTCAACAAGGCGATTTGCCCTTGCATTATGGATTGATGAATATCTCCAATCTATCTTTTGATGATATGCAATTCGTCCTTCTTTGAAACTTCTGAAGGAAGGCCCATTGTTAGAAATGATCCTTCAAGGGACACCAAGTTGCTACAGGATATTTTCTTGAAGGAAGTGGATAATAGTATCTACTTTTACCTCTTTCAATGGAATCATCTTGGCCCATTGAGAGAAATAACCTATCACTAACAATATGAAATGGTGACCTTTAGAAGAAGATGGTTCAATTGGGTAGATGATATCTGTACCCCATACCTTGAATGGCCATGAGGGCAATGTTGGATGTAGAGGATTTGGATATTGATGAATGAAGTCATTGTGAACTTGGCATAGGTGACATCTTCTCACGTATTTGATGCAATCTCTCACCATCATGGGCTAGTAGTAGCCCATGCACTTGATCTTCATTATTTTAGGGCCTAATTAATGAGCTCTACAAGCCCTAGAATGCACCTCATACATGACTTTTTTAGCTTCTCTATTTGAGAGGTAGCATAGAAGTAATTGATCAAAGGGCCTTCTATAAAGAGTGTCATTGATACACAAAAAGTGCATGATCCTATTTCTAAGTTGTGTTATCTTCTAAGAGTTTCCTATTTTTAAAGTAGTTGGTGAATGATATTCTCTAATTTGTGGTATCTTCTATCAGTTTAGATTTAGTCCTCTCGTGTCTAATGCTGAACACCAAGCTTATCACTTGTCTACTATGGACTATGATTAGATTTTGTCCTTTATCGAGATCAGCTAGTGCTTTGGCTAACTAGACTAAAGAATTAGCTTCTGTGTTGATAGACTAGGGAATCTTAGTTATCTGGACATGTAGGCCTTTCCATGGTATGTAAGGAGCTTAGGTTTGTGGACTTTATATTCACCTTGGATTTGATTGATGACTAATTGTGAGGCTCCAAAAATATTTAGGTGTAATATTTCATATCGAGGGCCATTCCTAGTCCTACATTTAGGACCTCATATTTATCTTTATTGTTTGTGCATAGTTTTGAGAGGGAATAGGAGTATCATAAGATGTCACCATTTGGAGTGACATAAACAAATCAAATGTTTGCTTTGATTTGTGGAAGCTTTGGTTTGATCCCTTGTCTAATGGTTGATTTCTAATCAAAGTATAGCTTCCAATAAGGATCTCATTCTTCAATGAGAAGGATCTCTTTATCAAGGAGTTCGCAACTGAGTGGAGAATTATCTAGCACAAGGTGAGTTGTAAGAAAATTGGTGAGGGATTGTCCTTTACCACCACTTCGGGAGTAAACTTTATATCATATTTTACAAGGATTAAAGCTCACTTTGCTAGTCTTCTAGTGAGTATAGGCCTAGTCATCAAGTACTTTATAGGATTAGTATTTGATATTAAAATGACTGGATGGGAAAGCAAATAATGTCTTAGCTTCTTGACTACAAATATGAGTGCCAAATAATGCTTTTCGATGGGGGAGTAGTTGCTTTCTGCTCCCGTTAGCATTCTACTAATGTAGTAGAGTGTGTTTTCTTTACCTTCTTCATTATTCTAGAAGTGCAGTGCCCCAAGAGATCCTTCCATTGCTACCATGTAGAGAATCAAGGGTATATTAGCTAAAGATACTGCGAGGACTGGTGGTTTTAGGAGATACTACTTGACCTCTTTAAAGGCTCACTATCATTCTTGATCCGAAATGAATGGAGCATCCTTCTTCATCAGTTTGGAGAAAGCCTTGCATTTTCTACAAAGATTTCAAATAAATCTCCTTATGTATAAGAGTCAATCTTAGAACATCCTTAATTGCTCTAAGTTGTTGGGTGGTGGTATATCCAAGTTGGCTTTGATATTAGATGAATCGATTTCAATCCTTTAGTACCTAACAATGAGTCTAAGGAAATTTTCTAGTGATACCTCAAAGGTGCATTTCATAGGATTTATCTTTAAGTTATATTTTCTAAGATGGTCAAAAACCACTCTTAGGTCTTGGATGTGCCTGTCTTTGGACTTGGTTTTGACTATTAGGTCATTCACATAACAATCTACCACCCAGTATATGAAGTCATAAAAATTTTGGGTCAAGGCCCTTTGATAAGTGTCACCCATATTCTTGAGCCTCAAGGGCATCACCTTGTAGTAGTAGATGTAAATTGGTGTTCAAAAGGCCGTATACTTCTCATTAGGATGCATCTTAATTTGATTATACCCTGAAAGATCATTCATGAAAGAGAACATTTTGAACTCAGCCATGTTCTCAATCGTGATTTCCATTATTGGCAATGTGAAGTCATCTTTTCGACATGCTTTGTTCAAATTTCTATAGTACACATATGCAAATTTGGCTATTATTCTTTTTAATTGGCACAATGCTTGTCACCTAATCTTGC
Source organism: Trichopus zeylanicus subsp. travancoricus (assembly GCA_005019695.1). Lineage (NCBI taxonomy): Eukaryota > Viridiplantae > Streptophyta > Magnoliopsida > Dioscoreales > Dioscoreaceae > Trichopus > Trichopus zeylanicus. The sequence continues at coordinate 2,920,499 of RXID01022274.1, forward strand.
TACTTTTCATCTCTTATAAAGCATGCTTCAATTAGTTTTTTAGTTTCTTCTATCAAATTTTGTTCTAGGTGCTTGTTTGATAGGTGAAAGCTCAGGATTGATGGCTAATTTATGGACTACAACTTTAGGATCTAGTTTAGGCATCTCCTTATAGTTCCATGCAAAGCAGTCAATGTACTATTGGAACACTACATTGATTTGGGTTTGGCTTTCCTTTGAGAATTGAGTGCTAATAAAGGTTGGCTTGGGGTCTCCTCTGAGCCTAGGTTAATTTCCATTAGTTCATCGACTATGGCTTACCCCCTATCTTCAAGCTATGATGGAGCTTTTTTTTGGTTTAAGGATCATTTCCTCAGTAAGTGGTTTATCATATTGAGTGAGGTTTGATGAAAGTTTGTTCGAGGGTGTTTTGGCTATATCATGCCCTCTTTCTTTTGGTCCTGACGGGATTTTGTAGAGGATGTCACTTTCTTATGATGTTTGAAGAGTTGTGGCTACTTCAGCACATGTGTCGGGGGTGTTGATGTCATTTGGACATCTTGGAAATCGAATAGAGGCCCAATGGTGACCATGATACATGTGTCGATGTTTGGAGTGATATCCCCCAATCACTTGATGTTCTGTTTTCCTCTTCTAGACTGTAAGCATGCACTTGAGGTGAGTCCCATAGATTCTTGAAGAAATGACTCTCCTTCTTTGTTTATGAACGTCCACAATCAAAATTTTTTAATATTTAATGAAGCTGATCCAAAAAATATTTAGACATGACTATTAGCTGATAATCACTATCATCTGCTGGATCCCTAGTTCCTAGGATTTCATGTATACTTGGGGCACAAAGGATTGCCTTTTCTACTTTATGTCATGGAGAAATATAGAAAGTAGTTTACTCTTCCATGACATTGATGCTCAGCTCATCTGAAGAGTCTGAGTCAATATTACTTCCCAGATAAGGAGAAGCAAAGATCAGGCTTGCAATCTTCTACTTTACTTGATTGATGGAAGCAAACCCTCCATCAACATGGGATCTTTGATAGTACTTTGCATCATCATAATGAATTTTATGAACATCAAAAGGATATTTATATCCCTCAATTCAGTGTTCTTCACCATCCTCAAGGTACTTGAAACATTGATGTAGGGTTGATGGCACAACATTATTTTCATGAAAACATGGCCTCCCTAGTAATGCATTGTATGGCACATCAATATGTCTCCTTTCATGATGCCTTGGCATTTGTCATTAACTTGTCTACTTTTAGAGGGATGGTTATGGTTCCAAGAGCTCTTTGGCTATTTCGATTAAACACTAAGATGGTTATAATTTTGAATGAAAGGTGGCACACATCCAGAGTTAGAGCTCTTAGAGTTTGGAGAGTCATCAAATTGATTAGGGAACCTGGGTCAATTAGGATGTGATTGATCTTGATCCCATCATAATTTCCCATGACATATAATAGCCTATTGTGGTTTGTTATTCTTGGTAGTAGGCCATCATTTGTGAACATGATGGTAGGAATTTGACATGCATACAAAGACTCTTTTGTCTTCTCTTTAGTGAAGTATACTTGGTAGTTGGCTAGATTCTACAAGATGTACACGAATGTGTCCCTGAGTTCTAGCGACATTATTAGAGCATCAAACACACTTAGCATAGTATGGATCTTCTTCACGTAGGCTGCTATGTTGCATTCCATCTTCTTGAGTGTACGTTCAACTTGCAAAGGCATGATGCCCTCATTTATTAGAATTTCTTTTTCCTTGTCCTTCGAGGTGTTCTTGTCCTTAGGCATTGGAGCTTGTCTTGGGGGCAGCACATTTCCACCTCAGTGTTGTACCTAATTTGTTCTCCTTAGTTAAAATTTGGTGTCGTGAGACCAATAAGGTCCATCTTCAGAATCACTACCAAGGCTAATCATGAGGCAAAAATTAGTGAACCTTTGCCCCCAATCAATAGTTCCCTTGATATTCTTGGAGGGTGAAATAGGAAGATAATCATCCCACTCAACGTTAGAATTAGGGACATAGAAATTTCTTGTAGAGAGATCTTCAAAGACTCTTTGGATGAACCCTTTTATTTCATCAACAGGTGTGACTTTCTAAAGAACTTTGTACTTAGGATATTTCTTCCTAGAATATTTAGATTTGCTTGGTACAGGAGTAGAATGAGCTTTAGCATTAGCTTGCTTAATCCTCTCTAGGAGTACTTTCCTATTCCTTTAGCACTTGCTAGTGTAGACTATCCCAAAGTAGCCATAAAGTTGTTATGACTTAGACATAGAGTCAAACTCATTGTCCATGCCTCATATGGCATAATTCCTCTAAAGTCAATATAATGCATTCTTCTATAGGTTCTAGAACTGGGACCTTACTAAATCTAGCTGGTTGAGCATTTGTTTCTAGATTGCTTGATGGAGGTTGGGATAACTACTCATCAGTGTTTACATAAGATTTGTTAGTCATCATGCGACAGGAGGCCATAAACTCAAATAATTATTTTCAAAAGTGCCTAGCTTTCTTAACCTGTCTCTAGAGAAAGCCACACAAGTGATTATTTTGAACTTGAGGACGGTAAGTAGGTGATTCCTCACCATCCCTGTAAGGTCTTTTGTGTGGCTTTGCCTTCTCTTTTAGCACCTCTTCCATCTTCTCAATTTTCTCACAAAGTATGGCAGTCGTATTTGACCTACTTTCCATAAGGGCACCCATAGCATGCATGTGCTCATTCAACATTTTCATTTTCTCTATGAAAACTTCATGTTAGGTAGTTCTTTTACAGTATCTAGTGATAGTTTTGAGTATGCGACAATTGTATTCATAGGCAAACCACATTCTAAGATAGTCAGCTCGAGAGCAACCCTAGTGGAGGCTTGTGGGATCTTTAATTTCATCAGTACTATCTCTAATCAATCTATTCATTTATTCTTGCCTTGCATCTCGAATTTCACTATTATTGAAATGATGGGATGACTCTAATGGTTGGCTTGATTGTAGGCATCCAACATTAAAAGTGCTAGTATATGTTGCAACTAGAAGTTCTTCCTTCGTATTCCCAATATCAGAGCCTTCAAGAAAAATCTTGAGTTCATCAGGGGGGAGCTCTTTAAGATTAACTTGGCTTCTTTCTCCTTGGCCATATTCTTTCAAAGTTGATATATTCCTGGATGGCTAATTTCTTGATATTGTATTCATTTGGTTGAACTTGATTCTTCTTCTTGTTTCTATTTCTTTTCTCCTTAGCGTCTCGAGTAGGTTGGGAAGCTTGTTATAATGAGGCTTTTCTTATTATCATTCTAGGATTTTCAGGGTTGTTAAGCATCTTTTTCATTAGCTTCTTTAGCCTTTTTGAAACATAAATGTTCCATAGGTGCTCTTGTTTAGGGGGTACATTGTGCTTCTTCCCTAAAGAGAATTTCAGCAAGTAGTTCATGATCCTTGAACACAATAACGTGATTGATGTGTTTGGTGTGTGTTTTAGATAGGGCTACCTTTAAGGGAGTCAACTTGTCCTCTTGGTACTGCTTTTTGACCCAATATTTAAATACAAAGTAGTCTTTGATGGTATGATCCAATATTCTATGGTAAGGATAATAGTTTGGGTGGTCATTCTTGTTGGTCTCATTCAATCTTCTACATTCTAGTAGTTGAAGGCCTAATTTTAGGGCATCTTGAAAGATTTTACACACTCTCTCTCTTTTGAAAGAATACTTCTTTCTAAGCCTCTGCTAGAGATCATTGGATCATTGGATCATTGGATCTCCTCCAAGAGCCGATGGTTTTTGAGAGTTACCCTTGTTTATGATGGGGTTCAGAGGTTTCTTCTATTCAGTTGTTGTGAATTATACCCTTATATTTTTGGAAGGTTCCAGACATTTTATCTTATCTTCTCTATTTTGAAGTTTTGTAAACTAGGTAAAGCTAGTGGGCTAATCCTTTCTAGCTTCTTGACTTGCGTAGTAAGGTCTTGGAAGGTGTAGATAGAAGAAGTGCTTAATTAAGGTGCCATTCACTCTTCCCTTACATTGCCAAGGACTAGATTCACCACCTAAAATTAGTTCATGGATTGTTTGCACTTAATGCTGAGATTTCTCCACCGTGTGATATAGTCTAGGATTGATTTATTGTCATTCTTTGGTGTTGAGAAAAGGCTACATTGGCCACTTTGTCACTAACTCCTCCAAACTTGATTAGGAAGGCCTCTCTCATTTGTGCCCAAGTTTGTATGGATTTTAGTTGCAAACTAGCATACCACTCGAATGCTACTCTTGTCAACCTTATTGAAAATTGGCAAAGTAGAAATGTGAGATTACTACCTGAATCTCCACACAAGATCACAAAGTGAGTTGTGTGTTGTTTAGGATTGCCCATGCCATTAAACTATTTGAACTTGGCATTAGATAGCCTCTAGGATATGGCACTCGGTTATGATGACTAGGGTATAGTTTATCAACATCATTTATCCTACCTGTCTCACTTTCTAATCTCAACTATGCAGTCACCATTTGTTATACTTGCTATTGTATGTATACTGGTAGTTTCATGTTAGTAGGGATCCCTGAAATTGGGGATTAGGTATCCCTCACTGATGGAGGAGGTGGCTGTGAAAGGCCTATATTTTTGTGGATCTCATTTACAAGAGATGCATCTTCTGCCACCACTGTAGGTTGAGATGCTTATTGAGATTTTCCAACTTTTTAAGCTTTTGGCTCATTTGTAGCATCATTTCCATCAACTTGATGATTTTATTTTGAGCTTTATTTTTCTCTTTTCCTTGCTCTCTTAATTGTCCTTGCAGTGCTTCTATAGTCACTTTTTCATTAGATATTTCAGTTATGATCAATGCTTCTATTAGGACATGATGGTCCATGCTTTAAGAGTCAGGCCTAGGTTTCATGTCGAGGCTAATTTCTCCCATCAGTTGGGTTGTCTCATTTAAAATCCTTCTCATGGAGCGAGTCACCATACTTTCCTTTGATGTGGTTACAAGGATTTGTCCACAAGGACCCTTTCCTCTTGTATTTCTTTATCAGTAAGCCTTACTTGTGCTGCCTTCTTTTGGCATTTGGCTAGTTGGGGTGCGGACTCAAGATCCATCCTAGTGTTGTGGTGTGAAATGACTCTGACAATGTGGGTGGTTTCCCTTTATGAGTCCTCATGTTGAGTTATAGTCTTATGATGGCTCTTATTATTTCATTTGGTGATTCACTCCTTTACCATAGTTTTAAGGTAAGACTATGCCCCCATATGATTTGCTTCTACTCTTCTCTAAATCACTTAATGAAGTGAAAGGGTTAAAGGTAGGAATGTTAATGACTGACTTCATTCAAGGAGTGTGCTTCCCAAGTCGACTGAAAATTTAGCACCTCTTCCCTTGCTTGTGATAATTAGTATGAGTTCTTTTTTATCCATGCATGTGTATGGACTTGCTTTTGGTTGCCCCCTGTCAGGACTTGGGTGATGGCGATCAAAGACTAAGCTTTGTTTTGATCCTAGCCTTTGGAAGATTGATATCCTTATTGATTAAGGCATATCTTTTGTCTCTTCATCCAAATGACCCTTCACATTAGGAATGATGACATTGGGCCTCTTTTCCCTTAATGGGAGGCAAGAAACAGGCTTGTCTTGCATGATAGCAGCTTCAGTTGGTGTAGTAGTAGGTGCCTTCTTGAATTAGATGACCTTAGAGAGGTTCCAAACTTGATTTGAACTTCAACTACTTCTATGGTGACTATCAATTGAGGTAGATACATAGTTGATCCTGCTCCTAAGATGTGTTATACCATGGGATGAAGATGTTCTTCATTGGTGCCATTTGATGCTTTTTTCTGCAAAGAAAAACATAGTTGATCATTCTTAAATCATAATTCTACCTTATTAATGTCTCTATCATATTAACTAGGTTTCTATACTCCGAGGAGAAGCCAAGTCCCACTGAGCATGCCAAAATTTATGAAATCGATTTTGGTAGTCGAGGAGTGGTGAAGACCTTGGGAGCAACCTCAATATAAAAAATCAAAGTTTGTTTTAATTTCAAAGTGTGCTATCAAGTATTGTGTAAGTATTAACTTACAATAGGTGCAAGTCCCTATTGTTAATTACCTTGATGATTGTCAAGAACCTCTCAAAGTAAAAGACCTAGCTAATAAATTAGGGACTCAAAAAGAAAAGAATAAAGCATTGGATTGATTTTAAGAAATGATGCATGGTTTAAGAAAGGGTATACACTCACTTCATAAAGAATTAATATAGAATTATAGAAAACACAAAAGAAGTAAAGCGGAATAAAGAGTGGAGAAGAAGCTTTGATTTGTGCTACTTCCCCACTCTCATGTGCTAGACCACATGGTTTCTTGACTCAGATTGGCCTTGACTCGGTATTTGACAAATATTGATGGCATCATCCAATGGGACATGGAAGGGAAATGAGGGGTGAAATGCCTCCGATAGCCTGAACATTGGTGATGACTTTTGCTGGTTGAAGTATTTTCATTAGCCAATAAGGCATTATCGATAACTCTAAGGTTTGAAGTGTTTTCCATAACCAGTGAGGCATAGGCAATAGCTTTATTTGATTTTTAAGTATTCCCATAGCCAGTGAGGCATAGGCAATAACTTTTAGATTTTGAAGTATCTCCATAGTCAATGAAGCATAAATGATAACTTCAAGAGTTTAAAGTGTTTTCACAGCCAACAAGGTATAGATAATAACTTTGTTGAATTTGAAGTATTTCTATAGCCAATGAGTCATAAGCAATAATGTCATTTGATTTGACGTTTTTCCATAGCCAATGATGTATAAGCAAAACTTCATAAGTTTGAAGTGTTTTCATAGCCAATGACACATAAGCAACACTTCATAGGTTTGAAGTGTTTCCATAGCCAATGAGGTGTAGGTAATAACTTTATAGATTTTGGATCCTTAATGGATCTTGGTTCAACTCTTTTTGGGATCTTACTTGGTTCTTAATAGGTCTTGGTTCAACCCTTATTGGGTTCTTAATGAATCCTTAATGGATCTTGGAGTTTGGATCTTTGTTCAACCCTTATTAGGTCCTCATTGGATCCTTAATTGATCTTGGATTTGATTCTTATTGGATCTTTATGGATTTTGAATTCGGCCCTAGATAGGTCCTTAATAGATCCCTTAATGGACTTTGGATCCAATCATTATTGGATCTTTATTGGATCCTTAATGGATTTTTTATGAATTTGGGTTTGATCCATGTTGGACCCAAATCGAGTTTGGGTTTGATCCCTTGGTAGATTTGTGTTTTAACCAAGGGTTTTGAGTTAGATCTCCTCATGGGCTTAGCTTTGAACTATATTAGACCCTTGCTGGGTTCTGGTTCAGATTCAACTTAGTTCTAGTTTAGTTTCAAATTGGTTTTGGTTTGACCTGGTTCTAGTTTAGGTTCTATTAGGTTCAAATTTGACCTAGTTGTGGTTCAGTTTGACCTAGTTTTGGTTCATGTTCACCTAGGTTCTTGTTCAACTTGATTTAGATTTAGTTTTGGTTCAGGCTTGGGCCTAATTTGGTCTTGGTTCAAACCTCGTTTAACCTAATTAGGATTTAGATCAAACTTGGTTTGGCCCAATTAGGGTTTAGGCCTAAATTGATTTTATTTGGGTTAACCTTGACTGCTTTGGGTCCATTCTAGTTTTAATCTAGTCCACTATTTTATTTGGATCAAATATGGATCCATTTGATAGTTTGCTTGAATCAAATTGGTTTAACTTACTATTTATCTAATTTCTACAAATTGGCTTAATTTATATTTGATTAAGTAAATTATCTTAATCAATTTACTTTAATCAATTTGATTTGACTAATTTGAGAGCTCTCAAGTTTTCTATTGATCATGTGACTTTTAGACTAGCTTGTGGCCTAGTCATGAGTCAATCTAACTTGTAGGTGAGTCCATAAGTTCATGCAGAGTCTTTTTGACCTTTAGGCGAGCTCGTAGGCTAGCTCTAAGTTGATTGACTTTTAGGCAAACCTGCATGCTTGTCCTAAGTCAATTTGATTTTCTAGTGAGCCTACAACCTCTATTTAGGTCTATTTGACTTTCACACGAGCTTGCATATTAGCTTTGAGTCCATTTGACCTTTAGGCGAGCATGTAGGTTGACTTTGAGTTGATTAACTTTTAGACAAGCCCATAGGTTAGCCGTGAGTTGATTAACATTTAGACAAGCCCATAGGTTGGTGTTAAGTCAATTTGACCTTTAGGCAAGTCCATAGACTAATCTTGAGTCAATTGACTTTCCGGTGAGCTCGTAGGCTAGTCTTAGGTCAATTTAACCTTTATGTCAATTTGTAGATTTACCTTGAGTTGATTGACTTTCAGACCAGGCTGTAGGTTGGTCTTGAGTCTATTTGACCATTAAATGAGCTTGCAGGTCAATTTTGAGACAATTGACTTTTAGAGAAATCTATAGGATGGCCTTGCATAGATTTGATATATAGGCGAGCTGTAGGATGGTCTTGAGTCAATTAACCTTCAGACAGGCCCACAAACTAGCCTTGAGTCAATTGACTTCCAGGCAATCCTGCATGTTGGCCTTAAGTTAATTTAATATTCAAGTCAGCTCAGAGGCTAGCCTTGAGTTGATTTACTTTTAGATAAGGCTAGCCTTGGATCAAATGATATTCAGGAGAGCTTGCAAGTTGGCCATAGGTAGAATGATATTTGAGCAAACCCACAAGCTAGCTCTTGTTTGAATGACAATCAGATGAGCCCACAGATTGGCTCCAGGTTAGTGGAGGCAAATGAAAGAAAAGGATTTATTTTCTTCTCTTTTCTTCATTTTTTTATTTTTTCTTTTCTCTCATTTTCTTTTTCTCTCCCTTCTAGTAGCCACTACAACAATTTTTTTATTTTATTATTTTTCTCTTCTTTTTCTTTCTTTCTTCTCCACTTCTTCTTTCTCTTCTATCTTCCATATTTCATGGCTGACACCACCCCTTTTCCATCTTCCTCCTTCATCTCATGGATGGATCCGATCTCTACTATTGATGAGTGGTGCAAAGCCATGAATAGGGTGTTGTAAGAAACATGGAAAAAGAGGCAGTGGAGGTGGCTACAATCACCTAAGGCATCCAGCTTCGACAAGTGCAATGATGAGGTAGTCTATGCTATTGGTGGTAGATCTGCCTCGACGCCCACCTAGAGTGACGATAGTAAATATGTTGATGTTAGAGCCATGAGGATTTGGTAGCAAGGATTGCATAGGGCGACTTGGCTTGGGGTGCTTGCCATAGGCAGTGGAGGTCTGGGCGCACTAGCAAGGGGGTTGCAACCATGAAGGATAGTGTAGAGGTGACCACAGAGATGGTGGTAGTGGCAGAGGAGGCTTGCAGTGACAAGTAGAGGAGCACAGTGGAGAGCTTGAGGAGGTGGGGGTGGTTTGTGGGAGGGATGGTCCGGGTGGTCAAATCTCAGGGTTCATATGACAAAGTGGTAAGGTTCGATCACTTGAACTCAAGCAACTAGACTACACAGCAAGGCTAGGAGGGAGATGTGTAGTAAGCAACGGGCAACAAAGCACCTTGAGGGAACACAAGGAACAAGGAGGAATAGAGAGGAAGAATCAAAAGGAAAGACCAAAGAAAAGAAAGATGAGTACTGACCTTTTGATTCTAGTTCTATGATTTCTTGATCCCTTCCTAGGTTCTAATCATTCTTCTCCTCCAATTTTTAGGTTGTTCCTTCCTCTTTCTCTTATTTGTAGGTCCCTTTTATAGAGCCATTGGGATAAGATGGTTTCAAATTTTGAATCAATTTATCCTCATTTGTTGTTCTCCAACTCTTTATTTATTTTTTTTGATGAATTCAAAATTGCAATAAAGCCCCTTATCTATTGGTTCTGAGAAGTTCCTAAATAATGAGATTTTGTTGAAATTTGGATGTTGTATTCATTTGGGATATGGCAAAATTGCAGAGGGGATATTTTGTATTTTTGTTTTGCTTCCAGTGACTAATTTCTAATTTCAAATAATTTAGGGACTTTATAGCATTGACCAGAAGGACTTATTTATAAAGTTTTAAAAACTTCTAAGATCCTTTTCGTAAAAATTTTTTAGAAAATAATAAAATTTGGACTTATTTATAAATAAAAATGTTTGAAGAATTAACTTATAAATTTACAAAGCATTGATTTTGCAATTTCATTTTGATAGAAATTTTATTTGCAGAAGTGAAAGTTTTCATGGATTTATTTGTAAATATAAAATTGTGAAGGTTCTTTTTGTAAATCCTAAATTTTGTGATAGTTAATATCTAGCTATTAACCATTGAGGGGTCTTATTGCAAACACTAGAATATGTGAGGATAATTTATAATTTTAAAACTTTTAAAAATCTTTGCATAAGAATTTTTAACCCAAGGAATTGTTTGTAAGAGAAAAATTCGACCAAAGACCTATTTGTACGGAAACAATTGGCCAGAAATCTTTTTATAAAAATGTTATTTTTTTTATTTTGGCTCAGATTTGTAATGAGTTTTACACCAATTTTTGTCCAAATTTTGGGCCCACTCATCCACTTGGACTAGATTCAAATTGAGCCTAAATTTCACAATAATTTGGGTCTAAATCGAGCTCTAATTTCAATCAAATTTGATCATGAGTCAGGTCCAATTGAGACTCACATTTGAACCATATGTCCAGTAGCATCCAAGTTTCAATTTTGATCAAATTTTAAGCAAATTTAGCTCAACAGAAAACCACCTAAACAAAATTCCCTCTTCATATTCTTTTCTCAAGCTTCTAAAGAGAGTAAAAAGTGTGAATAATTTTCAAGTATCTAGCACATGTGCTAACTCTTTGGGCCATTACTTTTTCCTCTTTCAATGCCTCCATAGTGTATGAAAGAAAATACATATTTTCTTGATGGTTTGATTCTAGTTTAACATGTATTACTCGTTTGGGTTACCATATGAAGATAGATTTAGATTTAATTTGCACAAGTGGAATTATTTGGTTGTCACATTGAAGTGGACCTGGTTGTCACATGAGAGTGAACTATATTTGCCACATGAGAGTGGACTTGATTTATTATGTGAGAGTGGACTTGATTTAACATATGAGAGTGGACTTCACTTGGGACATTTTAGTGGTCTTAGTTTACCACATATAAGCAAGCCAAATTTGCCACATGGGAGTAGGCTGAAGTTGCCTTACCAGATAGGGTCTTGTGTTTGTGTTTTGCTTTGTGAAGAATTAGGTGTATACTTGACTAACCAATCTTTGAGAAAGTTAACGGTTAGTTGTTCTTTCATAAACACAACACATTTTTTTCACCTAGAAGCTTATGTGTAACACCTCTTTAGAAAATTGTCATTAATTAGTGACATGAGCCATTCCCTTTTGTCATCAATCAATTGATACAATCCTCCTTTAAATATCCTTTCAATGATATAAGAGCCTTCCTAGATTGACTCAAATTTGGCTTTTTGCTCTGATTTGGGATTGTGACTCTTCGGATTACCAACACCATCTCTTCCTTTTGGAAAGACCTGAGCTAAGCCATCTTGTTGTAGGCGTAAGACATTTATGCTCATATCTTTTCATGTTCTATTGAGCTGCAAGCCTTGTTTCATCCAAGAAATCAAGCTCATCTAGGTGAAAATGAATGCTATCCTTTTCTCTGATTTTTTCTTGCAAGGCAACACTCAAAGAGGGAATTGGTACCTCTAATGGTAGGACTACCTTGACCCCAAACAACAATGCATACAATATGGATTCGGTAGGAGTTTTTCATAACCTCATACTTCTTAAGAAAATTTTTGCTACCAAATTATTTTATTTTTGGCAATGACTCTCTTTAGTATATTTGAAAGAGTAATGTTGAAAGCCTCGATGAGCCCATTTGCTCTTGCATTATAGATGGATGAATACCTCCAGTCTATTATATGATGATGTGTGAATTATCCTACTTTGAAACTTTTAAAGGATGGCCCATTATCATAAATGATTCTTTATGGAACATTGAATCAGTATAGGATGTGTTCCAAGAAAGACTGAATAATAGTTTATGCCTATTAAGAGAAGTAATCAATTGCTACCAATATGAAGTGGTGACCTTTGGAAGATGGTGGCTCAATTGGGGCAATTGTATCCATATCCCATACCTCAAATGGCCATGATGATACCATCAGATGGAGGGGTGCAATCATAGTGAATTTGACATAGTAACACTTTCTTGCATATGCGATGTAGTCTCTTACCATTGTGGGCCAGTAGTAGAACATACACTTGATATTCATCATGATTTTATGGTCTAATTGATGAGATATGCAAACCCCAATGTGTACTTCATGCATTACTTCTTTTTCTTCTTCATCTAAAAGACAACATAAGAATAGCTGATCAAAAGGCCTCCTATGAAGGTTATCATTGATAAGTAGAAAATGTGTGGCTGTCTTTCAAAGTTACATTTAGACTGACTTATTCTCTGGGAGTTTGCCCTTTTTAAGATAGTTGATGAATGGTATTATACTACTTTAGATTCAACCTTCTTGTGGTTGATGTTGAAGGCTAACCTTATCACCTATCTATTATGACCTGTGATTAAAATGTTTTCTTGATCAGGATCAACTAATTTATTTAAAAAAAATTTTCCTTCAACTACCTTATGGGGAGTAAACTTGATGTTGTACTCCATAAGGATTAGGGCCCATTTTGTTTGCCTTTTAGTGAGTACCAATCTAGTCATTAAATTTTTGATGGGACGACCCTCAATGTTAAAATAATCTAATAAGAAAGAAAATAATGTATGAGCCTTTTGATTGTAATTATGAGTGCCAGACAGTGCTTTATAAGTAGAGAGTAATTATTCTTTGTCCCCACTAAAGTTCTACTTAAATAGTAGAGTGTAATTTCTTTGCCTTCATTATTTTTAGTGTGAAGTCCCCCAAGGAACCCTTCTATTGCAACCTTATAGAGGATTAAGAGCCAATTAGATGTAGGAGTTGCCAAGAATGGTGGTTTAAAGAGATACTATTTAATCTCCTCAAAGGCTTGCTAGCATTGTTGATCTCAGATGAATGGAGTACCCTTTTTCATTAATTTGTAAGTGGGCTTGTATTTCCCAAAGTGGTTCAATGTGAATCTCCTTGGGTACATGAGTCAAACTTGAAATGCCTTAATTCCTGTAGGTTGTTATGTGGTCACATATCTACTATCACTTTGATCTTAGATCAATTTCAATCCCTTGGTGTTTGATAATGAAGCCAAGAAATTTGCTTGATTATAGCTTCAAGGTGCATTTTATAGGATTTATCTTTAGGTTATATTTTTCTAAGATGGTTAAAAATTACTCTGACATATTGGATGTCCTTATCTTTGCCTTTAGTTTTCACCAACAAATCATCCACATAACTCGCTACTGGCTGGTGTATGAGATCATTGAAGATTTAGGTCATGGCCCTCTGGTAGGTGGCATCTATAATCTTAAGCCCAAAAGACATTACCTTGTAACAATAAATGCTAATTGGAGTTTGAAAGTCCATATGTTTTTCATCATAAGGATCCATCTTCATTTATTATATCCTAAGAAACCATCAATAAAGGAGAATAATTCAAAGTCGGTCAAATATGATTTGGCAAAGGCCCTTCCTCTAGCATTGAAGGTGTTTTGGTTGTATCGTGTCTCCTATCTTTGGGTTCTGATAGAATATTTCTGAGGACTTTGACTTCCTATAGTTCTTGGAAGACCAAGGCCAATTTGATGCACAAGATTTATGTGTCAAAGGGAACTGAGGGTGTTTGATCATCCTTGCTATTAGACAAAGACCCAATGGTGACCATAAGGCATGGTGGGTGTTTGGAACAATATAGCCTAGTCTCTTAGAGTTCTTATTTTTTCTTCCAAGAATATGAGCATGCCCTGGAGGTGTTGGGTCCTATAGATTTTTGAAGAAGAGTCTTTCATTTTTTATTCATTGTAGTCTATAGCCAGATTTGTTAATCATCTCATAAAGCTCTTTTGGAAAATATTAGGGTTTGAATACTAGTTGATAGTCACCATCATCTTTTGAATCTTTGGTTTTTAGAATTTCATGCATATTTAGGAAATAGGGAATTACTTTGTAGAGTAATATCTCCTTTTCTCTCTTATGTCATGAGAGAATATCAAAGATTGTTAATTCTTCCATAATGATGATGTTTAGCTCATCTAATGGCTTAAGTAAGATTTTTGGGACTTTCGTAACAAAGACGATGCTTCCTTTTTGGCCTCTATTTTTACCCTCATCAAAAGAATATCCATCCAAATAGAATTGTAGTATTCTCTCATTTGTAGACTTTGTGTCACTTCCTAAATAAGGAGGACTAAAGATCAAAGTTGCAATCTCTTTCTTTACTTGACTGATCAAAGCAGACCCTTTATAGCATGTAATTTTTGATAATTTTTCACATCATCATAGCATATTTTATAAACATTAAAAGGATGTACATCCCTATTAATCCGATGTTTTTCACCATCCTTGAAGTATTTGAGGCATTGATGTAAGGTTAACAACATTGCTTTATTTTCATATAGCCACGACCTCTCTAACAATGCCTTGTATGACACATCAAGATCGATTACATAAGACTTAGTGTCAATCGTTATTTTGCTTATTTTCAGAAAAATGATTATAACTCCAAGAGCTCTTTGGCTATTTTTACACATCCAAACTTAATGTTTGTAAAGTATGGAGGGTCATCAAATTGGCTGAGGAGCTTGGGTCAATGAAAATGCGATTGATTTTAATCTCATTATTGTTCCCAGTAAGACATAGTGACTTGTTGTGTCTCCTATCCTTGGTATTAGGTCATCATTTGTAAAGGTGATAGTGGGAATCTGATGAGTATGTAAGGACTCCTTTATATTTTTCCCAATGAAGTATGCCTAATATTTGGTTGGATTTTGTAAAATATGTACCAATATATCCCTAAGTTCTTGTGATATCATTAGGGCACCAAACACACTTAGTATGGTAGGAATTTTCTTAAGGTGAGCAATTATGTTATACTCAACATTTTTAAGTGCAAGTTTAGTTTGGGAAGGCTTTGTGTCCTTATTTATTTGGATTTTCTTTTCATTGTCTTTGTCCTTAGAGATATTCTCATCTCTAGGAATTGGTAATTTCCTGAAAGGTAGCACTTTACCACCTTTACACTATACTTGATTTGCATTCCTTAGTTGACTTCTATATTCTTGGGACCAATTAGGTTTTGTGGAGCTGAAATCAACCACTTGGGGTAGCTAAAGGCCACTAGGAGCAATCTTGAAATAACAAATAAAATTTTAGGTGGTTTGAGTGCACTATTAGGTGCTGTGGGAATATGACTTTCAACAAGTGCAACCGCTATTGTTAATTACCCTAACAATCATAAAAAAATCTCTTAAAGCAAGAAACCTAACTAATAAAATAAATATACAAAGAAAAAAAAGCATGACTTAATTAATTTAAAAAAGGAGTACACGGCTTAAGCAAGAGCATATTCTCACTTTACAACTTAAGGAATTTAAATTTATAATCAGAAGAGAATATGAAAATAAGGAAGGAAGTGGGAAAAACTTGATGCTTGTCACTGCCCTGCTCCCATGCACTTATTCAAGAGGAATTTGACTTGGATAAGCTTGAGTTTGATTGGTGTGGTTGACTACTTTGGCTTATGTGAATTGACCCTGCTAGAATTTGAAGTGTTATTGATGGCTTCCTAGTTGCTGTCAATTAACATCTTTTAATATTTGACTTGAGAATGATTAGCAGCCTTAGCTTTATGTTAATTTTTTTTAATTTAATAATCAATGACCTCTTAGGCATATTGTCGATTAAGTGTTGAAACGTCACCAACAGCTTTTAAGTTAGCGTAGCTTTGAAGTGTAGCCAATGGCTTTAAGTGTATTGTCAGTTGACTTTATTTGAATAAGACATTTTTCTAACTAGCTAAGTGAGTTCAAACCTACCTTGATTTGAAATAGTTAGAGGCCTGAGCTTTATGTTAACCATTGCTAATCTGATAATCGATGACCTCTTAGGCATCTTGTTAATTAACTTGGAGCATCACCAATAGCTTCTGGGTTGGTTCAGCTAAGAGTCACCACCGGCTTTTGAGTTGACTAGCTTTGAAGTGTGCCGATGGCTTGTATGCTGGTTGACTTTGATTGAATAAGGCATTTTGTGACTAAGTGTATTCAAGCCTATATTAGTTCAATTATAAAAAGTTTAGTGGTCTGAGCTTTATGTTGACCATTTCTTAATTTGATAATCAATGGTCTCGTAGGTGTGTTATCAATTAAACTTGGAGCATCACCAATGACTTTTGGGTTGGTTTATTCTAAGCATCACCAATGGTTTTTGAGTTGGCTAGCTTTGAAGTGTGGCCGATGGATTGTATTATTAGCTAACTTTGTTTGAAAAATATGTTTGGCTAAAGTAACTAAGCGAGTTCAAGCCTACATTAGTTTGGCACAAAATAGTTAGCAGACTAAGCTTTTTACTATCCATTTCTTAATTTGATAATCAATTATCTCTTAGGTGTGTTGTCGATTAAACTTGGAGTGTCACTGATGGCTTTTGGGTTGGCTAACTTTGAGGTGTGGCCAATGGCTTGTATTGTCGGTTGACTTCATTTGAACATGATATTTAACTGATTAACTAAGCGAGTCCAAGTCTACCTCAGTTTGATTTAAAACAATTTGGTGGCATGAGCTTTATGATAACCATTTCTTAATTTGATAATTGACAGCCTCTTAGGCATGTTATTGATTAAACTTAGAGCATTACCAATGGCTTTTGGGTTGGTTTAGCTAAACATCATCAATGGCTTTTGAGTTAGCTAGCTTTGAAGTGTAGCCAACAGCTTGTATTATCAGTTGATTTCATTTGAATATGATCTTTGGCTGACAAAGCAAGTTCAAGCCTCCCTTAGTTTGGTTTGGTTTGAAAGAATGATTAGTAGCCTTGGCTTGCACTAATCATCTTCAATTTGATAATTGATGGTCTTTCTTGGCTTATTATCAATTAACTTTGAGGTGTCATTGATGGCTTTGAGATTATTGTTGACTAACCTTCATTGGCATTGGATCAAACCTTGATTGGGCTCTTGGTGGACCTAGGTTCTACTCATTAATAGGAGCGGGTTTGATCCATATTCAACCCTTGTTGGGTTCAGGTTCAAACCTTAATGGACTTGAGTTTGAGTTCAAGTTAGTTTGGTTTAGCTTCTTTTTGGTTTAGGTTCAACCTACTTTCTGTTTAGGATAGGTCTAGTTTTGGTTTAGGGTTGACCTAGTTTTAGTTCAAGTTCGACCTAGTTTTGGTTCAGGTTTGACCTGACTTTGGTTTAGGTGTAACCTGGTTTTGATTTGAATTTGAGTTTGATTTGACCATATTAGGATTTAGTTAGAATTTTGTTTAACCTGATTAGGGTTTTGTTTGAACTTGACTCAAGTTTGAATTTGAATTTGATTTGAACTGATTAGGGGTTAATTCAAACTTGGTTCAAACTAATTGGGGTTTGGTTTGAACATAGTTTGACCCAATTAGGGTTTGAATTTGAATTCAATTTGACTCAATTAGGGTTTGATTTTATCTTGATCTTACCCAATTAGGGTTTTGTTTGAACTTGGTTTTAACCCAACTAGGATAGGGTTTGGTTCAAAATTGGTTTTACCCAATTAGTGTTTGGTTTGAACTTGATTTAACCAAATAAGGGTTTGGTTCAAATTAATCGAGCTTGGTGTGAACTTGATTTAACTTGATTAGGGTTTAATTCAAACTTGGTTTGGCTTAATTGGATTTTGATTCAATTTTGTTTTGATTTAATTCAAATGTAGTTTGACTTAATTGGATTTCAATTTGACCTTTTTTTTGACTTAGTTCAAACATGGTTTGACTCAATTAGAGTTCAATTCGAATCTTATTTTAATTTAGTTTGACTGTGATTTAACACAATTAGATTTAATTCTAATTTATTACGGTTTAACTCAATTAGAGTTTAATTTAAACTTGTTTTAATTTACTTTAAATGTGGTTTTATTGAATTAGAGTTCAATTTGAACTTCTAGGTTGACTCAATTTGAATTTTTAATTAATTCAAGTTTGGGCCGATCAAGGCTCGACTTGATTTGAACTTGATTTGAACCCAAGTCAACATTTTTCTAGCTAAAATGGATGACCAACTTGGGTATTGATTAACCAATTGAAAGGGTGCCATTCTAGGTTTATCAATATTAGATGACCAAATCAGGTAAAGGTCGTCCAACAAAGAGATTTCCATTCCAGACTTCATCAAAATAGATCAACTGGTTAGTGTACCAGTCGACTAAAAGAGGGCATATAGTCTGAGTTCATTAGAACCAAACCACTAGTTGATGAATTGGTCATCTAGTAGATCTAATTTGTCAGTTTTGGTGAATAAGAACTAGTCATCTATCTAGGAAACTGAACAATTGGCAAAAGTGATTCTGTGTGATTGATGTCCAGTTTTAGTCCATTTATTTCATTGATTTAGATCCATTTGGTGTTTTGTTCGAGTCAATTTGGCTTTGATTATTTTATTTGATCAATTTATGTTTATCGATTTTATTTTAGTTCAAGAGCCCATGGGCTATCATAATAAATTTGGGTGAGCCTATGGGTTGACCCTTACTTGTTTTGATTTTCAAGTGACCCTATGGGTTGACCTTTAGCTGATTTAGACTTTTAGGCAAGCTTGCAAACTAGCCTTTAATCAAAATTTAATTTTTAGAGGAGTCTATGAGTTGATCCTAAAGCAATTAGACTTTTAGAAAAGCCCACGGATTGGTCTTTGGTCTGGATAGACTTTCAGTGAATCCGTAAGCTGGTCTTTAGTCCAAATTAGGTTTTGGGTGAGCTTATATGCTGGTCCTTGGCCAAATTGACTTTTAAGTGAGCTCATAGGCTAGCCCCAGGTCAAAATGGCTTTTGGCCAAGTCTGTAGGTAGGCCCTAGGTTGAGTTGATTTTCGAATGGGCCCACAAGCTAGCCCTTGATCAAAATTGGTTTTCAGGTGACTCTGTAGGCTAGCCCTAGACTAGTTGACTTTTAGATCAGTTTGCAAGCTGTCCCTAAGTTAATTATGAATAACATGTTTAACAAGATGAGAAATTTTTCTTTTTTTCTTTGTTTTCATTTCACCTCTTTTTCCTTTCTTTTCCTTCCTTTTTTTCTTTTTTTCTTTTTACTATGTGGGTTACTCTTCTTCTTCTCTTGTTTCTTCTTTCATACCTCTCCCATCTCCCTTCTTCTTCATCTTCTCCTTTTCTTCTCAGGTTACACCTAGCGAGACATAGTTTGACTTATTTTAGTTCTACTTGAACTTGTCCTGGTCCATGTTAGGTTGGTAGCATTACTCCACTACTCATGTGGTTGGATATAACCTTGAAGTGTGGCAGCATACCTAATAGGACTGCTTAATTTGATTTCAAAACTTGTTCAGGTTGGACTTGACTTGGTTGGGGCTTGTTTCAACCGATTGGGTGTGGGTTCAAAATTGGCTAGCCTGATTGGGACTTGGTTTAAACATAGCTTGCAAAGCATCTTGACCTGATATGGATGTGGCGTGGCTCAATCAAATTCCAATATGGATTTGTCCTAATTTTATTGGAATATGGTTCCATCTGAAAATGGGTTTGATTTAACGTGGATGGTGTTGGACTCCCTTTAGGATTTCATTTAGACTTGTAGTTGCTTAGTTTGAGTCAACAAATCAATTTTCTTATTCATTGATTTTGGTTCAAGTGTCCTCAGGCTATTATGACAATACAATGGTGAGTTTGAAGATTGGCCTATAATTCAAATGATTGCAAGCTTGAGAGCTAGCTTAATATATTTGGTGAGCCTGAGGATTGGCCTATAGCCTAATGGTCACAAGCTCGAAGGTTGGCTTAAGATGTTCAGCGAGCTTGAGGGCTGGCCTATAGTCTGATGGTTATAAGCCCAAGGGCTAGCTTAAGATATTTGGCAATCCCACAAGCTAGCCTATAGTTTGATGGTAGGGAGCCAAAGGGCTGGCCTATAGTCCAAATGAATGTCAGCCTAAAGGCTAGCTCATAGATGTTTGGCAACCCCAGGGGCTGGCCTATAGTCCAAATGAACATGTTGTTGCCAATGTTTGGGAGACCAAACTAGAGAAGATTGGGTGCTCGAACCTAGCCATAGGTGCTATCTTTGCTCCATTAACATTGTGACCATCTGCAGTATTTTGCACATTGTTGGACTTTTCCACCACCATGGTCACTCGTGGTCCCTTGCATATTGATAGATTCCATCATGACCGTAGCCACTTGTGGCCCCTTGCATATTGACAGACTCTATCACCATCGCAGCCACCCATGACTGCCTTTGTGTACCACGATGCCACCCCTTACAAGGAGACTCAAATTTTAAAGCACATCATAAAGTTCCTTGAAGATGAAGGTGAGATGATGATAAGAGCTCACATGAACTTGAACAAAAGCAAAAAAACTTAAAACAACCAAAACTCACAATTGGATAATAGGTCAGCCCTTAGGTTTGCCAAAATATCCATAAGAAAGCCTTTGGTCTCATATTCATCATCTCACCTTCATCTTTAGGGAACTTCATGATGTGCTTTAAAATTTGAGTCTCCTTGTAAGGGGTGGCATCGTGGTACACAAAGGCAGTCATGGGTGGCTGCGATGGTGATAGAGTCTGTCAATATGCAAGGGGCCACAAGTGGCTGCGGTCATGATGGAATCTATCAATATGCAAGGGACCACGAGTGACCATGGTGGTGGAAAAGTCCAACAATGTGCAAAAGACTGCAGATGGTCACAATGTTAATGGAGCAAAGATAGCACCTATGGCTAGGTTCGAGCACCCAATCTTCTCTAGTTTGGTCTCCCAAACATTGGCAACAACATGTTCCATGGGGAAGCATGTATGGAAATGACGAGAGCTCGAGGTGGAAGGAGTATAGGGTAGAAGTGGCTGAATTTTCATGGGGAAACAAGAGGGAAGAAGACCTAAATAAAAAAAATGAAAGACAAAGAAGGGGAAGAAGCTTTATATCTTTTGATTTCTTGATAATGCCCTCTTGGTCTCCTTCTTAACAATGAGATCTCCTTTCCTTCATGATTTTTCCAGAGTTCCTCCTTCAATTGGTACAAAATTAATCTAGAATTAATTATTAGTTGTTGTTAATTCATGTTCCTTAGCATTCTTTTTACAGGGTTGAAAGAATCTTCAATTTAGGTCATTGATTTATTTGATTTTGAGATTTGATGGATATGTTCTTATCATAAACCTCATATTTGAATCTTATATTGATATATTCCCAGATCATAACTTCCTTGTCTGAGTAAATCTCGTCGATTCTTGAAGGACTTAGAGAAATTTTGTTTTTGTTTCTGTATATTGTGTCCAAACTGGATGGCTAGTTATGGGACTGATTGTTTGGCTAGGCATAGACATGCCCAACTTGTGAGGTTCGGGTGCCCGAACCTCTTGAGTTTGGTCATCTGAACAGAGTTTGATTTTGGCCCAATTTTCCAGCTTTCTTACTTCAAATTGACCCCGAACCTCTTGAGTTTGGTCATCTGAACAGAGTTTGATTTTGGCCCAATTTTCCAGCTTTCTTACTTCAAATTGACCCCATTTACCGTGAATTGGGCTCAAAGTCCAATCCTAATTTTTGTCAAACTCGAAGTCAGAGTTTGGATTACAAAAGCTACTTAAACAAAGGGTCCCGTTACCATCCACTTCAAGATTTTTCTTGGTGAGAGGAGTAGATGCGAAAAATAATGCGGACTTGACTTTTTTTGTTGCTTTTGCAAGTGTCTAATAGGTGAGGCTCTTTATTCTTGTGTCTTGCAATAGCTTCTATTTCTCCTTTTCTCTTACTTTGCTTGCCTTTCTCTTCTTCTAAAGGTATCATGGAACCTTTTGTGACTGAGAAAATTCAAAATGAGGAAGAAGACAGCTTATCTTTATAATGCTTTCTTCCCATCTTAGGGATTGATTCTGAAGTAGTCATTGTGTACCAACCTCAGGAGCATCAAAGATGAGTTCAGCTTGATAATTACCACCCTTTTCGAACTCTTCCAAAGAAAGTGTGTCAAGTGTTGATGTTGTGGGCAAGTTCTTTAGGCTGTAACTAGTTGGACACTTTAGGCAATGGGAGTCTTTAGAAATCCTTGGGTTTTGCATCTTTAATGGCTATTCACTTTCTTGGGGATAATCCTTTCCACTTGCTGGAGCAATACTGATTTTGCTAAATTACTCAGAGTGGGTTGATAACATGGTATCTCAATTTTCAGCCCAACTTGTGGGTTTTGGTATTTTAGAAGGAGTCATAGCTTCTAAGGGATAGTACACAAGAGATTCAAGGATTTTTCTCAGCATGATCAAGATGTGGAACCATGCCACAAACATCTTCCACACTCCATATTGTGAGGTCAGTATCCTTGTATGGGACATAAGGCAGCTAGCTAGGTTTCTTGTCCTTGAAAGCTTCTATGATGATGTATCCCTATTGACTATCACATAAGCCTTGATTTTAGTTACACTTTGCATAATCTTCTCAGACTTTATGATTGGATGATGGTACACTTTGTGAATAATTAGAAGCAAGTGTATTCAACCATTAAATCAAGTTTCCTTTTATGAGAGAAATCTAATAAGTGAGCCAACTAGTTTGACTGGATTTGCATAATATAGGAGACATCCTTCAAAATTTGGCCCCAAAATCTATTTTGCTACCTTCATTAGTCTATGACTTTGTTGTTTCATTATGCTATATAGCAAGTAGTACATTCGCCCAGAGACGTTGTGATAGCCTGTAAGATGGTTTATAGTCAAAGAGTTGCTCTAGCTCTTGCGGTGCTAGGCTCAATATATGCTGGCCTCAGAGAGATGGTGGATAACTCTATAGGACCAAGTGATTCTAACTTAGATTCTAATCCATTTTCTTTATGCTTGGATTTATGCTTATTTTCAGAGGACATAACTGAGTTAGAGCTTGGTGATGAAATCAAAAGGCTGTGTCTTTCATGTTCGATTCCTATTCTTGAGATAATCAAAATCATGAGCACAATCACTACCCCTTATTCTCCTAGAGAGGCTAAGATGTATGTGTAGAAGCTTTGGATTCTTGAGTGGCAAGCTTACCCTTTGACTTTTCTTGATTCTAACATGCTAGTGGATGTGGGTTGTCTTCCATTACCTCCAAAAGTTTGTGAGTATATTATCTCTTTGCGACATGGGTTGTTTTTATTTCATTCAGGGGAATATTTGGTTATAGAGTCTTATAATCCCCATCAATTTTGCTGGCAGCTCGGGTATGGTCAGGGTGTTCTTAAGATTGTGCTTGTTGTATCGCCACCATCATGTCTAGGCTAGTTACCGGGCTATTGGTTGCATCTCACTTGTCTCA
Organism: Trichopus zeylanicus subsp. travancoricus; assembly: GCA_005019695.1. Taxonomy (NCBI): domain Eukaryota; kingdom Viridiplantae; phylum Streptophyta; class Magnoliopsida; order Dioscoreales; family Dioscoreaceae; genus Trichopus; species Trichopus zeylanicus. Next base: position 2,943,910 of record RXID01022274.1, read on the forward strand.
AAGATGATTAAGAGTATTAAATTTCTGGCATTGAGTGGGAGCCAATGTTCTTAATTTATATGCTATAGCTTGGTTTAACAGCATTGGAGGATATTTTTCCATTGAACTAGAATTTCTATTCAGGAATAAGCTTGGTTTGCATAGTAGGGAAAAGTAGGCAATAAATAGTAGAGGGTCAAAATGGCAGAGGACTCAAGAGATGCAGAAGGCTCTAGCTTGTAAATTTGCTCATCCTGGACCAAATAGAGAGAGGTCCATTCCCACTAGTAGGATTGATGATGGCTATTTTTGAAGCAATGAAGGTCTACGATTAGGTTTAAGGTGAGAGTCACCTCAACCTATATGTGATTCTCCTACTTCTAAGACTCCAGGGCATTTAGTGACATATGGGAGTCCACCCATGGGTGGGAGTGTTGGATCGAGATCGACATTATGCCATGCACCATATCGAGGTCTGATTTGTTTGTGTCCCATAGTAAGCATAAATGTAGGACTAGAGATGCCCCTTTCTTCACCAACGCTACTGCACTACTCTTCTAATATGGACTTGAGTAGACTGGTCTGACCGACTTCTATATTGCCTATATTATTTGGCCATTCATCAGAACTTTCCTTGCTTTTGTCCCTTTTTTTAGTTGAGAATCTATTTCTTTTCAGATGAATGAGGGTTTTGGAGGTCCCCCCGATGATATTTCATATTCTAATGGTGAGAGACATTTGGAATTTGCCAAGTTTTGCATTGCATGTAAACTAATTTTACTTTTGGTATAGATGTGATTCCTAGATCAAGCCTCAACCAATGCACACTTGCCTTTATGGGATCAAAATTGGTGGCTCAAGATGGCCAAGACCCCAGGGAGCAACCTCGATGTTAAATCAAAGTAGATTTAATTTAAGTGCACAATCAGGTATTGTGGGAATATTGGCTTCTAATAAGAACAAGCTCCTATTGTCAATTACTTCGACAATTTTCAATAACCTCCTAAAGTGAGAAACCTAGCTAATAAAATAGAGACACAAAAAAAAGAAAGCTCGATTAAAATGCTTTTAAGAAAGGGATACATGCCTTAAGAAAGGGCCTATCCTCACTTTACAATAAATTTCAGAATAAAATTATAGAAACATGATAATAAAAAAAAGGAGGGAGTGAGAAAGAAGCTCTGATGTGTGCTGCTGCCCCACTCCCATATGCTGAACCATGTGACATTTGACTTGGATGGGTCATAACTTGATCCTTGCCAAGTTTTTATGGCATCATCTGATGAGGCATGGAAGGAGATGAGAGAAGTTTAAAGTATTTTCAAGAGCTTTGAGCATTGGCATTAACTCATTGGATTGGAGTGTTTCTATTAGCCAAGAAGACATTGTCAACAACTCCTATGGGTCAGAATGTTTTCATTAGCCAAGAAGGTGTTGGTGATAACTCCTAGGGGTTTGAAGTGTTTTTGTTAACTAGTAAGGCATTGGAGATAATTTCTTTGAGTTGAAGTATTTCTATTAGCCAATATGACATTGGCAATAATTTTTGTGGGTTTGGAGTATTTTTGCTAGCCAATAAGCCATTGACAATAATTCCTATGGGTTTAAAATATTTTCATTAACCAATAAGGCATTATGGAGATAAGTTCTTTAAGTTGGAGTATCTCCATTAGCCAAGAAGGCATTGGTGATAACTCTAAGAGTTCTAAGTATTTCCATAGCCAATGAGGCATAGGTAATAACTTCTTTTATTTGGAAGTGTTTCCATAGCTAATAAGTTGTATGCAATAACTTTTTTTATTTTTAAGTATTTTTATAGCCAATGAGGTGTAGGATATAACTTCTTTGATTTTGAAGTGTTTCCATAGCTAATAAGGTGTAGGCAACAACTTTTCCGATTTTGAAGTACTTCCATAGCCAATGAGATATAGGCAATAACTCCATTGATTTTGAAATATTTCCATAGCTAATAAAGTGTAGGTGATATCTTCATTAATTTTGAAGTATTTCCATAGCCAATGAAGTATAAGTGATAAGTTTATTCATTTTGAAGTTGTTTGTAGCCAATGTAGTATAACTTCTTTGATTTTGAAGTATTTCCATAGCCACTGAGGCATAGGCGATAACTTTTTTTTTTTGATATGTTTCCATAGCCTATGAGGTGTAGACAGTAACTTTTTTATTTTAAAATGCTTCCATAGACAATAACTTTATTAATTTTGAAGTGTTCCTACAGCCAATGAGGTGTAAGTGATAACTTCATTAATTTTGAAATATGCCAATAGCCAATGAGGTATAGGTGATAACTTCACTGATTTTGAAGTATTTGAGTTAATGAGTCATAGGACTGGCCTTACAGTCCAAACAAATATTCGGTGAGCCCACAAGCTATTGATCATGATCTGAAATGATGATAAGTAAGCCCAATCTGACCTTAGTCCATATAGACATTTAGTGACCATGCCATTGGTGGAGGTCTATTGATGCACGAGGCCGCAAATGACAAAAATATTAGTGAAGGTCCATTGATGCATGTGGCCATGGATGGCCACAGTGATGATGGGGACTTACAAACATGAGAAGCCATGGTTGGCCACAGTATCAATAGAGAAGCTTTGATTCACGAGACAGTAGGTGGTTGCAATTAGATGGAGCAAAGGGACGTTATTGGTGGGGTTCAAACACATGATCCTTCTAGGTTTAGTCACAAGAACTCAAGCAACCAAGTGTACCAAGAGCAATCTCCTATCAGAAGCATGGCCACAGGTGGTTGTGAGCTTGGGAAGAGGAGAGGGCAGGAGCAGTACAGGGCAATAGGGACCTTGCAAAGAAGAGAAAGTAATAAAACAAAATAAGGACAAAGGGTAGATAGGGGCTTACAACTTCTCTTGCTCCTTTGACAATGCATTCTTGGTTTTCTCTTTGATGATGAGATCTACAGAATTTCTCCTAGGATTGCCTTCAAATTTGTAAGAAATTTGAACAAGAATCAACTATAATTCCTCCCCAAATTCATGTGCTATAGCTCTTTTTTCTTAGGTCTAAGAAGAATTTTGATTAGATCATTGATTGATCCAAATTTGAGATTTGATGAATATATTCTTGCCATAATTTTCATATTTGAATCTCTAATTGATAGATCTTGAGATTACAATTTCCTTAACTAAAACGTTTCTTGATTTCTTAGGTTGGACAAGGACTCCATCTTGAGGATTCTATAAATGGCCGAGAGAACCTTTGATTGGATTCTCAATGAATTTGGATTTGATGAAATATGGCCTTACTATAAATCTTATCTTTAGATCTATGATAAATATACCTCGAGGTTACAATCTCTAATTGAAGATCCTCTTGATTGGTGATTAATTTGAAGAAAGATTGGTTTCCAAATTCATAAATCATGACCTAAATTGATCGACTAGTTGGGAACTAGTCGTCTGACTAGGCACAAAGATGTTTGGTCTATGAGGTTTGGGCACCTAAACACGAGCTCAATTTTCTAGTCTCTTCCCTACCCCAAATTGGACCCTACTCATAATGAATTTGACTTTAAAGTCCGTTCCTATTTCTTGTTAAACATGAAGTTAGAATCAGGTTACAAAATTGACTCAAAGAGATGCCTCCTTTGCATCATCTTCTCAAGTTCTGACTAAAGGAGAGGGGGCAAACAATCTTCAAGAACTTGCCCCTATGTTAACATTATAGGAGTTGACTATATGGATTTGAATTGCCATATGAAAGTGGACTTAGTTCACCATGTGGAGTGGACTTGAGCTACCACATAGAAGTGGGTTTAGTTTACTATGTGGAGGTGGACTTAATCTATCATATAGATGCAGATTTGATTACTATATAAAATGGACTTAAATTTACCATGCAAATGTAGGTTTGATCACCATGATTGATGGACTTTGTTCGCCATGTAGAAATGGGCTTAGTTTTCCATGTGAAGGTGGACTTGACTTGTTATGTAAAGGTGGACTTAATTTGTCATGTGGAGTAGCCTTAGGTTGCTATAAGGAGTGGGCTTAGTTTCCATATAGGAGTGGACTTAATTTACTATGTAGGAGTGATTTGAATTGCTACATCGAGTTGGCTTGAGTTGACACATTGAGTAGACTTAATTTGCTATGTGGAGTGGACTTGAGTTGCCATATGAGGTGGACTTGAGTTGTCACATAGAGTGGACTTGATCTACTTGAGGAGCGGATTGAAGTTGCCACATGAAGTAGACTTGATCTGCCACAAGGAGTGTTGTGTACATGTTTTGCCTTGAGAAACATGGAGTGCATGTTTGACCAAACCTTTCCTTTTGAGGAAGTGAGGTGTTTCGTCATAGACAAAAAAAAGATGTTCTTCATTATTATTGCCCCCAAAAGGTTAGGCAAAATACCTCTTTAGGAATCAAATGTTGATCAATGGTATGGGTTTTTCTCCTGAACCGAGGTTGATTTCCATTAGTTCATTGATTATGGCTCGCCCTCCATCTTCAAGATCAAGTGGAGCTTTTTTTGGTTTGAGAATTGTGTCTTCTCCAAGTGGTTGGTCATGTTGAATAGGACTTGGCAAGAGTTCCTCTTTTGGTTTTGAGGGCATTTTGTTTGCATCATGCCCCCTCTCTTCAGGTTTTGATGAAGTTTTGCCAAGGACTTCACCTTCTTGTGATGTCTAGAGTACTGTGGTTGGCTCGATGGACACAATTTGTGTTAGGAGGCATTGGATATGTTTGATCATCCTCATTATAGAACAAAGGTCCAATGGTGAATATGAGGCATGTATGGATACTTGGAGTGATCATCCTCATTGGCATATTAGAGCTGGATACTCTGTAGTAATTGGTTAAATCAACAAGTAGATACTCATGTTGACTCTAGTTGAATAGCAATAATTCAAGCTAAAAGTTTGCCTTCTAGAACACCAAATCAGCATATGAGCTTTGAGAGAAGTAACTTTATGAAGTGATGTTCCCTCTTTTCTTTTTGATTGTGATGCTAGAAGAAGCGAATGATGGAGAGCATATGTGTTTGTTACTTATTTGAAAGAAAATTATCTTTTTTTAGAGATTTTGTTTAGTAGACAAGTAATGTATTTTTTCATCTTTGATTATGGCCTCCTACTTGATTTGGTTAATTGAAGTTTAAGGATGATTTTCTCTTAGGATCTATTAGGTCATCGATGGACTTTCCCTTACACCTTTTTTTAGTTCAATATTTTCTTCAAAAACCTATTTTTCTAATGACTTCACTATTATTACAATGTTCCTTCTAGTTAGTTGCTTTTTTTCCTTTGGCTTTGATCTCGGATGCCTCCCAACCTCAATTTTCAAGGTCTACACACCTGAGATGCCATTTAGTATTTATTCTTTAGGCGGTCTTTCTTGGCCAATAATACACCCAAATGAGTTTAGATAAGTCCTCTTAATTCTGACATGTGATTCAATTTTCTCCCCTTTTTTTCTTTTTAAATAATTTTTTGACTTAACAATCTCATTCTTCTTTGAGGATCCAATGTTTCCAAGCTTGAAAATTCCAAATAGTTTTTACTCTTTAAGCCTTTGCCTCTCTTGATTTGACTTTCCATATGAGATTTATCCATTTAGGACTTTATTTTCCATTGTTCATATGAGGAGAGGGGGGGGGGGGGGTGATCTTTTGCCTCTAGGAGGAGATCCCCAAGAGGTTATCTTTTGATCTTAGAACTTTTGTCTTTAAATTAACTTTCTAAGTACTTACAAATTAGTTGTGATATTTCCAAGCTTGCATTCCTGAAGTTAACTTAGGGTGTCGATGGGTGGGAGAGGTGTAGGGATTCCAACTCCACTATATTTCATTACCAACCATCCTTGCCTTCAAACATTTATCTTTATATTTTGCAGAGACCTTATCTTTAAGACAGAAAGTGATTCGCTTAAATACTAAGAGAACCTTTTCTTTTGTCTCTTAAAAAAGTTTATTTTTGCCTTAAGAAGCATGAAATACATACTTAACTAGTTAGTTTTGATTTTACTAGATGTTCCATCATAGGCTGAACATTTTTTTTGTTTTATACTTAACTATGTTGTGAATTTAGTACAATTAACCTTTTTCTTGTCCATTAATCAGTCTGACATTTGATGATAGTGTTACTCCTTTCTTAGCTGAAGAGCATTAAACATGCATCCTTCCTTTGTTATTATCCAGCTCTTATATTCTTGTCACTTTGCAATGAATTTCCATAGCCAATGAGGCATAGGTGATAAATTCTTCGATTTTGAAGTGTTTCCATAGCCAATGAGGCATAGGAGATAACTTCTTTGATTGTAAAGTATTTTCATAGCTAATGAGGTGTAGGTAATAACTTTATTAATTTTGAAATATTTTCATACCTAATGAGACATAGGCAATAACCTCGTTGATTTTGATGTGTTTCTATAATCAATGAGGTGTAGGTGATAATTTTGTTCTTTTGAAGTGTTTCTATATCCAATGAGGCATAGGTGATAACTTTATCTATTTTCAATTATTTCTTTAGTCAATGAGCTGTAGGTGATAACTTCTTCGATTTTGAAGTGTTTCCATAGCTAATAAGGCATAGGTGATAACTTTCTTCATTTGGGGTTTTTCCATAGCCAATATGACATAGGCAATAACTTCTTTAATTTTGAAATATTTCTATTGCCAATGAGGTGTAGGTGATAACTTCTTTGACTTGAAGTGTTTCCATAGCCAATGATTTGTAGGCGATTATTTCTTTGATTTTAAGTTGTTTCCATTACCTACTACTTGTGGAGTTGGGCATAGCTTTAGAGTGCGGCCAAAGGCTTTTGTAGTACACCTAGTGGGACTTAGTTTGAACCTATTTAATTCTATTTGAACTAGTTCTGGTTTGGATCAAGTCGGTAACATCACCAATTGTTTAGGGGTTAGGTATAGCCTTAAAGTATTGTCAAAGGCATACCACACCCAGCGTAAATCAATTTGGCCCAACTTGGTTTTGAACTTGTCTTGATCCAACTTGGGTTTGGTTTGGACTTGATTTAGCTCAAATAGGGCAGGGTTCAAATATGGCTTGACCTGATTGGGTTTGGCTCAATTTTTTCTTGACCTAGTTGGGTTTTGTTCAAAGATGCTTCAATTTGATTAGGTTCGGTTCAAAATTTCCTTGACCTAATTGCTTGGTATGAATGCATCTTGGCCTAGTTGGGACTCGATTCAACCTGATTAGGTCTAGTTCAAACTTGGCATGGCCCAACTGGGACTTGATTTGAACTCTATTTTAATCCATCTGGCTTGACTCAATAAGTATTCAAATGTGATTCAACTCAATTGGAGTTCAATATGAATTCATCTTGAATTAAGCCAAATATATTTTCAAATCGAACTTGTTCTGATTTGGTTTGGATGGTGTTTGACTTGATCAAAATCCAACTTGAAATTGGACTTCATTTTAGGTTAATTTGGTATGATTCTAAGTTGACCCAAGTTTGGTTTGATCTGGAATCAACTCAATCTGGACAAAATAGAAACCCAAGTTGTTAGTTTTCTGACTAAAATAGATAACTAGTTGGGGTACCGGTTGTCTGATAGAGCAATTTTCTACCTAGCTACGTTGGTTTCAATCCATATATTTTGGTCTATTTGAGTTCATTTAGTGCTTTATTCAAGTCAATTTGGTTTTTTTTTCATTTAGTTTTGGCCACATTGGCTTGAGTTCAACATAATTGAATTATTAAATTGATTCTTATATCCATCTATCTTGGTTCGAGAGTCCTCAAATAGTCATGATGACATTACAATGAGCCTGTAAGCTAGCCCTATAGTTTGAATAGATGTTCAGTAAGCTCATAAGTTGGCTTTAGTTAGAATAGACATTTGGTATGCAGGCTGGCCTTAGTTTGAATAGAATTTGGGAGAGCCTGCAAACTGGTCTTAATTCAAATAGACATTTGGTGAGCCTATGGGTTGGCCTTAGTTTGAATAGATGTTTGGTAAGCTCATGAGCTAGCCTTAGTCTAAATAGATATTCTGTGAGCCTATTAGATGACCTTAGTCTGAATAGATATTTGGTGAGCCCATAGACTAGCTTTAGTCTTAATAGATGTTCGGCAAGCTCGTAGGTGGGAGTGGTATTTATGAAGGATTGATGATGTATGAGATCATGGGTGGTCACGATGATGATGGAGATCCCCCTGATACACAAGATTGCAGGTGGCCTCGATGGTGATAGAAGTCAATCGATGCACAAGGAGCCATAAGTAACCATGGTAGTGATGAAATTTTGTTGATGCACGAGGCCGCAGGTGACCCTTGTATTGGTGGAGGTCCATTGATGCATGAGGTTGAGGGTGGTTGCAGTGATGATGGAGACTTGCAAACATGCGAAACTATGGATGGCTGCAAAATTGGTAGAGAAGTGGCAATGCATGAGACCATGGCTGGCCAAAGTTAGATTGAGTGGAGGGATGTTTGTGGTGGGGTTTGGACACCCGATCCTTCTAGGTTCAATCACCCAAACTCAAGCAACCAAGTGTATCAAGAACAACATCTTGGAGAAAAGCATGGCCATGGGTGGCCACAAGCTTGGGAGAGGAGGGGCAGCAGTAGCACAGGACAACAAGGACCTTGCAAAGGAGAGGAAATTGTAGAAAAAAGAAGCACAAAGGGTAGATAAGGGCTTATAGTTTCTCGTGCTCTTTTGACAATGCATTCATGATTTTCTCTTTAATGACAAGATCTCCTACAGAATATATCCAAGAATTGCCTTCAAATTCATTAGAAATTTGCCTGAGAATCAACTATTATTCCTCTCCAAATTCATGTGCTATAGCCCTTTTTTATACAATTTGAGAAGATTTTTTTATTAGATCATTGATTGATCCAAATTTTAGATTTGATGGATATATTATTGCCATAATATTCATATTTGAATCTTTGATTGATAGATCTTGAGATTATAATTTTCTTAACTGAAAATTCCATTCATTTCTGAGATTGGACAAGGACTTGTTTCCATCTTTATTATTCTATAGTGGCCAAGAGGATCTTTGATTGTATTGTCAATGAAATTCGAGATTTGATGCAATATGGCTTTATAATAAATCTTAGATTTAGATCTTTGATTAATATATCTTGAGATTACAATCTCTAATTGAAGATCCTCTTGATTAGTTGATGGATTTAGAGAAATTTGGTTTCCAAATTCATAGATCACAACTTGAACTGGTTGATCGGTTGGGAACTGGTGATCTGATTAGGCATAGAGATGTTTGATTTGTGAGGTTTGGGCTCTCTAATTGTTGGGTTTGATCACCCAAACACAAGTCTAATTTTCTAGTCTCTTTCCTACTCTAAATTGGGCCCCACTCACCACGAATTGGGATTCAAAGTTCAACAATATCTTTTGTCAAACTCAAAGTTGGAATTTGGTTACAAAATTGAATCAAATAGCATTCATGAGTATTGATCCACCATCGCCATCATTGGGTAATGGCTTATGACATTCCTCTCTTATTTTGAGGTCTTTTGCTAGTATAACACCTACTTGCTTAGATGACAATGGAGGAGCATGAGCGGGTGGCTGCTAAGTTATCACAGCTATTGGGGAACATTGTTAGGCTTTATGTATCTTAGGATTATAATTATCCTCTCTATCTAGTGCTCTTATTTGCTTTAGTTCATCTTATTTAGGAATGTTATCATTACCTTATGGAATTCCATTGCTTTGCATCAGACTTGCTACATGAAAGTGGACTTGAGTTATCATGTGGAGTGGATTTGAGTTGCCATATTGAAATGGGCTTAAGCTATCACATGGATTGAGCTTAAGATACCACAAGGAGTGGACTTGATTTGCCATGAAGAGTGGACTTGGTCTGTCTCATAGACTAGACTTGAGTTGCTACATGGAGTGGGCTTTATTTACCATGAGGAGTGAACTTGAACTGTCACATTGAGTAAATTTGAATTGTCATTGAGTGGGCTTGAGTTGCATGCAGGGCAAACTTGATCTATCACATGGGGTATTGTGTTCATGTTTTGCCTTGAGAAATATGAAGTGCTTATTTGACCGAGCATCCCTTTTGAGGAAGTCGAGCATTCCATTATAGATAAACATAGACACTCTTATTTTGTTAATATTGCCCCTAGAGACTTAAGCATAATACCTCTTCAAGAATCAGGTTTCGATAAGTAGAATAGGTCTTTCTTCTAAATCGAGGCTGGTTTTTGTCAGTTCCTTGATTGTGGCTTGCCCCCCATCTTAGAGTTCTAGTGGAGCTTTATTTAGTTCAAGGATTATTTCTTCATCAAGTAGTTCATCATGTTGAATGGGACTTGGCAAAGGTTCCCCTCTTGGTTTGAAGGGTGCTTCATCCACATCATGCCCCATGTTTGATGAAGCTTACTAAAGACTTCACCTTCCTGTGACATCTGGAGAGCCATGGTTAGCTTGATGTGTATAGTTTTCTTGTTAGAAGGTGTTGATGATGTTTGATTAGCCTCATTATCGAAGATAGGTCCAATGGTGACCATGAGGCATGTATGTATACTTGGAGTGATATAGCCCAATCCTTTAGAATTCTTATTTCCTATTTTAGGGATTAAGTTTATCCTTGAGGTGGATCCCATAGATTATTGAAGAAATAGCTTTCATATTTTGTTTATTGAAGTCTGCAGTTGGATTTCTTAATTATTTGATAAAGATGGTCTAACAAGTATTTAGATATGGTCATTGGCTGATAGTCACCATCATCCTTTGGTATGGTGATGCTCTTTGACTAGTCTTGTTAAACTCTTGAATGGTTATGAGTTTAGATGATGGATGGCATATGTCCAAAGTTAGAACTCTTAGATTATGGAGAGTCATCAAATTGATTGAGGAGACTAGATCAATAAGGACACAATTGATTTTGACCCCATCACTGTCCCTTATGACATATAACAGCCTATTATGGTCTGTCATTCCTAGTAGTTGGTTATCATTTGTGAAGGTAATGATGGGAGTTTGATAAGTGTACAAGGACACCTTTATTTTCTTTTTAGCAAAGTGTGCTTGATAGTAAGTTGGTTTTGCAAGATATATACCAATGTATACCTAAGCTCTTGTGACATCATGAGGGCATCAAATACACTTAGCATGGCAGTGATCTTCTTGAGATACACTACTATGTTGTATTCCACCTTCTTGGATATAGGTTCAGTTTGTGAAAGCTTGATGTTCTTATTCATTTGAATTTCCTTCTCTTTATCTTTATCCTTGGAGATGTTTCTATTTCTAGGTATTGGAGCTTATCTCAAAACTTTACTACCCTTGAGTTGCACTTGATTTGTATTCCTTAGTCAAACTCTAGCATTTTGAGACCAATAATGCTCATCTTTAGAATGGCTACTGAGGCTAATTATATGGCAGGAGGTAATGGATCCTTGTCCCCTATTGGTAGTTATTTAACTATCTTCAAAGGATGTGACTGGCTGATAATCATCCCACTTGACATCGAAGTTTGGCAGGCTTTTTTGTAGAGAGATCTTTAGAGACTCTTTGGATAAACCTTTCTATTTCATTAGTTGGCATGACTTGTTTTAGGACTTTGTATTTAGGATATTTCTTTTGTCGTTGGCTTGACATAGAGGGTGAATGAGTTCAAGCATTAGCCTGTTTAATCCTCTTGAAAATGCTTTCTTCTTTTGGTACTTGCTAGTGTAGGGCCTCCTAAAGTGGCCATAGAGTTAGTCTAGCTTAGACATAGAGTCATATCTATAGTTGTGTCCTGTATATATAACTCCTCTAGAGTTGGTAGAGGACACACTTCTATAGGCTCTAGGACTAGGACTTCACCAAACCTAGTGGGTTGAGCATTTATTGTTGGATTACTTGATGGCAACTACTCCTCGGATGTGTGAGTCACCACGTGATAGGATGAAATAGACTCAGATGACTATTCTTGAGATCTATTTCCAAGGTGGGAATGTGAATGATTATTTTGGTCCTGAGGAGGGCTGGTAGGTGATTTCCTATTACTCCTATAGGGTCTTTTATGTGGCTTTGCCTTTTTTGCTAATACCTTTTTCACCTTCTTAATTTTTTCGTAGAGCATGGTAGTTATATTTGATATGCTTTTCATGTGGATAGTCATACACTGCATGTGTTCATTCAGCACATGCATTTGCCCCTTGACAAACTTCATGTTAGTTATAGCTAGTCCTTTTACACTATCTATTTGTAGTTTAAGCATGCCATAATAGCATTCACAGGTGAACCACTCTCTGATATAGCCATCTCGGATACAACCCTCAGGAAGGTCCATAGGATCTTTCATTTCATTAGTGATATTCTCAACAAATTTATCTTCTTCTTTTTGCCTTGCATTCTAAATTTCATTATCATTATAATAACAGGAAATCTTTGATGATTGGCCTGGTTGTAAACTCCCAACAATAAAAATAGCAGTGCATGTTGCTACTAGAGATTCATCTTTCTATTCTTAGTGTCACAACTTTCAAGCAATGCTCTAAATTCATTAGGGAGGAACTCATTGAGAGTCACCTGACTTTTTTCTCCTTAGACATACTCTTCCAAGGCATTGATATATTTCTAAATGGCTGATTTCTTGATGGTGTATTCATCTAGTTGAACTAGTTTCTTCTTCTTATTCCTATTTTTTTTCTTTTTGATGCTTCGAGCAGGTGTGGCAGCTAGCTCTAATGAGGCTTTCTTTATAACCATCCCAAGCTTTTTAGGGTTTTTAATCATCTTCTTCATCAGTTTTTTAAAGTCGTTTAGAGATATAAATTTCCAACAAATTCTCTTATTCAAGTGTATGCTACACTTCTTCCTTGAAGAGGAGTTCAGCAAGTAGCTCATGTATTTCAAACATAGTGATATGATTAATGTGTTTGGTGGGTGTTTCAAAGAAGGCTAATTTTTAGAGTGTTAGCTTACCTTCTTGATATTGCTTCTCAACCTAGTCTTTGAATATATAGTAGTATTCAATAGTATGACCCATGATTCTATGGTGAGGACAATAATTTAGGTGATCCTTTTCATTAGCTTCAATTGGCCTCTTGCATTTTGGTAGTTGAAAGCCTAATTTTAGAGCATCTTGGAAGGTTTTGCCCACTATCACTCTTTTGAAATAATATTTTTTTCTAAGCCATTGTTGAAGGGAGTAGATGTTTGTATGTCCCTATCTCACTCGAAGGTTGGCAACTTTTGAGAATTACCTCCATTAGTAGTAGGGTTTACAAGTTTCTTCTACTTACTTGCCATGAATGCAACATCATTTATTGTCCTTGTTGTTGTATATATGCTGGTAGTTCCATATTATCAAAAATTCTTGAGGTTGGAGATTGGATATTCCTTATTAGCGAAGGAGGCACTTGTGAAGGCCTTGCATTTTCATGAATTTTATCTATAGGAGGTATGTCCTCAGCCGTCTCTATGGCCTCTTGAAGTGACAGTTGAGATCACTCAAACTTGTCAAGCTTTTGTCTCATTTGCATCATCATCTCCATCAGTTTCATGATCTTCTTTGGGCTTCATCTTTCTTTTTGCCATGTTATCTCAGCTATTCTTGTAGTGCCTCTATGGTCATTTTCTGATTAGAACTTTTAATTATGACCAAAGCCTCTGTCAGAATATGATGGCCCATAGCTTGAGTGTCAGGTTTGGACTTGGTGTGTTTTAAGAAAGGAGTCAACTGCTCCCATAAGGTAAGTTGCCTCATTCAGAAGTTACCTCATGGAATGAGTAGTTTCTCCTTCTCTCTAGTGTAGTAGCAAGGAGTGATCTACAAGGGCTCTCTCTTCCTATATCTTCCTATTCATAAGCCTTGTTTGCATGGTCTTCTTTTGGTATTTGGCAAGTTGGGCGTGGCTCATGGTCCCTTCTAGTGTCATGATGAGAAATAATTTTGATGATGTGGATGATTTTTCTTTTAGAGATTTCATGCTAAGTTATAGCCTTACAATGGCTCTTGTTATTTTTCTTGATTATTCTTTCCTTAGCCATGGTCTTGAGGTAGGACTGTGCCCCTTGTATCTTACTTTTACCCTTCTCTAAGCCACTTAGTGGGGTGAAGAAATTAGAGGTGGGAATGTTGATGATTGATTTTGTTAGAGAAGCAGGCTTCCAAAGTTGGCTAAAGATTTCAATAGTCTTTTCTTTATTTATGATAGTTAGGGCAGGTTCTTCTTCATTCATGCTTGTGTTGTGACTTGCTTTAGGGAAAAGGTGATTAAAGATTGAGACTTCCCGTGTGCCTAACCTTTGGAAGACTGTTGCCTTTGCTAGTTGAGGCACAACTTCTAGCTTTTCATCAAATTGACCCTTCTCATTGGGAATAATGACATTGGGCCCCTTTCCCATTGATGGAAGATGAGAAGCAGATTCATCTTATTTGGAAGAAACATTGGTTGGTGAACTGACAAGTGCTTCCTTAAACTGGATGACTTTAGAGATGGTTCCAAACTTGATTTGAGCTTCTATTGCTCCTGTGAGGATCATTATTTGAAGTAGATGCACAATCGGTCCTTCCCCCAAGATGATGGTGTAGGTTGGGGATGCTCTTTGTTTATGCCATGTGATGCTTTCTTATTGTAAAGGAGAATACAATTAATTAGTTTTCAATTGTAATTATACATTGTTAATGTCTCTATCATATTAGTTAGGTTTTTACATTTTGATGAGAAGTCAAGGTCCATTGGGCATGCCAAAATTTGTGGAATCAGAATTAGTGGCTTGAGATAGTGGAGACCCCGAGAAGCAACCATGATGCAAAAGGCAAAAGTATATAGTTTAAGTGCACAATCAAGTATTTTGGGAATGTTGACTTCTAACAGATGCAATCCCTTATTGTTAATTACTCTGACAATTATCAAAAACCTCCTAAAATAAGAAACCTAGCTAATAAAAAAATAGAGACACTAAAGAAAGAAAAAAAGCATGATATTGATTTATTCGAGAAATGGTACATGACTTAAACAAGGGCATACCCTCACTTTACAATGAATTTTAAAATCATATAAAATATGAAATCAGAAAAGAGGAAGTGAGGAAGAAGCTTTGATGTTTGTTGTAGCCTGCCTCCATACATGCTAGACTATATAGAGTCTAGCTTAGATAGGTCTTGACTTGATCCTTGATGGATGTTGATGACTTGATTTGCTAATATTGTCTGTATGGGACATGAAGAGATGAAAATAGGATAGGCTTCAAGCATGGTTGGTAGGTTGGAGCATTGGCGATTAACTCTTTTTGATAGCATTATTGATAGCTTGTCAAGTTTAGCTTGAAGTGTAGCTGATAGCTTTGGGCATTGGCATTTAATTTCTTTTGATAGCATTATCAATCACTTGTTAAGTTTACTTGAAGTATGGTTAGTAGCTTTGAGCGTTGGGAGTTAACTTCTTTTGATGGCATTATTAATGGCTTATTAGATTTAGCTTTCAAAGGGCATGCCATCAATATCTTCTAGGAGAAACTAACTTCAAGGGTGCATCATCAACTATTTCCAGGGGTTGATTAGCTTGAGAGGTGTGTCATCAACTACTTCTAGAGTCAGCTAGCTTGAGGGGTGCATCATCAATTGTTTCTGGGGTTGACTAGCTTGAGGGGGTGCGTCATCAACTATTTCTGGGGTTAATTAACTTAAGGGACACATCATCAACTACTTTTGGAGTTGACTAGCTTGAGAGAGTAGGTCATCAATTCTTTCGGGATTGATTATCTTAAGATGGTGTGTCATCACTCACTTCTGGATTGATTAGCTTGAATGGTGACCGATGGCTTTGAGCATGTTATCGGTTAACCTTGTTTAGGCAAGGTGTTTTGGTTGACTAACTGAGAAAGTTCAAGCCTACCTTTATCCTATTTGTTTCAAAGGAATTATTAGTAGCTTTAGTTTATGCTAATTATCTTTGTTTTATGCTAATTATTCTATTCTCTATCTTTATCCTAGTCATGTATTATCTCTCAAAAAATGCTTCATAAGGGTCTCATAATACAAAATTCACATGCATAGTTCTCACATTTTAAAAATAAATAGAAAAAAATATGATTATAAAATAGGGTATAATCATCTCATAAGGCCTTAAAATATAAAAAAATATTACAAATCATACATATAATATATACTCATGGTTTATGAGTATCTAAAAATATAAAATTTTTAATTAGCTTGCTGACTTCATATTATTAGAAGTCACTCATTCACTTGTTCAGTAACAAAATCATGACAAACACAAGAAAAAGCTCAAGCCTTCTTGTCCAAAATAAAAATATCAAAACAAAAATAACCATAACTATCATATACAACAAGAAGATTCCTAGTGCATTAATTCAAATACAAATTTAGCTAAAATTAGCCGAATCGGACACAAATGGGGATCCGATGTAATGGCTGATCCTTTGGCTGAGGTAATAGAGGTACAAATTGTGAAATTGACTTTCAGGACAATACCATTGAGGTCAAGTTGGCTCGGAGGCAAGAGCTATGCACATCCTATAAGCATATATCCTGAAACATACAGGAAAATATAATGGACCCGGCTCATATCTGAATATGGCCAATGATTCAAGAAAACTGATCCTGGAGAGATTTTTAACACAAAAATTCAAGAGTAATAGCAACTAAATAAGGAAAATCTGGCATAATTAGCATTAAAATTATGGAGTGTTGGATTCACAGAAAAGCCTTTCTAACGTATAAAATAGGGGATAATACATGAAGGTCAAGGGACCTGGACTTTTCACTCAATTCCTGTAGTGCTCTCTTGAAGAAAATTTATAAGACCTTTTCTAACTTGAGTGTCAAAGTGGTCATCACCAAAGACATTTTGGCAGTCCTCTTGATGATTCTTGTTTTCTCTTGCAAATTAGCAGAAGGGTGGTCTACTAGATCTGATCTTGAGGAGCCTTCTAGACTAAAACTAATGTTAAATCAAGTTTCATCAATAAATTAGTACTTTCATAGATATAAGACATCAGCTATATGCCAAACATAAGACCTTGGTTCACCCAAGGTATAAGCCTTCACTATATGCCAGACATAAGACCTTGATTATATGGCAAACATAATACCTCAGTTCACCTGAGGCATAAGACCTCAGCTATACACTAGGCATAAGACCCCGATTATATACCAAGCATGAGACCTCGGCCCACTTGAGGCATAAGACCTTAGCTATAAGTTTGGCATGAGACCTTAGTTCTACACCAAGTGTAGGACTTTGGCTATCAACCAATCATGAAAGTTCAAAACTTTTCCAAGGAATAAGATCCTTGTATGAAATTTTCACTTCAAATCACACTCTAATTTTGGGATTTTTTCATCTTAACTGACACTCTTTTTCCTTCGAATATAACTTCTTTAGCTTGTGTTCAAACTTGGTGGAAGGATAAGTACTAACTATATCAAGTTGAAGTGCCTTCACTTGAAAGAACTTCAAAGCTAACAGCTACACTGGTGAACAATGACTTGTCACTTGAAAATTATCTTAACATCATGCCAAAAGGACAAAGCAACACATTTCTTATGGACATATTGAAAGACAATGGACCTACAAGCAAGCTCAGGCAATGATGTGTGGAAGAAAGACATAAGCAAGAGATTCAAAGGCAAAAGCATAAGTAAAGAGGAAATCTCTTTTTCCTTACTAGAAGAACGGTTATATTTGATAAAAAACTTGGTTACAAAAGGACTTATTATAAAAAAAGATGAAGGAAGAGCAAAGCGAGGTCATTTGGAGGGTGGAGAAGGCTTGGCACTTCTTAGGAGGAATCAGTGCTGGAGGCTTGGCTTTGTGAAGCTTCTTCTCCCCTAAAGGAGTTAGCAGAAAAGAGACCTAGTTCTAGGAGATACCCATCACTAGTATTGAAGTTGAGGATGGCTTATATCCTAACCAACTCCAAGGTTTTTGTGTATTTCCAACTTTTGTGAAATGTAGCCACTGCCTCATCCTTGGCATAGACCAACATGCTTATCCTCAAGTTCATCTAGCCTCATCAAGGATGAATTTTGCTCCACTTGGAGGATATTTCTCTTCTCCTCTGCCTCCCTTCTTGTCTTCCCAACCTCAATTTGGAGTGACTTGAGTTGACAATGAAGGGGGTTCACATTCTTGTCAGCCTTATTAGCCTTATTCCTCTCAAAGCTATCTACCTCTGAGCTTCATAATATTACCAACTTGCATAATGAAAAATTGCAGTGCCTATAACTAAGCCAAAGGTTTAGTGAAATAAGGGAAAAGAAGCAACATTGATGGAAGAAGTTCAGATGAATTATGTTGGCACAAGTCTGAGCCCCCTTCATGAAGACCTAGTTTATAGGGAGTTGCTCGATATAGGGGTTCCCACTATCTTCACAAAATCCCTAAGGAAGTACTTCTCCAGGTTAGTCTCCTCACTTGAGGAGTTTTAGTTACTAGAGGTGAACTTCACCATACCTTGGTTCAAGAAGGAGGAGATGCAAGTGCAAAAGTCACAATTACTTTATTCCCATAGTTGGTGGACCTTGCAGTAGAAGAACTCACCAGTTGGGTGGCCTCTCCAGTGGATTTGACTTGAGATAAAGACTCAAAAGGTGGAGGTATCACCTGCCCCATCCTTGTCTACTCTCCACCCACAAATTGGCTTCCTCTCTCCTCTCACCTCCTTTTTCAGAGCCTTGGACAAACTCCTAAGTAGGAGTATTGCATTCTACTTCAAAAGACCTATTTTGAGAAGACAAAATAGGGGACACTCGAGGTGCACCTACTTGCTATCTCAGAAACTCATTCATGAACTAGATCTGGTCACTCCTACATAAACTAAACCAATGGTTAGATTTAGGAGAAAGCAACTAAAGACTGAAGCACAGAAAAGTTGAAAGTGTGCACAGGCTTTCTAAGCCATAAATAAACTATGCTCTAGTAGACAAGCCTCATCAGACCAAATATCTTAACCTCATCTACCTAAGAGATTAGGTGTTGGTGAACTTGGGATAAATATTTAGGTCAGCGCAATGAGAGAAAATATTACACCACCTGCAATCCTAGTCCACCTCTATCAAAATTCTGAGGAGATGGTCTTTGTAGAAGTGGATGGAGCTAGGGTTTGAGGAAAATAAGCTACACCATTTTTTGGAAGCAAAATACCACCTACCCCTAGCATTTAAATGTCAACAATATTTGAAGGCATCCATAAATATTTCTACAGTGGGAGTAAAGCCTTTGGATTGAGCTAGGGTTTGGAAGGCAGTGATAACTTTCATGGAATTAGGCATAATTTGGTTGAGAGAAAGGTTCTCATATCCTAGGACATTCAAGGTGAATCTATCTATATGGTACCTGAACCCACTCTCAAATATCTCCTAGAAGGTACTAAACTCGAGTCCCAAATCCTCTCTCAATCTCTTACTCTCCTCCTCAGACTCTAATTTGGTCCTATCTTGAAACTAAACATGCAAACTAGGTTCTTAAGATTTTTCTCATAGAGAGTGGATTCAAAAATCCAAACTCTTCCCTTAGTGATACCTAATGAAATACAAAGTCAAATCCCACTCTCCAACGCTAAACAAATTTCCATAATCAAAGAGGAAAAGCCATAATAACTTAAAAAGGTCAAAAATGACATTTAGAAAGGTCAAAAATGACACTTACTCAGGAGGAATTCCTCGCTGGGACTTGAGCCACTAGTGCAGGAACAACTGGGAGCTTGGAGCTGACTCTCAGGGAAGAAAGATTGGATAGCAGAAGGAGCGGGTCCCTTTGAGGTCACAATAGCATGAAGGGTGTGGAGCTTGACCCACCAATGCTATGAACTTTGTTGGAGGTCATTGCTGGCTTCAAAGTGATGACCAGCATGGTGGCCACTTTGGAGGAGAGAGCTAGGGCTACATAGGCTAGCATAGTGGCAAGTCCCATACCAGAGGATGATCCCTTCCTGGAGGAGGAAGGAGCATAAGAGGATGTCATTTCAAAAACACTTAGTGAATGTAGAAGGAAGGGAAGCGAGAGTGAAAAAGCTACATGATGCAAAGATTACTAAAAATAGATGAAAAGGGATGAAGGATCCCTTAAGTAGCCTTTTCCAAATCATTATATCATTGCCATGTGGAATGAGAAAGCCAAAAGGTGGGAGCCAGAGATCACTACACCAATCATGAGGGATATGTGTTTGCATTAGAGGCTACCTCGATATCTGAATATATGCCTCTGGACCATCACCTTGGAACAAGGTGAACCCTAATAACTCCGAATGATTAAATAGTGCAATGGCTCACCTCTTGAAGACTCATGTATGTTGGCAACTCTCACCCAACAAGAAATATGAATCAGTGGCTCACCTCATGAGGAGTCATGATGGCGAACACTACTTATGATTTGATGAAAGCAGTGAACTCGAACCTCAAAAATTCAAAATTTTGTGCATGGAGACTCAATTTGGGTCAACACACCTAAGTAAAGGGTAGTAGAGTAACTCCACTTATTGAGTCATCTGAACTTAATGCTTGGAGTTAGGGGACACTAATAATACACTAAGCTAAAACTAGCCAAGCCAAAAGCAAATGGGGACCTAATATGAAGGCTGATCTTTAGGTTGAGGTAATCAAGATAAAGACCATGAAATTGACATTAGAGACAATACCATTGAGGTCAAGTTGGCTCAGAGGTATGAATGAGACACATCCTACAAGCACATATATCGAGGGATATAAGAAAATATGATCTACTTGGCCCATATCTGAATATGGTCAGGCATTCGGGGAAACCAAGGAACAAGAATCTCGAAGAAATCCTTAACACATAACTCGGGAGTAATAGCAACCAAATAAGAAAAGTCCAACATAATCAGGACTAAAATCATGGAGTTCCAAATCCAAATAAAGATCTTCCTAACCTATAAAATAGGGGACAACCAACAAAGGTAAATAGACCTGGACTTCTCTATCTCCCACTAGTGCTATCTTGAAGAGAATTGATGAGACTATTTTGACTTAAGTGTTAGATTGTCCATCATTGAAGAGCTCTCAATGGTGCTCTTCATGGTTCTTTTTTACTCTTATAGATTAGCAGAAGAGCAGCCTAGTTGATTTGATCTCGACGAGCCTAACCATTCTTCTCCAAGGACCTAGAGGGAATTTTCATAGCCCACATTGATGCTTTGGTTACTCGGCAGTCCTAGATAGCTACACCACTCTTCATATCATGATATATATGTGAAGCTTGTCAATCATTTTATTTACCCAAGTTTATGACAAATGAAGACTAAGAAAAAACTAGAGTGATACGTCAGGATGCTCGCTAGATTCATAGGGGACTTGGTTACCCTACTCAGCATGTTCAACTTATTTCTTACTATTGGAGAAGACCCTAAGAACACCACCATTGAATCAAAGTTCATGGTAGTTCGGACACGTTCTGCCTACAATGTGATCTTGGAATGACTGACACTTAGTTTGCTCCAAGAAGAATTTTTAACTTTTTATTTAGTTATAAGGTTTCCCACTAAGCATGACACAAGTAAAGCATGGGGAGATGAAACCTCACTAAAAAGTGTGAAGCACCTTGATGGCAGAATAGTTCCGATTAGAAAAGCAAGTGACTAATAGTGGTGGAGATTGATATCCATTACCAAGCCAAAAAAGGGGCATGTCGAACCTGTGGAGTGACTCATCAGCCTGGCCATTGATAAAGGCTTGGGGAGAACACTAAAGTTAGGGGTGAATCTTATAGAACCCTTGCGAACCAAATTACAAGAGCTCTTGAGAAGGAGCCAAGACATTTTTGCATGGACCCTCAAGGACCTCCTAGGCATTGACCCTTTGGTGGTACAACTTGAGCTCATAGTCACAAAAAATCATAAACTGGTGAAGCTAAAGAAAAGGTACTTCACCTCTAAATAGCAGAAAGCTATCGCCATAGAGGTGAGTAAACTTCTCAACATAGAATTTATAAGGAAAGTTCACTATCTTGAGTGGGTGGCAAATATGGTGATGGTAAAAGAATCTAGAGGATGTGCTTTAACTTCATCGGCATGAATAAAGCTTGCCCAAAGGATAGCTATTCTCTACAAAAGATTGACCAGCTAGTTGATTCTACCTTGGGTCATCAACTCTTGAGCTTCTTGGATACATTCTTAGGCTACCATCATATTCAAATGAACCACAAAAATGAGGAGAAAATCACCTTTATCACAGATCAAGGTACCATTGTTTACATTACAATGCCTTTTGGACTAAAGAATGTATGGGCAACGTACCAAAAAATGGTGAACAAAGTTTTTGAGACTCATCATGGAAGGAACATGGAAGCATATGTTAATGATATGCTAGTCAAACGCCTCCATGTCAAATAGCACATGAAGGATCTAGAAGAGACTTTCAATATAGTTTGGAGGTTCAAGATGAAGTTGAACCAAAGAAGTGTACTTTTGGGGTAGGCTAGGGAAAGTTCCTCAGTTACCTTATCTTAGAGCGAGGAATAGAGTCCAACCCTGAAAATATTAAAGTAATCATGGAAATCAAGTCTCTAATCTCTATTAAAGAAATGTATAGGCTCATAGGTTGCCTAGCAACTCTCAATCATTTTCCATCCAGGCCTAGAGAGAAGTGCCTACCCTTTTTCAAGGTGCTCAAGAAATGCTCTAGATTTGAATGGATGGGGGCTGAGCCATTGAAGACCTCAAAAGGCACTTAGCCAAACCACCTTTACTGGTAATACCTGAACCAAATGAGGTACTCTTCCTCTACACAGTTGCATTAGATCAAGTAGTTAGTTCGGTGTTAATAAGTGACCGAGGTGGGAAACAATACCCTATAAGTCATGTACTCACAGGAGCAAAAGTTTAATATCCTCTATTGAAAAGGCTAGCATACGCCATGGCAATGGAGACTTGAAAGCTCCACCCTTACTTTCAAGTATATCTGGTAACAGTACTCAGCAATCTCTGACTTCGACAAATGTTGTAAAAGCTAGATATCTCGAAAATATTGCTCAAGTAGTCCATTGAGCTAAGTCAATTTGATGTAACCTTTGAGGCTTGAAAGACTATTAAAGCTCAAGCTTTAGTAGACATTATAGTGTAAACTACCTCATACTCTACACGATCAAAATCTAAACTATGGGAGGTTCAGCTAGATAGCTCATCTCGAGAGTTAGAGTATGAGGTCGACATGATCCTTCAAAGTCCAGACAAGAAAGCGATTGAGTATTTAGCTTGGCTTGAGTTCGAGGTCTCAAATAATGTTGTAGAGTATAAGGCATTCCTCCTCAAATTACGTGTGGCACTTATGGCAGGAGCCAAAAAAATAAAGGTATTTAATGACCCCTAGCCTATATATTTGCATGTCACCAATGGTTATGAGTCAAAAGACACAACCATAACCAAGTACCTAGCCATATAATAGAAGCTTATGATGAAAATGGACTGGGTGAAAATTTGTTAGATGCGCCAAAATAGCAACATAGAGGTAAATAGCTCTCATGTTGTTAGCTTTAGCTTCTTCAAATTTGGCACTAAAGCAAATCTTTATGGACAATCTTCAGCAGCCCAGCTACTTTGAGACTACTGAGGTGATTATAGTAGATATGAAGCCCAGTTGGATGGATCCCATCATCGTGTACTTGAAAAATAGGTAGAATTCAGAGGACCCAAAAGGAGCTTGAAAGATTAAGAAGCTAGCCCCGAACTTCATCTTGCTAAAAGAGGTCTTATGCAAATGATCCCTCACACAATCGCTTCTCCATTGTCTAAGGACCGAAGAAGTTGACTATGCCCTTCGAGAGGTCCATGAAAGTATATGTAGGGCCATGGAGAGGATGAACCCTTGCATACAAGCTCGTTAGCTCATTACTAGCCAAACATGGCCTCCAAGGCATTTGAATTCATATCCAATTATAAACAATGTCAGAGACACACCCCATTGCATCATAGTCTAGCAGTTTAGTTTTAATAGACCCAAACTATATGGCCTTTCAACTAATGGGGGATGGGCATCCTAGGCCTATTCCTGCTGCATCCAGACAAAGGAGTTTTTCGTGGTTGCCATTGACTACTCTATTAAATAGGTAGAAGTCGAACATTGGCCATTATCATTGAGGGAAAGATTAAGTAGTTCCTATGGCAAAGTGTGATCTATAGGTTTGGACTATCATGTATGCTTGTTACATACAACAAAAAGTAATTTGATAGCACCAAGTTTAAGGAATAATGTAGCAACCTCTGCATAGAATAGAGGTTCACCTTGGTGGCACACCCCCAATATAATAGCCTAGCTAAGGTAACCAATCAAACCCTACTTGCAAGCATAAAGAAACTCCTCAAAAGACCCAAAGGTGCCTAGATCAAGGAATTACCACATGTCCTATAGTCTTATCAAACCAAATCTTGAATGAAAACCAAGGAATCACCATTTATACTCTATTATGGGGTTGAAGTGGTCATTTTAGTGGAAATTAGCCTTACTTCATCATGAGTTACTTTTGACCCCAAAATAAACAAGGTGAACATGCGAGCCTAGAGAAACCTCATCCTAGAAGTATGGGGGGAAGGTTTCCACTAGGATTATTGAGTGCCAGTGGTGAGTTGCCCACTAATATAATGCTCGAGTATAAGGCTAAGAACCATGACTAGGTGACTAGGTGGCTCAATAGGCCAAACTTGTTAATCGTGTTTCAGAAAAATTGTCTCCAAATTAGATAGGCCCATTCAAGATTTTTCAAGTCATAGGGTTGGCAAGTCATGCTCCAAGAAGTCACCATAAGACCTTAGCTATATGCCTGGTAGAAGACCTCAGTTCACCTAATGAATTAAGACCTCAATTATATGCTAGGAATAAGACCTCAGCTCATCCAAGACATAAGACCTTGACTATACGTTAGGCATAAGATCTCAGTTCATCAGAGGTGTAACACCTCGACATTAAGCCAGGTATAAGACCTCAACTATACACTAGATATAAGACCTCAGTTTACCTGAGGCATAGGACCTCGGCCATAGGTCAGGCATAAGACCTCAGTTCACTCAAGGCATAAGACCTCGATATTAAGCCAAGCACAAGACCTCAGCTATATACTAGGTGTAAGGCCTCAATTCAGCCAAGGCATATGGCCTTAGTTCACTCGAGGCATAAGACCTCAGTTCACCCGAGGCATAAGATGTTAGTTATATGCCAAGCATAAAACCTTGGCTATATGCAAGGCATAAGGCCTTAGTTTACCCAAGGCATGAGACATTAGCTACATGCTAGGTATAAGACCTCAGCAACAAGATTGGTATAAGACCCAGTTATATGTCAGGGATGAGACCTCAATTCACTCAAGGCATAAGACCTCGACATTAAGACATGCATAAGACCTCAACTATAAGCTAGACATAAGACCTTGATTTTACACTAGGCATATAACTTCAGCAATCAGCTAGTCATGAAAACTTGGAACTTTCATAAGATCCTTGTGTGAAGTTTCACTTCAAATCACTCTAGTCTTGCGATTTTTTTTACTCTTAATAGAACCTATTTTTCCTTCAAATGCAACTTTCTCAGCTTTCTCAGCTCATGTTCAAACTTGGCAGAAGGACAAGTACCAGCTATATCAAGTTAAAGTGCCTCCACTTAAAAAAACTTCAAAGCTATTAGCTATAGTGGTGAACTATAACTTGTCACTTGAGCACTATCTTAATCTAGGCAAAGGGACAAAGCTGCACATTGCTCATGGGCGTATTGAAAGCCAATGAACCTCCAAGTAAGCTCAAGCACTGAAGTGTGGAAGAAAGACACAAGTCAAAGATGCAAAGGCAAAACCACATGAGGAAATCTTTTTTTCCTTTACTAGAACAATGATTATATTTGAGAAGAAACTTGGTTATAAAAGGACTTATTATGAAAAAGATGAAGGAAGGGCAAAGTGAGGTCATTTGGAGGGTGGAGAAGGCTTGGCACTCCTCAAGAGGGATAGGCAATGGAGGCTCAACTTGGCAAGGTTCCTCAACCCCTATCTCCCTTTAAATGATCTCCTTATATTCTTACTTAAGGTGGTAGATTCTCAAGTCACTATAGAGTTCCACTTGGTTATAATTTGGCTTGAAGTCAAGATCATGGTGAGTTTGCTTTATCATGTCCTTGCAGTAGAGATAACCCTTGGGGAAGTAGTTAGCCAAAAAAGGCCCCATTTCTAGAGATACTCGTCACTAGCCTTGAAGTCAAGGATGGCTTGTATCCTAACCAACTCCAAGGTCTTTGTGTATTCTAAGCTTTGGCAAAATGCAACCACCACCTCATCCTTGGCCTAGACTAGTGTAGCCTTTAACTTATCCTTAAGTTGTTTAAGCCTCATCAAGGTCGAATCTCACAACGTTTGGAGGAGATTTCTCTCCTCCTCTGGCTCCCTCTTCATCTTCCTAACCTTGAGCTAGTGTGACTTTAGTTGACAATAGAAGAGGTTTACATCATCCTTTGCCTTACCGGCCTTATTCCTCTTAGAATCCATTTGCTTATGAGCTTCACAATAGCATTGACCTACATAATGGAAAAACTACAGTGCCTTCTGCTGAGCTAAAGATTCAACAAAATGAGAGAAAAGAAGAAATTCTGACAGAAGAAGTTTAGATGACTTACATTGGTACTAGTTGGGGCCCCCTTCATGAAGACCCAGTCTACAAAGAGTTGCTAGATATAGAGGTCCCCACTATCCCCAAAATCGTTGAGAAAGTACTCCTCGATGTCAATCTCCTCTCTTTAGGAGCTTTGGTGGTTGGAGGTAGACTTTGCTCATGCCTTGGTCCAAGAAAGAGGAGATGTAGGTTCAAATGTCACAACTACCTTCTTCCCATGGTCAGCATACTAGACAGTAGAAGAAGTTGCAAGTCAAGTGGCCTCTCCTATGGATTAGACTTGAGAGAGGGACTTGAAAGAGTGAGGTATCACCTGCCCCTTCCTTGTCTATTCTCCACCCATAGATTGGCTTCCACCCTCCTCTTGCCTCGGCTTCCACCCTCCTCTTGCCTCATCTTCCCCAAGCCTTGGACAAACTCTTGAGTAGGAGCATTGCCTTCTACTTTGGAAGACCTCTTCTTAGAAGATAGGACATGGGACACTTGATGAGCACTGGCCTACTTCCTCAAAAACTTGTTCATGAATAAGATTTGGGTCACTCCTACACAAAATCAAACCAATAGTTTGATTGAGAAGAAAACAACCGAAGAATCAAGAACATAAAAGTTGAAAGTGCATATTGGCTTTCTAAGCCACGAATAGCCATGCTTCATCAAACAAGCCTCATCAGACCATGTAGGGATGGACTTAACTTCCTAAACCTCATCTACCCAAGTGATTAGGAGTTAGAGAACTTCGGGATAAATCTCTAGGGCAGCTAAATGAGAGGAAGGATTATCCCACTAGCAAGAAAGATCTTTGTCTACCTTCATAAAAATTCTAAGGGGATGGTCTTTCCAGGAGTGACTAGAGCTAGGATTTGAGATAAATAACCTACATCATTTCTTGGGTGTAAAATACCACCTACCCTTGGTGCTCAAACCCCAATAACCTTTTCAAGTATACCTAAACATTTCCATAACAAGGGCAAAACCTTTGGTTCAGGCTAGTGTATGGAAGGCTGTGATAAATTTCATGGCATTAAGCACTATTTGGTCAGGGGAAAAGTCCCTATCTCCTAAGATATACTGGGTGGAGCTATCTATAAGGTACCTAAACTCACTCTCAAATATCTCTCAAAGGTACTAAACTCGAATCAAAACTCCTCTCTCAATTTCTTGCTCTCCTCCTCAGATCCCCACAGGTCCAACTCAGTCTAGTTTGGAAAGCAAAACACACAAACTTGGTCCTCAAGGTTTTTCTCTAGGAGAATGCATTCAAAAATTGAAACTCTTACCACAAGGATACCTAATGCAATACAATGTCATGCCCCACTCTCTAAAGCCAAAAATATTGTCCCAATGAGAGAGGAAAAGCTACAATGACTTAAAAGAGATAAAAATGACACTTACTCTGGGAAATTCCTTACTGAAACATGGAGCTGTGGGTGTGGGAACAACGGCAGCTTGCAGCCAATGCCCACAGAAGAAGATGGGACAATAGGAGGAGTGGGTCCCTTTGAGGTTGCAGCAACATTAGAGGGTGAGAAGTGCAACCCATCAATTCCATGAACCTTGTTGGAGGCCATCACCGCTTTGAAGTGACGGCCAAAATTGTGTCCATTTCGGAGGAGAGAGCTGTGGCTACAGGGATCGATGGAGTGGCAGCTTCCTTACTAGAGGATGATCCCTTTTTGGAGGATGAAGGAGCATAAAAGGATGCCATTTCCAAAACAGTTAGTGAACATAGAAGGAAGGAAAGCTAGAGTGGAAAAAGCTACAGGATGCGAAGATTGCTGAAAATGGATGATAGATCCCTTAAGTAGCCTTCCCTAAGTCATTGAATCATTGCCACATAGAATGAGAAAGCCTGAAAAGTGAGAGCCAGAGATCATCGCATCAATCATGGGGGACATGTGTCCACCTCATAAGTTGTCTCAGTATCTAATGGGATGCCTTTGGACTATCGCCTTGCAATAAGGTGAACCCTAATAACTTCGCATGATTAAATAGGGTAGTAGTTGATCTCCTGAAGAGTCATGTCTGTTGGCAACTCACATCTGACACAAAACTACAAATCAGTGGCTCACCTCACAATGAGTCATGATAGTTAGCACCCCTCATGATTTGATGAAAGTGGTAAACTCAACCCTCAAAAATTCAATATGATGTGCTTAAAGATTTAGTTCAAATCAACATGCCTAAATGAAAATAAAGAGAGTAACCCCACTCACTGAGCCTTCCAAGATTTAAAATAACAATGAGCCCAACTTCATCACTTTTGCAACGAAACTTTTGCAGATACACCCCTAAAAATATATAAATTCACACATAAGTCCTTGTGGGCTATTTTAACAAAAAGACCCCAAAATTCTTATAATTAAAAATTGTTCCAAATAAAAAATTGTAAAATACTTCTTGCAATTTGCCATATTATAAATGAGTACAACATCCAAATATCTACCAAATTTTATCATCCAGGATGTATCTCCATCTTGCGTTCACGCACTAAAAAAATTAAAATCAAGGATTCGAGTAGCAGTGGATGAGGATTGATTGGTCCAAATTTTGAACAAATTTTGTCTCGTTAGCACCAAAAAAATAGATTAGAATCTTGAGATTAAAGAGGATGGATGAGCCAAAAGGCTTGAAACAAAAGAGAAGAGGAGATTATTAGAGAATGGGAAGCAGATCAAAAAATCAAGCGAGGAAGAAGCAGCAAGCGAGTAGCCTTGGGAGATAACTTCTACTTCATTGTATACTTCTAGTGCCTCCCACTCTCTGTTTCTTCTTACTTGCCTATGTAGAACCATCTTCATCATTGTTGCAGCATTGCTCTTCCTTCTTTGAAAGAACCTTGTTTGTCGACCACCATTGGACCAGTTGCCTGGCCACTAGCGGCCATTGCTAAAGCTAGTTCAGGCACTCAAACCTTGATGCCAACCCCTTCTCCCTCCACCATAATAGCCTCCATGGACCTTGTATTGCATACTCTCTCCATTGTCATTCTTCCATGGCCCTCATGCCATCTACTCTCTCCATCATTGTTGCCTCCACATGGCCAACACTGAACCACCTCCTGGCTGCACCTTAGCCCCACTACTCTACATCATTACTGGGAGTTTAATCTAGCCAGACTTGATCGGATTTGGTTAAAGATAGTGGTGGTTGGAGAAAGAGCTCGGTGTCAAAGAAAAGAAAGGAAGAGAGAAGAAGAAGGAGAAGGTCGGCCGTGGTGGTGAGGGAGAGAAGAAAAGGTAGTTGAGAAGGAGGAAGAAGAAGATAAAAAAGGAATATATTAGTACTAAAAGGAAGATGTCGTTGGGAATAAAAAAATCAGAAAAGGAGAGTAGGAGGGGTGGCTGCCACCTCCGAAAGGGGAGAAGAAAAAAAATAAAAAAGAGGTGGTTGGTGTGAAAGGGGAGAAGAGAAAAAAAGAAAAAAAGAAAACAAGGAAAGAAAGAAAATAAAAAAAAAGAGAAAAAATAATTTTTACCTTGATTTGCATGTTGTGTGAATTGATCACCAAAATTGGCCCAAGAGATTTTCCCAAAAATACAATCACCATATTCCTTGCTTAAGGGATTTGTTGGAGAAGTTGACTACCATATTCTTGACCTAAGGGATTCCTTCGAGATTTCAATCACAACATTTCTAGCCAAAGAGATTTCCTTGAGAATTTGACCATTATATTCCTAGCCTAAGAATTCTCTTGGCAACCCAATTACCGTATTCCCTGCCGAAGGGATTCCCTCAGGAACCAAACCATTGTATTCTTGATTTATGAGATTCTCTCAAGAATACAGTCACCATATTCTTGGATTAAAGAATTCCTTCAAAAATTCAATTGTTGTATTCTTGGCCTAAGAAATTTCCTCAGGAATCTAACTGTCATATTATTGGTCAAAGGAATTTCCTCAAAAACCCAACTATCATATTCTTAACCTAAGAGATTCTTTTGAAAATCCAATCGCCATATTCCAAGCCTAAGGGATTCCTTTGAGAACCCAACCACAATCTATAAGGACCCTCTTGGGGTCTTGATTATCGATGATCAACTAATCAACTTAGTCACTCAGGACTAGACCAAGTTAGTTCAACCTAATCATGTCAAATTGAACTAATTGAATGAAATTAATTAAAAGAAAATTAGGTCCATACTTGAACCCAAACTAAATTAGGTCTAAGTCTGAACTAAAACCAAATTGGGTCCAAATTTGAACTAAAACCAAGTTATGAACCAAAACTCGGTCTAAGAGGGGTTAAACTCGAGCTAACCTATTCAAACTGAAATCCATTAAAGGTCAAACCTGAACTTAATCAAGGTTGAATCCAGTAAAAATCCATTAAGGCTCGAATAAGAACCCAATAAGGGCCAAAGATTCAATAATAACCCAATAAGGCTTGAACCAAGATCCATCAAGAATCCAATAAGAACTCAATAAGTGTTGAGGATCTAATAAAAATCTAATAAGGGTTGAACCAAGATTCATTAAGGATTGAATAAGAACTTAATAAAGGTTGAACCAACATCCATTAAGGATCCATTAAGGATCTAATAAGAACCTAATAAGGTTTGAACCAACATCCATTAAGGATCCATTAAGGACCCAATAAGGGCTGAACCAAGGTCCATTAAGAATTCATTAATGACCCAATTTTGTTGAACCAAAATTCATTAAGAACCCATAAGAACCCAATAAGGGTTGAATAAAAAATCTATCAAGGACCAATAAGAACTCAATTAGGGTCAAACTAAGATCCTATAAGGATAAAATCCAAGATTCAATAAGGATCAACTTCAAGATCCAATATGGATTAAAACCAAGATCTAATAAGGATCAAGCCCAAAGTCCATTAAAGATCAAGTTCAAAGTCTGATGAGCATTCATTAAGGGTGAAACTCAAATCCATCAAGGATCCATTAAGGATCCAATAAGAGTGGAACTCATTAAGGGTCAAATTTAAATCCAATAATGATCATACAAAGGTCAAAATCAAGTCCATTAAGGGTCAAATCCAACCTAATAAGGATAGGAATTGAACCCTAATCAGGTCAAATCCAAACCTTAGAAGGATAGAACATAGGGTTGAACCCGACCCAAATCGAATCAAACTAGACTTGAAGTGAAATCAAATCTGAATATCAAATTGAATCAAGTTAGACTTGAACTGAGACCAAGTCTAGATATCGAATTGAATCAAACTAGACATAAACTAAAACCAAGTTTGAACATTAAATTGAATCAAATTAGACTCAAACCAAAATCAAGTTTGAATATTGAATTGAGTCAAATTGAACTAGACTTGAACCAAAATCAAGTTTGAATCAAACAGAGTTAGACAACAATAAGCACAAAGTCATCACAACACCTCGAGTCCAATCGGCAACAAACCAAAAAGTTTGTCAATTATTAAGCTAAAGATGTTTAGCATAAGCCAAAGCCACTAACCATTTTTTCAAGTCAAAACTAACTAAGACAAGTTTGCACTCATTTAGTTAGTCAACCAAATGCTACATTTGAAGGATGTTAACTGATAATAAGCATAAAGTCTTCGACAATATTTTGAATCCAAATATAAATTATTGACAATAAAAAATCCATTAATTATCTTTAAAGCCAAATTGAACTGAGGTAGGCTTGCACTCAATTAGTCGGTTAGTCAAATGCTAAGTTCAAATCCAAACAAAAAATAGTTAGTCAACAACAACCATCAATGACACTTTAAGGTCAAATAGGATCAACTAACATAAGCCAAAACTATTAGTAAAACTCCAAAATTTAATTAATCAAATCATCCTTTTCTTTCTTTGGGTCTCTATTTTATTTGTTATGCTTATTACTTTAGAAGTTTTGTGATAATTTTTAGGATAATTAACAACAAAGATTTATGCCTTTTGCAAGTCATGGTCCCACAATACCTAAAAGTGTACTCAAATCCATCCAAATTTATTTGTTATTCTAAGATTGCTTCTCAAATTTCTTTAGCTATTCCAATCCATAGCTACAAGTTCCATATTTCGAGTTATTACACTCATATAACTTCAATTGTCTAGATGCATATGCAAAAACCTTACCATCTTGCATCAACACACAATCCAAACCCTTTTTCTAGCCATCACTATAAATAGTGTATCCTTTGTTAGATCATGATAGAGTAAGGATGTTAGTAGACACCAACCTCTTCTTCAACTCCTGAAAATTCTATTCACATTCCTTTGACCACTCAAAGCAAGTTTGTTTCCTAGTCAAGTTTGTTAAAGGAATTGTTATGCAAGAGAAGCCATCACCAAATCTTCTATAATAGCCAACCAATCCCAAAACCTTAATATTAGTGATATTGCTAGGCTTCTTCCAATCCAAGATAGCCTCAACCTTCTTTGGATCTATAAAAGTCCCATCCTTTATAACAACATGACCAAGAAAAGTCATATTATCCAACAAGAATTCACACTTCTTTAGCTTTTCAAATAGTTTTTCTATCCTTAGGGTCTCTGAGATAATTCTTTGATGTTCCACATATCTTCTTGACTACTAGAGCATATTAAAATGTCATCAATAAATGCAACCACAAATTAATCAAGAAAAGACTTAAAAACCCTATTCATCAAGTTTATAAAGGTAGTTGGAGCATTAGTCAAACCAAAAGGCATAACCAAGAATTCATTGTGCCATATTGTGTGCAAAAGTTGTCTTCGGCACAACATCTCTCTTAATCTTCAAGTGGTGATATCTAGATCGAAGATAAATTTTAGAAAATGATTGAATATATCATTAATTTTTGGCAATAGGTACATATTCTTCTTAGCTATCAATAATCCATTCACAATCTCATGCTCTCATCCTTCTTATTCATGAAAACACTATAAGGGGAAACACTGGGTCTAATAAAATCTTTGTCTTGGTGTTCTTGAAGTTGATCTTTCAACCCTTTCAACTCAGCTACAGCCATTATATATGGAGCCTTTGAGATAGGGCCTATACTAGAAACCAAGGCAATGGAGAATTCAATTTCTCTTTCTAGTTGCAATCATAAAGATCTTATGGGAAGACATCCAAAAATTCTTTCACCATAGGAATGTCTCCAAACACTTGCCTTTTTACCCCAACATCTACCACAACTACCAAGAATTTTGAGCACCCACTCCTAAGTAGTTTTTAAATTGCATAGTAGAGATTACTAGGAATGGGATACCAATGATATTGCCAAAGTAAGAGAATTATCACTAGCTCAAGATCTTAAAGACCACCCATTTGTATTAGCAATTCATTACCACATAGTGGGCAACCAACCAATCAATCCCAAGGATCATATTAAAATCATGCATCCTAAAAATATGAGGTCAACCCTCAGTCCCCTAACTTCAAAGTTCACTATACAGCCCCTACAAAGGTAAGTAACAAAGACCTGACTGCCAAATGGAGTATCCATAGACAAATCATACTCTAGTAGAGAACATGGAATTTTATATCTCTTGACAAATGCTAGGGAAACAAAAGAATGTCTAGAACCCAAGTCAAACAAGACACATGCATAGTTTGAAGCTACACACAAGGTACCTAATAGCATGACATCTTCACAAACATGAATCATGTGCACATAAAATTACAAATCAATAAATACCCCCACATGAAAGCCACATAGAACTAAGTGAGTATATACCTATGATCACAACATTAGATGCTTCAACGTCGTGCTAGGTAAGAGGACAAACACATGCCATGTCCTTTTTCAACATAAAGAAAGCTAGAAACCTTGTGAGAATTGCTCACCATAAGCATGAACACCAAGAAGAAGCATCTAGAAACTAGCTATCTCATAAGCCAATGAGGTCAATACCCCCCCGCCCCTCTTCTACGAATATCTAGTAGGTGCAACTGGAGTGACTAGAGCTAGAAGAGCTGCATGAGACTCCTAAAATAAGTGAGCTTCTTGGGGAAAAGGGAAATTTGGTAGTTTGTGATCCTACTGGACACACCTAAAGCAAGCACCTTATGCCCTCTTGCATTCCTTAGTTGGATGCCCCCTATGACAAACAAACCACCTGACTTGATTATATGGGATTGGTTTCTATGCAAGTGACCCATAGTGAGGGAAACTGTAACCATGAGACCTAGAACTCTGAGTTTTGATGTCCTTACTACTCTTCCTTTGTTGCCCATTCTTATCAACCTTCGTGGCCTTCCACACTAACTCCAATGCCTTAGCTTTGTCCACCATATCCTTATAAGTATCAAACTTAGAGGCTTCTAAGCCTCTATAAAGATTATTTTTTAAATTCTCCTCAGATCATATGGTCCTACAAGCATCCAAGGCTACCAATGTAGGGGCAAATTTTGCTAGTCTATCATACTTTGCCTCATACTCATCCACATTCATATTGTCTAGGCTCATGGAAAGGAATTATCTTTCTAGCCTATTGACCTTACTTCTAGAGAAATATCACCTGAAGAACACTTCCTTGAGTTTCTCCCAAGTTATCGCAGTGCTCCCAAGGATGCATGACTCCGTCTTCCACCATGAGTTGGCACTATGTTAAAGAATAAAGGTAGTGAATCTAATCTTGTCGTTATCCCCATAGTAGTATACTTCAAAAGCCTTCTCCATCTCCTCAATCCAAGACTTTGCCTCATCAGGATCTATCTTTCTCTTGAAAAGCAGGGCTGCAACTTCTAAAAGTCCATAATAGATTTGAGGTCACTTGCTAAGTTAGTCTCTAAGTGCATTGTTGGAGTATCTATGGCATTAGAGGCAACTAGGTAACAATGAATACTCTGAGAGTTTGTTGGGCTATAGCTAGGGCTTGAGCTTGAAATAGACTAAGCACCTCCTATAATAACCCTTGGAATTTATAAAGGCTCCTTAGGTTGTTTCCCTCCACCAAGACACTACTAGAGATATATGGAGTCAAGGAACTCCCACAATGAGATCACTAACTGATCCACATTCTACTCCTATTATCATTGTGCTAAAGTCATACCTTGAGTTTGTTAACCTTGCATTTCAATGGCATTCGAGTTGGCCTTGGGTCTACCAATACATTTCCTAGGCAAGATTCTAAAACACACATACAGATTTTCATAGTAAAGAACATAGTTCATGAGAAATTAGGAAAGTAATCACGGTAACAAGACATATAAAATATCCTAACCTATAAACTCTACCTGCACTCATGTCTCACCTTAAGGTAGCACAACCTACATAATTCAATGCTTAAATTCTAAAAGAATTTGAACTAAGAGTTGTGATACCACTAAACCTGCCATACCCTTACCTTGAGAAGTGATGGGCATTGTATACATTTCTACATTATATATATATATATAACTCATCCTATACAAAATTATTTAACAATTTACCTAGTATGTTAACATTCCCACAACTTTACAACATGTCACAATAGTCCTATATAAACATAAAAATTGATCAAATTATCTAATGAAGGACCAAAATAGATTAAGAGGTGGTGAATTAGGTTTCACAAAATAATTTTGCATTTTAGAAAGTTAGAAACCCTATTCAATTCACAAAACAAGAGCCAATTGGTTTGTAAAATAATGAAAGATAAGTAAGGAGAGAATGCACTATGATTTAAGTGATTTAGTGACTAACTACAACTACTCCACTGAACTTGTCTTGCTCTTGAGGACCTGAATCACTCTATGGAAATGATTTCGATGGCCTATGATAGCGGAGATCCCAGGAGTCACCTCAAATCACAAATCAAAATTTATTTTAATTTAAAGTATGCTATTAGGTGTTATGGTAACATTGACTTCCAACAAATGTAAGCCCCTATTGTTAATTACTCTGACAATTATCATAAACTTCCTTAAGCAAAAAACCTAACTAGTAAAATAGATACATAAAAAAGAAAAGAATAAAACATTTGATTGATTTTAAAAATGATACATGGCTTAAGTAAGGGTATACCCCCATTTTATAACAAATTTCAACATGAGATTCTAGAAAACATGAAAGAAATAAAGAATGGAAAAGAGAAAGAAAGATGAAAAAGAAGCTTTGATACATGTTGTTGCCCCATTCCCCTATGTTGGACCACATGGCGTCTCACTCAAATTGACTTAGTCTTTGATAGATATTGATAACATCATCTGATGGGACATGGAAGGGAATGGGAGAGGTTCAAAGTGTTTCCAATAGTTTTAAGTGTTGGAGATAACTTCTTTTGGGTTGGTGATGTCATTGATAGCTTATAGGGTTGGGTATAGCTTAAGGGGGTGCATTGTCAACTACTTTTGAGGTTAACTAGCTTGAAGTGCTTATCATCAATTACTTGTAGGGTTGACTAGCTTAAAGGGTGTCTCATCAATGGCTTCTAGGGTTGAATAGCTTGATGAGTGTGTCATCAACTATTTCTAGAGTTGACTTGCTTGAAAGGGTGGATTGTCAATGACATCTAGGGTTGACTAGCTAGAAAGGCGCATTGTCAATAACTTCTAGGGTTGACTAGCTTGAAGTATAGCCAATGGCTTTGAGCATGTTGGTATTTAACTTATTTGATTTGGTAGTGTCACTACTGGGTTAGGGGATTGGGTATATTTTTGAAATGTGGCCGACAACTTTGAGTATATTGGTGATTAACTTCTTTAGTTTGGTAGCATCACTGATAACTTATAGAGTTGGTTATAGATTTGAAGTGTGACCAATAGCTTTGAGCACATTGGCGATTAATTTCTTTGGTTTGATAGCATCACCAACAGCTTATAGAGTTGGGTATAGCATTGAAGTGTGGCTGACAGTTTTGAGCACATTGGTGATCAACTTCTTTGGTTTGGTAGCATTACCAACATCTTGTGGGGAAGGGTATAGCTTTGAAGTCTTGCTAAAGGTTTTTGTAGGACACCTAGTAAGACTTAATTTGATTTTATTTAGTTCTATTTGAACTAATTTTGGTCCAAGTCAGGATGATAATACCACTTGTTGTTCATGGCCTTGGAGTATTGTTGAGAGTTTAGTAGACCCAGTACGACTCAGTTTGACCCTAGTCTATTCTATTGAGATTAATATAGTTTGGGCCCGAGTTTAGCTCAAAATCAGTTCAACACTCAATTTTGATTTGAGTCTAAAATTGATCCAATTTGATACTTAAAACTTGACTAAATTGTAATTCACTAACTTCTTCTTATAAGATAGTGATATGTTTTGGTCCTCCTATTTCTAGAATCTTTGGTGCTTGGTTTCACAATGACACTTTATAGCATGACCAGGGGAACCATGTGAGACATCAAAGTCACTAAATGTTCAATAATGAATTCAATCCACCAAGCTTGCATCAATTTTTGGAAGAACATTCATCAACTACTTATCATTGATTCTTGTTAGAGTAGCGCTGATTTTGATTTGAATCTAATTCAATTTAGTTTAATATTCACGATTGATTTTATTTGGCTTGAGTCAAGTCTGACCTTGTGTTGAACCTTTCTCTAGTTCTAGTTTGCATCTTGATGGACTTCGGTTTAAGTTCAAGTCAATTTAGTTCAACTTGGTTTCAATTCAGGCTCAGTATAGCTTGGTTCTACTTTGACTTTGAGTTTGCTCTTTTAGTTTGGGCTTATTTTAACTCAACTAAAGTTTGAGTTGAGCTTAATTCAATCCAGATTAGATTTAATTTGAACTCAACTTGATTTTTAATTAACCCATCTTGAGTTTAATTACAGTTGAATCTAAGTTTATTTGATCTAGGTAAACTCAATTTGATTTTTTTTTGTTGATTTGGGTTTTACTCCATTTATTTGATTAATTTAGGTCCATTTGAGTTAACTTGGTCTTTATCCATTTGTTGTGATTAAGTTACTTCATATTAATCAATTTGATTTGAAGGTCCTTAGCTATTTATGATAATTTTAGGTGGACCCATGACTCGGACTTAAATGGGCAAATCTAAGGCCTATCTTAGTTTGTAAGCTCTAAAGCTGCCTTAGAGGTTTAAGCCCAAGGGATGACTAGGTGCGAGTCCAAAGACTGGCCTAGATGCAAACTTGAAGGCTAGCTGAATGCGAGCCTAAAGACTAGTTAAGTGCAAGCCTGAAGGCTGGCTGAGTGTGAGTTTGAAGGTTGGCTGAGGTGTGAACTTGAAGGCTAGCTGAGTGTAAGCCTAAAAGCTGGCTTAAACATGAACCTGAAGGCTAGCTGAGTGTGAGCCTGATGACTGGCTCATGTGTGAGCCCGAAGGCTAGCTGAGTGTGAGCCCAAAGGTCAGCTAAGGTATAAGCCTAAAGTTTGGCTGGGTGTGAGCCTAAAAGCTAACTGAGCTACAAACCCGAAAGCTAGCTAAGTGTAAGCCTGAAGGTTGGCCAAGGTATGAGCCTAAAGGCTAGCTAACTGTGAGCCCAAAGTCTAATTGAGCTGTGAGCCTGAAGGCTAGCTAAGATTATGCTTGAAAGTTAGCTGAATGTGAGCCTGATGGTGGGCTTGATGAAAACTCAAAGGCTGGCTAAGTGCAAGCCTGAGAGCTAGCTGAGATTATGTTTGAAAGCTAGCTGAATGCGAGCTTGATGGTAGGCTTGATGAAAACTCAAAGGCTGACTAAGTGTGAGCCTGAGAGATAGCTTGGATGTGAGTACAAAGGCTAGCTAAGTGCGAACTTGAAGCTAGCGAATGTGAGCTCAAAAGCTGATTGAGGTGCGAGCCTGAAGGCTAACTGAGCGTGAGCCCCAAGGCCAATTGAGGGGTGAGCTCCAATGCTAATTGAGTGTAAGCCTAAAGACTAATTGAGGTGGAAGCTCAAAGGCTGGCTGAGTGCAAGTCCGAAGGCTAGTTGAGGTGTGAACCTAACGGATAGCTCAATGCAACCTCAAGGGTTGGCAGAGGTGTGACCCCGAAGGCTGACTTGATGTAAGCCTGAAGACTAGTTGAGTGTCAGCTTGAAGGTTGGCTGGGTGTGAGCTCAAAGGCTGGTTGAGTGTGAGCCCAATGCTGGTCGTGTAGTGGGGATTTGCCATCTTCGAGGGTGGCTGCAGGTGGCCATAACAGTGTTAAAGGTTAGCTGTCTTCAAGTGGCCTAGGGTGTTCGCAATAGTGATAAAGGTTCACCATATTTGAGGGGCCACAGGTGGCCACAACAATGTATAGAGTTCACCATTTTCATTGGACCACAAGTGACCATGATGTTAAGGAAGATCTGCCATCGTGCCAGGGACCATGGGTAGCCATAGTGTTGTGGCTTAGAAATTGAGACAAGACACTGCTAGCCAAATCCCTTCTTTTTTTTTGGTGGCAACTTCTTTTCTCCTTTAACTTTCTTTTCTCTTTCTTCCTTTTTTGGCCAAGTTTCCTTTTTATGGCTTTTGTCCAAAAAGCTCCTTTTTTATATTTTTTTTATCTCTTTTATTCTCCACCCATCTCCTTAAGCCCACAACCCTTCTTATCCCTCAGGTTTCTCCTTCACCAATTAGGCCATGGTAGCTTGCCTTCCTTCAGGCCAGATCTGGCCCTCTTCGATGGCGAACAACAAGAGGGAGTCAGGCCCTCCACTTGCATTTTCTCTTCACTAGATCAAGCTGGACATGATCAGATCTAGCCTTTTTGCTTCCTCTAATGGGATGGGTGGCGAAGGATGGTACAAGTCAACATTCAAGGTATGACCTTATGCAATAGACAAGGCAGCTAAAGTTGGGGTGATGTTGGGCTATGCATGGTGGCAGAGGGCAGAGATAAAACTGACCAGTTAGAGGTGGCACGCGAAGATTTCAGGTAGGGGTGGAGATGGGCTTCGAGGGGCTAGAGCAGCGGGATGGCTCCTCTAGTAACTTGGATATGGTAGTGCTCAGAGAAGGTGAGTCAGGCTGGTGGCAATTGGGATTTGGCTTCTTTCATGGCACATAATAATGAGGAGGAGAGTGATCGACGATGGGTGCTCTCAAAGTTTGGCTGGCAGCTGTCGAATAGTTGTGGGTCGACGGATGAGTTGGTCATGACACTAGAGTAGTGCCTAGTTGTGGGGAAGTGGTGCATGGCCTCACATGAACTACAAGGATGCACAGGAGTAGGAACAAGGATCAAGCCAACAAGCAGGGTAGTCGGAGTTATAGAGGTGTGGCCAACCTACATTTGACTTGGTGGACACATCATATAGATGGCCTAAGTAGCGGTAGTGAGATGTAGTAGGCTAGAATGGCCGACCTACAAGATCAGCGAAGAGCCAACCTCACAGGGAAGGTAGATCCAAAATGTGTCTGCACGGGATGGAGGAAAGAAGGCTAGAAACCAATGGCTTACAAAAGGGGGGAAAAGGATTGAGAATATAAGTTCTAAAATCTTGCTTGATTTGATTCCTCTTCATTTTCTTCTTCTTGTTCCATCATTCATGTTCCACTAATCTCCATTTCTAAGATCTGATCCTCCTTTTTTTTTGTATATTTTTTACTTCTTTTGGTTTCGTAGGATCACAAAGCTTATATAGGGCTTGAGAAGATAATAAAATCATGATTCAAGTAACTAGAATGATCGAATTCTCCATTCAAATTTTGAATTAAGGATCTGTTTATCTGATTGTGGATGAGATTTGTTATGGATGTGGATAATGATTTATTTTTTTAAATTTGCATGGATGGATATATTTTATTGGATAAACTTGTTTTGAGATGGGATAATGTTGTAGATGAGAAAATTCAAAAAACTATACTCACTTCTGAATATTGAATTTATAAAGGGGGTATTTACTAATTTTTTTGAGAAAAATTGGGTTAAATTATAATTTTGTAAATTTCAGGGAACTTTCTTAAAAGATTTATTTGTAAAGTTTTTTCTGAGACTTTCTCAGCTTCTTTTGGATAAAATTTAGATTTATTTATAAATAAGAACTTTTAAAAGATTTATTTGTGAAAATTGGAGTTCTAGGAGTCTATTTGTAAATATAGAATTTTGAGGGGTTTATTCACAAAATCTTGATTCTGCGGAGATCAATTCATAATTTCAGGATTTTATTACCCTCTTTCACAAAATTTTCATCCCAAGGATCTATTTGTAAGAAGAATCCAGCTAGAGGCCTTTTGTAAAACTTTATTTGATCTAGGGACCTATTTTATAAATACTTATATTTTGTCTATTTATAATCTAGATTTTAGATGAATTTTTAGATCCAATCTTGGTCCCCATATGCAACCCACCCAGCCCACTTTACTTTGAACCCAAATTTCTTAAGAATTTAAGCGCTAATTGAGCTCAATTTTCGGTCAAATTTGACCACATTTTAGATTCAATTGAGACCATCACATGAGCCATAATTTAATAGCATACAAGTTTTAATTTTGATCATATTTCAATCAAATTTGATTCTGGCAAAAATCATCATCTTATCCCTTTGCATCCTCTTCTCAATTTTTGATGAGAGAAGAGGGTGCGAACAAACTTCAAGTACTTGCCCTTGCATTAATCGTTTAGAAGTTAACTATATGGGTTTGAATTGTCATGTGAGAATGGACTTGACTTGTCATTTGACAATGGACTTATTTTACCATGCAAGAGTAGACTTAACCAACCATGCAATGATGGATCTGTTTTACTATTTGAGAGTGAAATTGGTTAGCCGCATGGAGCGGGCTTGAATTACCACAATAAGTGGACTTGAGTTGCCATAATGAGTGGGCTTGGGTTGTCACGTGAAAGTGGACTTAAGCTACCACATGGAAGTGGACATAATTGCCATATGGAAGTGGACTTAAGTTGCTATGTGAAAGTAAATTTAGTCTCTTATGTAGAAGTGGATTTAAGTTGCCATATGGAAGTAGACTTGGTTTATCACATGAAAATAGATTTAATGTTGCCACATGGAGGTGTGCTTGGATTGCCATGTAAATACGGGCTAATCTCCTTGCAAAATAAACTTAGCTTGTTACATGAAAGTGGGCTTGATTGTATATAAATGCGAACTAGATCGTTATGTAGAATGGATTTAATTTTCCATATAAATATGACCTTGATTGCCAGATAAGATGGGCTTTAATTTATCACATGAAAGTGACTTCGTTTGCCACATGAATGTGGGCTTGTGTTGCCATGTGAGAGGGGATTTGATTTGCCATATGTAAGGGGACTTAATTTTCATTTAAAAGCAGACCTGATTGCTAAAGAAAAAAATGGATTGGGATTTACTATATAAAAGTAGGCTTGATTGCCACGAAATAGTGGATTGGATTTATCATATAAATGTTAGTTTGATTGTCACACAAGATGGACATAATTTGTCACATAGATGTGAACTTGATTATCATGCAAGATGGACTTTA
The DNA here is from genome assembly GCA_005019695.1 of Trichopus zeylanicus subsp. travancoricus. Lineage (NCBI taxonomy): Eukaryota > Viridiplantae > Streptophyta > Magnoliopsida > Dioscoreales > Dioscoreaceae > Trichopus > Trichopus zeylanicus. The sequence goes on from RXID01022274.1 coordinate 2,986,683, forward strand.
ATTTATCATATAAAGGCGGGCTTAATTTGCCATACAGATGCAAACAAGAATTCATCCTCTTTTTGCTTGTTGTACATTTCTCACCTAGCATGGTGAAGAAGTAAAGGGAAACAGTTGAAATTGGAAAGAAGGGAAGAGGGAGAAGTAAAATTTTGAGGGATTTGGAGGCTAATATTTGTGAAGGAACCTCATTGGAGGAATTTTTCACACTATTGAGGGCAAGGGAATGAGGATCAGGTGGCCACTTGTGCTTTTCCTATCCATCGGAAAACCCACATAATTCGCGTCACAAAAATTGATCAATCAAAGCAGTCATCTCTACGAAACCATAAATATAAATCTAGTGTATCCTAAAGATATCTAAGTATACATTTCATAGTAATTAAATAAGATTTCCTAGGTGAAGTTTGAAATCTAATACACATGCAAATACTAAGAATAATATTGGATCTACTTATAGTAAGATAAAGTAAACTATTGATGATACCTCAATACCACTTTTTCTCAACCTTTTCACTATCTTCGTCCTTGTCCAACTTGACAAAGGTGCTTATTGGAATTCTGATAGGTATGGATTGATCTGTTTCGAACTTATTGAGGAACTCCCTGCCATTCTTTGCTTAGTTGATGAATTCAATCTTTGAGTTGGTGCACGTAAAGTACAAAGGAAAGAATTGAGTTCCCCATCATGATCCTTCAAAATTTGTCTTGTATGGTATTTGAAAATGCTTCACACAGACTCTTTGGTAGCACTGAACGTAATATCATCAACATAGATTTGTACTACTAATAAATTATGATTACCTTAAAGATAAATAATTTAGTAATGTTATTTTGATTGTCACACAAGATGGACATAATTTTTCACATAGATGTGAACTTGATTGTCATGCAAGATGGACTCTAATTTGTTCACATAGAGGTGGGCCTAATTTGCCATACAGATGCAAACCAGAATTCGTCCTCTTTTTGCTTGTTGTACATTTCTCACCTAGCATGGTGAAGAAGTAAAGGGAAACAGTTGAAATTGGAAAGAAGGGAAGAGGGAGAAGTAAAATTTTGAGGGATTTGGAGGCTAATATTTGTGAAGGAACCTCATTGGAGGAATTTTTCACACTATTGAGGGCAAGGGAATGAGGATCAGGTGGCCACTTGTGCTTTTCCTATCCATCGGAAAACCCACATAATTCGCATCACAAAAATTGATCAATCAAAGCAGTCATCTCTACGAAACCATAAATATAAATCTAGTGTATCCTAAAGATATCTACATTACATAGTAATTAAATAATATTTCCTAGGTGAAGTTTGAAATCTAATACACATGCAAATACTAAGAATAATATTGGATCTACTTATAGTAAGATAAAGTAAACTATTGATCATACCTCAATACCACTTTTTCTCAACCTTTTCACTATCTTTGTCCTTGTCCAACTTGACGAAGGTGCTTATTGGAATTCTGATAGGTATGGCTTGATCTGTTTCGAACTTATTGACGAACTCCTTGCCATTCTTTGCTTAGTTGATGAATTCAATCTTTGAGTTGGTGCACGTAAAGTACAAAGGAAAGAATTGAGTTCCCCATCATGATCCTTCAAAATTTGTCTTGTATGGTATTTGAAAATGCTTCACACAGACTCTTTGGTAGCACTGAACGTAATATCATCAACACAGATTTGTACTACTAATAAATTATGATTACCTTAAAGATAAATAATTTAGTAATGTTATTTTGATTGTCACACAAGATGGACATAATTTTTCACATAGATGTGAACTTGATTGTCATGCAAGATGGACTCTAATTTGTTCACATAGAGGTGGGCCTAATTTGCCATACAGATGCAAACCAGAATTCGTCCTCTTTTTTCTTGTTGTACATTTCTCACCTAGCATGGTGAAGAAGTAAAGGGAAACAGTTGAAATTGGAAAGAAGGGAAGAGGGAGAAGTAAAATTTTGAGGGATTTGGAGGCTAATATTTGTGAAGGAACCTCATTGGAGGAATTTTTCACACTATTGAGGGCAGGGGAATGAGGATCAGGTGGCCACTTGTGCTTTTCCTATCCATCGGAAAACCCACATAATTCGCATCACAAAAATTGATCAATCAAAGCAGTCATCTCTACGAAACCATAAATATAAATCTAGTGTATCCTAAAGATATCTAAGTATACATTTCATAGTAATTAAATAATATTTCCTAGGTGAAGTTTGAAATCTAATACACATGCAAATACTAAGAATAATATTGGATCTACTTATAGTAAGATAAAGTAAACTATTGATCATACCTCAATACCACTTTTTCTCAACCTTTTCACTATCTTTGTCCTTGTCCAACTTGACGAAGGTGCTTATTGGAATTCTGATAGGTATGGCTTGATCTGTTTCGAACTTATTGACGAACTCCTTGCCATTCTTTGCTTAGTTGATGAATTCACTCTTTGAGTTGCTGCACGTAAAGTACAAAGGAAAGAATTGAGTTCCACATCATGATCGTTCAAAATTTTTCTTGTATGGTATTTGAAAATGCTTCACACAGACTCTTTGGTAGCAATGAATGTAATATCATCAACATAGATTTGTACTACTAATAAATTATGATTACCTTAAAGATAAATAATTTAGTAATGTTAGTTTGATTGTCACACAAGATGGATATAATTTGTCACATAGATGTGAACTTGATTGTCATGCAAGATGGACTTTAATTTGTCACATAGAGGTGGGCTTAATTTGCCATACAGATGCAAACCAGAATTCGTCCTCTTTTTGCTTGTTGTACATTTCTCACCTAGCATGGTGAAGAAGTAAAGGGAAATAGTTGAAATTGGAAAGAAGGGAAGAGGGAGAAGTAAAATTTTGAGGGATTTGGAGGCTAATATTTGTGAAGGAAACTCATTGGAGGAATTTTTCACACTATTGAGGGCAAGGGAATGAGGATCAGGTGGCCACTTGTGCTTTTCCTATCCATCGGAAAACCCACATAATTCGCATCACAAAAATTGATCAATCAAAGCAGTCATCTCTACGAAACCATAAATATAAATCTAGTGTATCCTTAAGATATCTAAGTATACATTTCATAGTAATTAAATAAGATTTCCTAGGTGAAGTTTGAAATCTAATACACATGCAAATACTAAAAATAATATTGGATCTACTTATAGTAAGATAAAGTAAACTATTGATCATACCTCAATACCACTTTTTCTCAACCTTTTCACTATCTTCGTCCTTGTCCAACTTGACGAAGGTGCTTATTGGAATTCTGATAGGTATGGCTTGACCTGTTTCAAACTTTTTGAGTAACTCGTTGCCGTTCTTTGCTTAGTTGATGAATTGAATCTTTGAGTTGGTGCACGTAAAGTACAAAGGAAAGAATTGAGTTCCCCATCATGATCCTTCAAAATTTGTCTTGTATGGTATCTGAAAATGCTTCACACAGACTCTTTGGTAGCAACGAATGTAATATCATCAACATAGATTTGTACTACTAATAAATTATGATTACCTTAAAGATAAATAATTTAGTAATGTTAGTTTGATTGTCACACAAGATGGACATAATTTGTCACATAGATTTGAACTTGATTGTCATGCAAGATGGATTTTAATTTGTCACATAGAGGTGGGCTTAATTTGCCATACAGATGTATACCAGAATTCGTCCTCTTTTTGCTTGTTGTACATTTCTCACCTAGCATGGTGAAGAAGTAAAGGGAAACAGTTGAAATTGGAAAGAAGGGTAGAGGGAGAAGTAAAATTTTGAGGGATTTGGAGGCTAATATTTGTGAAGGAACCTCATTGGAGGAATTTTTCACACTATTGCGGGCAAGGGAATGAGGATCAGGTGGCCACTTGTGCTTTTCCTATCCATCGAAAAACCCACATAATTCGCATCACAAAAATTGATCAATCAAAGCAGTCATCTCTAGGAAACCATAAATATAAATCTAGTGTATCCTAAAGATATCTAAGTATACATTTCATAGTAATTAAATAATATTTCCTAGGTGAAGTTTGAAATCTAATACACATGCAAATACTAAAAATAATATTGGATCTACTTATAGTAAGATAAAGTAAACTTTTGATCATACCTCAATACCACTTTTTCTCAACCTTTTCACTATCTTCATCCTTGTCCAACTTGACCAAGGTGCTTATTGGAATTCTGATAGGTATGGCTTGATCTGTTTCAAACTTATTGAGGAACTCCTTGCCATTCTTTGCTTAGTTGATGAATTCAATCTTTGAGTTGGTGCACATAAAGTACAACGGAAAGAATTGAGTTCCCCATCATGATCCTTCAAAATTTTTCTTGTATGGTATTTGAAAATGCTTCACACAGACTCTTTGGTAGCACTGAATGTAATATCATCAACATAGATTTGTACTACTAATAAATTATGATTACCTTAAAGATCAATAATTTAGTAATGTTAGTTTGATTGTCACACAAGATGGACATAATTTGTCACATAGATGTGAACTTGATTGTCATGCAAGATGGACTTTAATTTGTCACATAGAGGTGGGCTTAATTTGCCATACAGATGCAAACCAGAATTCATCCTCTTTTTGCTTGTTGTACATTTCTCACCTAGCATGGTGAAGAAGTAAAGGGAAACAGTTGAAATTGGAAAGAAGGGAAGAGGGAGAACTAAAATTTTGTACTACTTATAAATTATGATTACCTTAAAGATAAATAATTTAGTAAAGATTTGTCTGCTAAAAAATTATTTTGAAATAAAAAATGAGCCAAGCCTATCATTCCATGCTCTTGTAGCTTGTTTCCAAACCACACAAGGCTTTTATTAATTTAAAAACATCAGTGGACTATTTTAAATCCTCAAAACTAGGGGGTTATTCAACATAAACTTCTTTTGATAGATAACCATTTTAAAAAAATATACTTTTCACTTCCACTTGAAAAAGTTTAAAACCTTTAAACAAGCAACAACTAGTAAAATATGAATAGACTCTAAATGTGCAACCAATGTAAAAGTTTCATCAAAATCAATCATTTTTATTTGGTTGAAACTTTGGGCCACTAGTCTATTCTTGTTTCATAATATGGCACTTTTTTTTTCTAGCTTTTTCCTAAAGCCCTATTTGGTACCAATAAGTGAGTAGTCATTTGGTCTTGGAATAAGCTCCTATAATTGATTCTGCTCAAATTAATTACATTCATCTTGCATTATAGGAATCTAACTTTTACTCTTTTGAGCTTCTTCAAGGTTCTTTGGGTCAATATATGATAGAAATGCCAAATGATAATGATTATTTTTAAGAGCATAACAAATTCTTACCCCTTATTCAACATCACCTATTATTTGATATTTGGGATAACTTTTGTTGAAGTGCCACACCTTGGGTAACTCCTTGTGTCTTTCATGTTCCATGGGTTCAGTCATTTAGTTATTATCTTCCTTTCCTTTAATGTTGTGACTTGAGCTACCTTCCTTTTCATTAAAAATCTTTAAGTCATCCATCCTCTTGGAGATTTCTACATCATAATCAGCAACAACGTTTTTCTTCAAACAAGGATTGGTGTCATCAAATAAAATATTGATAGATTCCTCAATAACCATAGAAGTTTTATTGAAAACTCTAAAAGCTTTAGAATTTGAGGAATACCCAAGAAAAATACCTTCAAAAATTTTGGAATCAAATTTTAACAAATGATCTTTGGTATTTAAATGAAACATGTGCATCCAAAAATATGAAAATATGCAATGTTGTGCACCTTTCCATGCCAACTCAAATAGTCCTTTTGAGAATTGGTGGAATAGAGATTTTATTCAAGATATAGCAAGTTTGGTTAATGACTTTTGCCCAAAAATACTTGGATAAAGAATACTCATTAAGAATGATTTTCATCATTTCTTGAAGATACCTTTTCTTCCTCTCAACAACACTAATTTGTTGTGGTGTGTGAAAAGCGAAAAGAGTATGCTCAAAGCTATTTTCAATGCAATATTTTCAAAATCATGTTTTCACAAATTCACCTCCATGATCATTTTTTAATTTTGAAAATCATGTAGTCTTTTCCATTTTGAATTTTATTGTAAAAACCAACAAAAACATCAAAAGATTCATTTTTATTTGTAAGAAATAGGACCCAAATAAAGTGGAAATGATCATCTACTATAACAAGATATAGTTTTTACCTTCTACAATTGTAGTCCTAATTGTTCCAAACAAGTCTAGATGCAAGAGTTGTAGTAGTCTTGTTATAGTCACCATGTTATTGGGTTGATGAAAGATCTTCATTTGCTTGTCCATTTCGCATGAGTCACAAAATTGATCCTTGGTGTATTTGCTTTTGGGTAGACCCCTTCTTACCTCCTTTAGGTTGACTTTGAAAATAGTATTCATACTTTCATGCCCTAGCCTTCTATGTCAGAGCCACTCATTGCTATCATGAGTTACAAAATACTTCTACTTTTTTTGTCATCTTGGTCAATTAAATAGACATTACCATGATAATGACCAATAAAAATAATAATGTTGCTATCATCATATCTAATTACATAAAATTTTGATTTAAAAAACATGTAAAATTGTTTATCACATAGATGACTAATTGAAAGTAAATTCTTTGTTGTCACTGAAAGTTACATTTCCTCCTCCTTTATCTATCAACTCCTTAAACATTGATTGATTCCCTGCCATATATTCTTGAGCAACTGCTATTGAGGAACCACTTCTCATTGAGATCATTAGAATAGAGATATACTTGAAACTTAAATATTAAAAATTGGTACCCTCGTGAATCATGGGTTCTAAAATATCTTTCTATTTCTTAGAGACTTGGGAGTTTGAACAAATTTGTTCAAGTGATTGAACTCAACTTAGAAGCAGATGCAACAACCAAATAAGATTAATAAGAGGGAAAAATAGCACAGAAATATTTCAAAAAAACCAAAACTTGCATGGACTAATTTAGCTACAAGGTGACTATAACCAAGTGACAAGTTTAACTGCTTGGGTCACCTCTAGCTAGCCTCCATTAATCAACTTAGGAAAATTTTAGGAACCCAAACAAGCTTGGATTCCTTATCTTTAGGAATCATCCTCTTAGGTATCCAAATTTATTTAAAAATGGTACTTCTCTTAATTGAGTAACTAATGGAGACATGGGTATGGAGGCTACAATAGTGACATTTTAATTTGGAAGATTTTTCATTTGAAGCCTTTACAACAGTAGATTTTGTTTGTTTAGATTTTGAAGATAAAATAAAATTAAGACCAAATGTATTCAAAACATACCTTTGATTTTTTAAAATCATGTCCAAAGTATTGTTTTCATGAGAGAATATTTTAAATGTCTTTTGTAAATCACCATTTTCATTTTGAAGGATCCAACATCATTTTTCTAATCACAAAAAATTTTTTGGAAGATTTCAAAGTAGCTAGATCATTTTAAAGAGAAATTATTTTCTTTTTGAATAAAGCATATTTTGAAATTAGTTTCTCATTCTTTGGAAAATAATTTCACAAAAGTCTCTTGTAAATCTTCAAAAGATAATTCACAAACCTCATCTTCAATAGCCATGAGGTATAACTTTGTAATCTACTCATCAGAAGAAGCTTCTTCACTTTTCACATCCGAATTATTCCAAGTAGCCACCATTATCTTCTTTGTCTTTCCTTTGAACTTCTTGGTTTGAGGGTTGAGAGAGCAATTTTCCTTGAGATGCCCAAACTACTTACATTTGAAGCATGTAGAAACATCCTCATCATTATGGTTATTGTTCCTCTCGATCCTCTTGGGCATTTTAGGCATATGTGTTTTTAGAGAAATTTCTTGAATCTTCCAGTAAGAAGCACTATTTCACCATCACTATTTTCTCCTTCACCTTGAAGTCCTTCCTTAGCCTCAAGAGTAATATTCTTCTTCTTTTTGTCATCTTCCTCTTGGAGCTGATATTTCATGATCATTTGATGACTGATGAGAGATCTCATAAGCTCCTCTAAAGGTAGACTATTCAAATCTTTAGCTTCTTGAATGATGGTCACCTTTGGATCTCATAACCTAGAAAGATATCTCAACACCTTTCTTACCACCTCATTGTTAGAATTAGATTTTTATCAAGAGAGTTTGAAGAATTAATAATATTAGTAAATTTACTGAATGTTTTAGTGATAGATTTAGGTTCATCTTAAAATGCTCATATTGGCCAATCAATATATTCATTTTAGATTCACCCACTTGTTTAGTTTCCTTATAGGTAACTACAAGTTTATGCCAAATTTCATGAGCTATCTCGCAACTAGAAATTTGATGAAATTCATTTGGATAAAATGTGCAATATAAAATATTCATTGCTTTTGCATTCAAAGAATCTAATTTATTTTCATTTTCATCAGACTCTTTTGGTGGTTTGGGCATATTCACACCATCAATTAATTAATTTGATGGATGGAGAACACCCCTCATCAACAATATGCTAGAAATTATAATCAATAGTTTTAATGAAAATCTAAATACAAGATTTTCAATAATTGAAATGTGATATATTGAAAAGTAGAGAAAGTGTAGTGAATTGACCCTCTTGGAGAGAACATGAAGCACTAAAGATTTCCATTAAAACTCAAGGAAGTAATTCTAAAAACAACGAGAACCAATGTTATAATACCAATTGAAGGCTTAAAAGCAAACTAAGAGGGAGGGTGAATTAAGTTTTACAAAATAATTTCATATTTTATTAAGCTAAACACCTAAGTGAATTCACAAAACATGAGCCAATTAGTTTGCAATTTTCAGATACACGATCACTACAATTGCAATATTAAAAGATAAGTAGGGAGAGAATACACCATAATTTATATAATTTGATGACTAACTGTACCTAATCAATGGTCCTTGCCTTACTTTTGAGGACTTGAATTGCTCCACTAGTGATGCGACTTAGTTGAGGAATCCAATCCCATACGAATCTTAAGCAACCATGTAAAATATGGCTCCAATACTGAAGTCTTGTCTCTTACATTCTCCTAATACCCTACGAGTGTTTATATACCAAATGATGAAGAAAGATTATGAATTACTTTACTACAAGAGTCTTTTAAGATTGAGCATAAGGGCAAAAGGATTTTAAAGTAAAAAACACATTTTAGAGTTCTTGTAATATTAGATAGATTAGAAGCCTTGTATTTTCTCTCAAAATTGATAAAAAAAATATAAAAGTTATAA